>CM059782.1:18709952-19054952 GCA_030435695.1 Brachymystax lenok tsinlingensis
TACTCGACCCCTCATGAATAAGAAGGATATAAAGAAGGAGTCCAAATAGGTGATGATGTAAGATTTAAGGTAAATATTAAACATTTCCCTAATAGAGCAGGAATATGGGTGCATAATAAATTGTATAAGATAATTCAGGACTTTGTGATACCTTTATATTTCTGTTTGGGACCCACTTCATCTTGTTCCTGGCCTAGGTAATTTAACATACTTGGGGTATGTGAACGGAAAGTGATCTCGATGGAGTTTTAAACAAAGTTTGGATATTAATGACTGCAGAGTAGATATTAGTAACCCTCCAAAGAGTCACAGAAATAGACACGGAATGAAAGTATTGGGCTTATGCTGATGATTATGGACACGATTTTTCCTGTTCATTAATCCAGTCGGTAGAGACCAACTTCACGAAAGACCCAGGTCTTGTAGTGGATCTTAATAGATGTCTGTTAATGTGACTGATTTGGGTTCAGAAGTATAGGAGAAAATTCTCAACCTTACAGCTCCTGTAACTGATGTGTGGTGGGCTTGTACCAATAAAGGAGGCCTACGACAGGCATTACCTAAAGGGTGGAGGGGCACTTGTATTCTGGTATTATTGGTCCAACCAGTTAGGATTAGACATCAGAGGCCAGTTCTGGACGGGATAACTAGAAAAAGGAGAAATATCGGTTCTATTATATGCAGTTCTATTTGGATGGATGTCATAGGCATCGCCAGAGAGGTTCCAGACGAGTATAAAGCTATGACTCAGATTGGGGAGGGTTTTACACTACGTTCTTCTGGTGGGTAATGATAACTAAAAATGTTGATTGGATCAATCATATGTATTATAATCAACAAGGATTTGTGAATAAGACTAGAGATGCAGTGATTGGAATCTCTGAACAACTATCCGCCACCTCCCTCATGACCTGGCAAAATAGGTTGGCTCTAGATGTGTTATTGACTGAAAGGGTGGCGTCTGCAGAAGGGTGGGGGAATAATGTGCTGTACCTTCTTCCCCAATAACATAGCTCCAGCTCTGACGAGTTGGTTTGACCATATGTTTGGACAATGGAAAAATGTAATGATTACTGTGTTGTGGGCAACTTTCATCTGTATGACTGTGTTAGTTCTGTGTGGGTGTTGTGTGATTCCGTGTGTGAGAGGTTTAATTTCCAGGACTCTGGAGAAATCAATGACACAACAGATGGTGAGATACGGACCAATTCCGAGCTCTGACCAGGGGAATGATGAATACATGCCTCATGACCCTCTAGATGGCTCCAGTTCCTTTACTCATGAGGAACCCATGTTTGATGAGACAATTTTCAATGTTTAGATTAGATCTTATATGTTATGCTGTTTCTTTTTATGAAGATCATAATGAAAATCCTACCTAGAAGAGTTATGATTGGATATAGGCCTAGAACAGTAATTGATGAGGATCAGATGTAAATACATGTATTGGTTTTGTGTAATCGTTTTGTGTGGCAATGATAATTCTAATCAAAATAGATGTGGTGTTATTTCTTTCTAGTTTGTTTCTATTGGGTGTGGTGTCATTATTAATTCTAATCAATATAGAAGGGTGATTGTGTGTAAAAATGTAGTCAAAAGAGTGGATTGTTATAGATTTTATGGTTAATGACTAAATGTTTGTACATCTAAGAATATTCCATTCTGAAAATGTATGCAATAGAGATAGGGCTATAAGACAAATGGTAGTCCAATTGATGTGTGTGTGTCTAGATATTAACTTTGTGTGTAGAGTGGAACAGGCTGGTACGACTTCATCTAGGGAGTATCTGGGAGAACAAAGAATTCTTTGATTCTACCAGACACATGCGAGAGGCCCCTGTCCTTGAGACAGGAGGGAATGTTAAAGAGCCGCCCAAGTTTGACTTAGGTTCTAAGATTGTGATATGCCGCTGAATGTGTACTGTGGGAAAAACACAATTTCCCAGAAAGGGTGGGGCATATGGTGGGCCTTTGTATTTTTTGTATTTCAACATTGTACCATATAAAAGACTGTACACCTTTTAAGTTCAGAGCTCTCCCGTGAGTAAACAATTTACATTTAACCATTGTAGATTGGGCCTCTGTTTGTCTCATTTCAACCAGTATCTTACAAATACTGGGTAACAGACAGAGTTTGTTTAATTGAAGTTTAGTTTGTGAACATTGAGCACAACATTTCTATAACATATACATGTAAATTGTAGGCTGTAACAACAGAAAGTGAAGAGGTGTGAATACTTTTTGAAGGCACTGTACAGTCGTGGCAAAAGTTTTGAGAATGACACAAATATTAATTTCTACAAAGTTTGCTGCTTCAGTGTCTTTATATATTTTTATCAGATGTTACTATGGAATACTGAAGTTTAATTACAAGTATTTCAAAAGTGTCGAAGGCTTTTATTGACAATTACATGAAGTTGATGCAAAGTCACTATTTGCAGTGTTGACCCTTCTTTTTCAAGACCTCTGCAATCTGCCCTTGCATGCTGTCAATTAACTTCTGGGCCACATCCTGACTGATGGCAGCCCATTCTTGCATAATCAATGCATGGAGTTTGTCAGAATTTGTGGGTTTTTGTTTGTCCACCCGCCTCTTGAGGATTGACCACAAATTCTCAATGGGATTAAGGTCTGGGGAGTTTCCTGGCTATGGACCCAAAATATTGATG
Organism: Brachymystax lenok tsinlingensis; assembly: GCA_030435695.1. NCBI lineage: Eukaryota > Metazoa > Chordata > Actinopteri > Salmoniformes > Salmonidae > Brachymystax > Brachymystax lenok. The sequence continues at coordinate 18,712,622 of CM059782.1, forward strand.
TTTTGTTCCCCGAGCCACTTAGTTATCACTTTTGCCTTATGGCATAGTGCTCCATCATGCTGGAAAAGGCATTGTTAGTCATCAAACCGTTCCTGGATGGTTGGGAGAAGTTGCTCTCGGAGGATGTGTTGGTACCATTTTTTATTCATGTCTGTGTTCTTAGGCAAAATTGTGACAACTTTAGGAGACGGTCCTGGCGCTTGCTGGACTTTCTTGGGGGCCCTGAAGCCACCTTCACAACAATTGAACCGCTCTCCTTGAAGTTCTTGATGATCCGATAAATGGTTGATTTAGGTGCAATCTTACTGGCAGCAATATCCTTGCCTGTGAAGCCCTTTTTGTGCAAAGCAATGATGACGGCACATGTTTCCTTGCAGGCAACCATGGTTGACAGAGGAAGAACAATGATTCCAAGCACCACCCTCCTTTTGAAGCTTCCAGTCTGTTATTCGAACTCAATCAGCATGACAGAGTGATCTCCAGCCTTTTCCTCGTCAACACTCACACCAGTGTTAATGAGAGAATCACTGACATGATGTCAGCTGGTCCTGTTGTGGCAGGGCTGAAATGCAGTGTAAATGTTTTTTGGGGATTCAGTAAATTTGCATGGCAAAGAGGGACTTTGCAATTAATTGCAATTCATTGGATCACTCTTCATGACATTCTGGAGTATATGCAAATTGCCATCATGCAAACTGAGGCAGCAGACTTTGTGAAAATTAATGTTTGTGTCATTCTCAAAACCTTTGTCCACGACTGTAGATACTATACATTTGTACATCCACTGTATATCAAGCTTATACCCACAGTATATTTGTATATCTGCTCATTCTCTTATAGGTCTATGTTCACTCTACCTAATTGTACAGTATATAATCTATGCAAACTTTTTAAACTCTGCTGTCTGTATTCTGTCTCAAAATGTTGTCTATCACTAGCAGTGGCGATATTAGCATGTAAATCTTGGTGGGGCAAACTCAACAACATTTTTTTTATATGTATGCCAGCAAAGCCACTACACAACATTAAACAATACATTAATTGCAATATAACAGTGACAAACAGTGCCCACAAACTGTTAGGGCCTACATAAAGCTGTCCCAACAGCAGAGCTTGTGAATTCTTACCACCACTACACTTGGCTAAGCCTTGTCTGGCAGCGAAACAGTTCATTCAGCCTCATTTACTGTCTTTTTAAAAAACATAGTTGATATGGCTGACTTGCTTAAACAAATGTGGTTTCTACTGACAGTTGAGATGTACAAACTACGACATAAGGGAACGATGAGCGTATAAGAGGCAATCAGTAATTTCAATTAAGACATTAATGAGCGAGCTAAGGTGGATGTAGTCAATATACATATTTGTTAAGCCCTTTTGAAATGTACAGCGACAGAATTGAGAACATGAGCCGTTCTTACAGTATTCTCCCTGTACACCAAGTCAGAACTGTAGGATAAATAAAGGGGGCATATAAGCAGACAATGAAAGCTCTTACAATATCTGATGATGACATTTCTCCAAAACAGGCTATAGGCTACATACACTGTTCTGCCTGAGGCTATGGAACCCTGACCTTTTCACCAGACGTGCTACCTGTCCCAGACCTGCTGTTTTCAACTCTCTAGAGACAGCAGGAGCGGTAGAGATACTCTGAATGATCGGCTATGAAAAGCCAACTGACATATACTCCTGAGGTGCTGACCTGTTGCACCCTCGACAACCACTGTGATTATTATTATTTGACCCTGCTGGTCATCTATGAACATTTTAACATCTTGGCCATGTTCTGTTATAATCTCCACCCGGAACAGCCAGAAGAGGACTGGCCACCCCTCATAGCCTGGTTCCTCTCTAGGTTTCTTCCTAGGTTCTGGCCTTTCTAGGGAGTTTTTCCTTGCCACCGTGCTTCTACCCCTGCATTGCTTGCTGTTTGTGGTTTTAGGCTGGGTTTCTGTACAGCACTTTGTGACATCAGCTGATGCAAGAAGGGCTTTATAAATACATTTGATTAACTGATTGATGTGCACCACCAAGTCAGAACAGTAGGCTAAGTTATGAGGGGGAAAGGGATACAATTATTAGGGTGAGGCACATGGGCTTCTAACAGCTTACTACACAACATACACTTAGTATTATTTTCTTAGCTACAGTATACACATCTCCCTGGCATATTACATCATTTATGCAGCAACATTCAAGACATTTTTGGACTCACCTTGTTGTGCTGTGCTCACTTGAACAGGAAGGTGGCGCGGTCGTCCTTCTTGTGGGCAAATGTTATCGGGAAATTTTGTCATCAAAGTCTAGCATTCTCTTGATTTATGGTGCTTTCAAGACAACTGGGAACTCCGAAAAAAACAAGGTTGAATCATAACTTCAGTGATCTTCAGGTCGGAGCTCTAGATAGAGGCCCAAGTTCCCGACTTGGAATTCCGAGTTGGATGACTGTTCAAAACTTATTTTCCCAGTCAGAGCTCTTTTTTTCCCCGAGTTCCCAGTTGTCTTGAACTCACGGAAGTTTGATATTTCCCAGTTCCGAGTTTCCAGTACGCCACAGGATGTTTTTGTGCTGGTCAAGGGCAGTTAGGTCTGGAGTGAACCAAGGGGTATATCTGTTCCTGGTTCTACATTTTTTGAACGGGGCATGCTTATTTAAGATGGTGAGGAAAGCACTTTTAAAGAATAACCAGGCATCCTTTACTGACGGAATGAGGTCAATGTCCTTCCAGGATACCCGGGCCAGGTCGATTAGAAAGGCCTGCTCGCTGAAGTGTTTTAGGGAATGTTTGACAGTGATGAGCGGTGGTCGTTTGACCGCAGACCCATTACGGACACAGGCAATGAGGCAGTGATCGCTGAGATCCTGGTTGAAGAAAGCAGAGGTGTATTTGGAGGGCAGGTTGGTTAGGATGATATCTATGAGGGTGCCCGTGTTTACAGATTTGGGGTTGTACCTGGAAGGTTCATTGATAATTTGAGTGAGATTGAGGGCATCAAGCTTAGATTGTATGACGACCGGGGTGTTAAGCATGTCCCAGTTTAGGTCACCCAACAGCACAAGCTCTGAAGAAAGATGGGGGGCAATCATTTCACATATGGTGTCCAGGGCACAGCTGGGGGCAGAAGGTGGTCTATAGCAAGCGGCAACAGTGAGAGACTTGTTTCTGGAAAAGTGCATTTTTAAAAGTAGAAGCTCAGATTGTTTGGGCACAGACCTGGATAATAAGATAGAACTCTGCAGGCTATCTCTGCAGTAGATTGCAACTCCGCCCCCTTTGGCAGTTTTATCTAGTCGGAAAATGTTATAGTTAGGGATGGAAATTTCAGGGTTTTTGGTGGTCTTCCTAAGCCAGGATTCAGACACAGCTAGGACATCCGGGTTGGCAGAGTGTGCTAAGGCAGTGAATAAAACAAACTTAGGGAGGAGGCTTCTAATGTTGACATGCATGAAACCAAGGCTTTTACGGTTACAGAAGTCAACAAATGAGAGTGCCTGGGGAATGGAAGTGGAGCTAGGCGCTGCAGGGCCTGGATTAACCTCTACATCACCAGAGGAACAGAGGAGGAGTAGGATAAGGGTACGGCTAAAGGCTATAAGAACTGGTCGTCTAGTGCGTTCGGAACAGAGAGTAAAATGAACAGGTTTCTGGGCGCGGAAGAATAGATTCAAGGCATAATGTACAGACAAGGGTATGGTAGGATGTGAATACAGTGGAGGTAAACCTAGGCATTGAGTGACGATGAGGGAGAAATAAATCCCAAGATCAATTGCATTCGTTACAATATGTCCTTGGACGTCACTTTATAAAAGTGAATGAATTAGAAAAGATTGCTTTTTATGTTGTGGAGACCTTTATACTATCTGTGTTGTGTTTGTTGTAGTCATGGTTACAGACATGAAGCTGATGCCAGGATACAGTACGCAGAGGTCATGTCTCTTGAACATGAGAACTTTGTGGTCCACAGCAGTGGCCTTCAGCTGATGCCAATTAGCCATACATGGGTGCCACACCTGACGGGCTCCCTCATTGTTACTGCAGGAGTCTGTGAGATTAAAGTAAGGAGGTATACCATACTCAAGGTAAGGTAGTGAACCACACTTAAATGGGCAATCAGAAGTTGAAACTATAACAAATAGTTATCCAACCCACTAAAGTTTAACTAAGCTCATGAGGCATTTATATGTTGCAGTATATTCTTCAGTGATCAATGGTTACTAGGGTTGAGTATTTTCCCGGCATTTTACAAATGTTCCACCCCGAGAATAAATCCACCCCGGAAAAACGGAAGTGTCATTCAAAGCATTATAAAACATACTAATATATCTGGATTTGATTAGAGATTTGATCAGCATGAAAATTTGATGCTATCTGAACCTGATGAGCCGTATATTAAATACATTTTATGAGCCCTACATTAATGATATTTAATGAGCCCAAGACCAAAAAAAGCCCAAATGACTGTGCCGTTATAAAATGCATAGGCTATATGATATACTGTAGGCTACTGCACATGACAGAAAAACATAAAAGCCCATAGATGTAGCTAGCTATATGCTCTCTTGGCTAAATAAATGAAACTAGCCCCAGTAGGCTAATCTTTTAAGTGTGAACTGTATTACTGTACTGTAATACAGTGCAGCACATGCGGCCTACAAAGTTACAAGTATAGGCTAGCGAATCTGATTTTAATGTTGACATATAATAAGGCCTATTTGTATAATTAGTAGTCATACGCATATATATAGTGCATTCAGAAAGTATTAAATCAAGTTACCATGATGTGATGATACTATAGGTCTACATGCAAAAGAGGGGGAGGAGTTGCAATCTATTGCAGAGATAGCCTGCATAGTTCTGTCATACTTTCCAGATCTATGCCCAAACAGTTCGAACTTCTAATTCTAAAAATTAATCTCTCCAGAAATAAGTCTCTCACTGTTGCCGCCTGCTATAGACCCCCCTCAGCTCCCAGCTGTGCCCTGGACTCCATATGTGAATTGATTGCCCCATCTATCTTCAGAGTTCGTTCTGTTAGGTGACCTAAACTGGGATATGCTTAACACCCCGGCAGTCCTACAATCTAAGCTAGATGCCCTCAATCTCACACAAATCATCAAGGAACCCACCAGGTACAATCCTAAATCTGTAAACATGGGCACCCTCATAGACATTATCCTGACCAACTTGCCCTCCAAATACACCTCTGCTGTTTTCAATCAGGATCTCAGCGACCACTGCCTCATTGCCTGCATCCGCTATGGGCCCGCGGTCAAATGACCACCCCTTATCACTGTCAAACGCTCCCTAAAACACTTCTGCGAGCAGGCCTTTCTAATCGACCTGTCCCGGGTATCCTGGCAGGATATTGACCTCATTCCGTCAGTCGAGGATGCCTAGTCGTTCTTTAAAAACAACTTCCTCACCATCTTAAATAAGCATGCCCCTTTCAAAAGATGTAGGACTAAGAACAGATACAGCCCTTGGTTCACTCCAGACCTGACTGCCCTTGACCAGCACAAGAACATCCTGTGGCGGACTGCTATTGCATCGAATAGTCCCCACGATATGCAACTGTTCAGGGAAGTCAGGAACCAATACACGCAATCTGTCAGGAATGCAAAGCCTAGCTTTTTCAAACAGAAATGTGCATCCTGTAGCTCTAACTCCAAAAAGTTTTGGGACACTGTCAAGTCCATGGAGAACAATAGTACCTCCTCCCAGCTGCCCACTGCACTGAGGCTAGGTAACACGGTCACCACTGACAAATCCGTGAAAATCGAAAATTTCAACAAGCATTTCTCTATGACTGGCCATGCTTTCCTCCTGGCTACCCCAACCCCGGCCAATAGCTCCGCCCCCCCTGCATCTACTTGTCCAAGCCTTCCCAGCTTCTCCTTCACCAAAATCCAGATAGCAGATGTTCTGAAAGAGCTGCAAAATCTGGACCCGTACAAATCAGCTGGACTAGATAATCTGGACCCTCTCTTTTTAAAACTATCTGCTGCCATTGTTGCAACTCCTATTACCAGTCTGCTCAACCTCTCTTTGGTGTCGTCCGAGATCCCAAAAGATTGGAAATCTGCTGCGGTCATCCCTCCCTTCAAAGGGGGTGACACCCTAGACCCAAATTGCTATAGACCTATATCAATCCTGCCCTGCCTCTCTAAATTCTTTGAAAGCCTAGTTAATAAACAGATCATTGACCACTTCGAATCCCACCGTACTTTCTCCGCTGTGCAATCCCGTTTCCGAGCTGGACACGGGTGCACCTCAGCCACGCTCAAGGTACTAAACGATATCATAACCGCCATCGATAAGAGACATTACTGTGCAGCCGTATTCATTGACCTGGCCAAGGCTTTCGACTCTGTCAATCACCACATCCTAATCGGCAGACTCAACAGCCTTGGTTTCTCTAATGATTGCCTCGCCTGGTTCACCAACTACTTTGCCGACAGAGTTCAGTGTGTTAAATCGGAGGGCCTGTTGTCCGGGCCTCTGGCAGTCTCTATGGGGGTGCCACAGGGTTCAATTATTGGGCCGACTCTCTTCTCTGTATACATCAATGATGTCGCTCTTGCTGCTGGTGATTCTCTGATCCACCTCTATGCAGACGACACCATTCTGTATACTTCTGGCCCTTCTTTGGACACTGTGTTATTAACTAACCTCCAAACGAGCTTCAGTGCCATTCAGCACTCCTTCCGTGGCCTCCAACTGCTCTTAAACGCTAGTAAAACCAAATGCATGCTTTTCAACCGTTTCGCTGCCTGCATCCGCCCGCCCGACTAGCATCACTACCCTGGACAGCTCTGACCTAGAATACGTGGACAACTACAAATACTTAGGTGTCTGGCTAGACGGTAAACTCTCCTTCCAGACTCACATTAAACATCTCCAATCCAAAATTAGATCTAGAATCGGCTTTCTATTTCGCAACAAAGCCTCCTTCACTCATGCTGCCAAACTTGCACTAGTAAAACTGACTATCCTGCCGATCCTCGACTTCCGGCGATGTCATCTACAAAATAGCTTCCAACACTCTACTCAGCAAACTGGATGCAGTCTATCACAGTGCCATCCGCTTTGTCACCAAAGCCCCATATGCTACCCACCACTGCGATTTGTATGCTCTAGTCGGCTGGCCCTCGCTACACACTCGTCGCCAGACCCACTGGCTCCAGGTCATCTACAAGTCCCTGCTAGGTAAAGCCCCGCCTTATCTCAGCTCGCTGGTAACCATAGCAGCACCCACCCGTAGCACTCGCTCCAGCAGGTATATCTCACTGGCCACCCCCAAAGCCAATTCCTATTTTGGCCGCCTTTCCTTCCAGTTCTCTGCTGCCAATGACTGGAACGAACTACAAAAATCGTTGAAACTGGAGACACTTATCTCCCTCACTAGTTTCAAGCACCAGCTGTCAGAGCAGCTCACAGATCACTGCACCTGTACATAGCCCAACCAACTACCTCATCCCCTACCATAGTCATTTATTTATCTTGCTCCTTTGCACCCCAGTATTTTTACTTTGCACATTCATCTACTGCACATTTACCATTCCAGTGTTAAATTGCTATACTATAGTTACTTTGCCACCATGGCCTATTTATTGCCTTATGTTCCTTATCCTACCTCATTTGCACACATTGTATATAGATTTGTTTTTTTCATACTGTATTATTGACTGTATGTTTGTTTCACTCCATGTGTAACTCTGTGTTGTTGTATGTGTCGAACTGCTTTGCTTTATCTTGGCCAGGTCGCAGTTGTAAATGAGAACTTGTTCTCAACTTGCCTACCTGGTTAAATAAAGGTGAAATAAAAAAAATTGTAAAAAAAAACTGCGCTCCATACTGAGATGGGCTGTATGTCCCCACCCAGAGATGGGCTGTATGTCCCCACCCAGAGATGGGCTGTATGTCCCCACCCAGAGATGGGCTGTATGTCCCCACCCAGAGATGGTATGTCCCCACCCAGAGATGGGCTGTATGTCTCCACCCATAGATGGGCTGTATGTCCCCACCCAGAGATGGGCTGTATGTCCCCACCCAGAGATGGGCTGTATGTCCGCACCCAGAGATGGGCTGTATGTCCGCACCCAGAGATGGGCTGTATGTCCGCACCCAGAGATGGGCTGTATGTCCCCACCCAGAGATGGGCTGTATGTCCCCACCCAGAGATGGGCTGTATGTCCGCACCCAGAGATGGGCTGTATGTCCCCACCCAGAGCGTTGATTCATCATGCAGAGGCCGTAGAGAAGCCAGATTTAGACATCTCATATAATTTAACAGTTCCATTTCGCGCCATGCTGTTCATATAAATAATTTATTATAATTTACTGGTTTGTCGCAGTTATTTATCCCGGGAAAAGGGAGTGGTAATGTGTTACTCCTGTATGAGTTTCAATAAACAATCTTATTTGAGAACTAACACAGTGTTCTGGACATTGTCATTTTTTGAATAGCTGTCTGAGACCAAAAAGAGATATTTAGCAGTGATACATGCAACTTTATAGTAGACTATGTGCACAATGCTGTGAACCATTTGTACAGGCAGGCCTTTGTGCTTGCTATGGAACCACAAGGCCACTTGTGTAGGCTATTAGGCCCACTCCTAGTGCCACCTCTCTCCTACTCTCCCCAGTCACATACAGTATATTCTGCAGTGACATTTTGTCACTTTAATGATGGATGGTCACTCAAGCATTTTTATGGCCATTTAAGATTTTGCCACTCTCTGTCCCCAGGACGGACAGAGACCCCCGACCCAGCCGCTGTCCATCTGTCACTGTTTCCGGTGGTGAGTAGGGTGAGCCTTAGTAGGCTAATGCACAGCACGCATCGAGGGAAGCCCTGCCGGTTTAAACCTGCACGCAGGGAGTGAGGGAAGAAGGGAGGGGGGATAACGAGTGTAATTTCGGTCTAAGAAGATTAGTCAATGTCATTAGCCCGTTGGAGGCACTTCGGCTGCCCTGGTGGTCTCCACACAACTGGTAAAGAGCAGGGAGACAGGTAGATACACAGGTGGCTCGAGGAGGCATGAAAGGCGCTTCTGCTCCTCACCTCAGGATGATTTATTTTACTGTGAGACTCATGGGGCTGGCGAGGATACTGGCGATACACCGGCAGCAAGTATACCAGATTTGACGGTTAACGTTTTTACTGGGGAGGGGTGAGATCAGAGAGGAGCCATGAAGACGCGGCCCACGGGTATCGGTGCCTCCAACGCCAACTGGATGAGCTCACTCTCCCCCAAGCTCACAGCTATGCCCCTGAAGCACCTTGCAGTGCCCGGTAAGCGTGTGTTTGTGTGTTTGTGTGTGTGTGTTTGTTATGTAAATAAATAACAATATCTGTTATTCACAGTGCCTTCAGAAAGTTTTCACCCCTTTTTCCACATTTTGTTGATAGAAAGTGGGATTAAAACGGATTTAGTTGTTATTTTTTGTCAATGATCCATACAAAATACTGAAAGAAAAATTCTAACATTTAAAAAAAATATATATGTATATATATATCTTGATTAGGTAATTATTCAACCCCCTGAGTCAAAACATGTTAGAATCACCTTTGGCAGCGATTACAGCTGTGAGTCTTTCTGGAAAAGTCTCTAAGAGCTTTGCACACCTGTATTGTACAATGTTTTATTATTTAAAAAATTCTTCAAGCTCTGTCAAGTTGGTTGTTAATTAATGCTAGACAGTCTTGCCATAGATTTTCAAAACTGTAGCTAGGCCGCTCAGGAACTTTCTACGTCGTCTTGGTAAGCAACTCCAGTGTAACATAACCTTATGTTTCAGGTTATTGTCCTGCTGAAAGGTGAGTTTGTCTCCCAGTGTCTGTTGGAAAGCAGACTGAACCAGGTTTTCCTCTAGGATTTTGCCTGGTCTTTGTGGTATAATCTGTGTTTGAAATTCACTACTTGACTGAAGGACTTTACAGATAATTGTATGTGTGGAGTATAGAGATGAGGTAGTCATTCAAAAATCATGTTAAACACTTTTATTGCACACAGAGTGAGTGAGTCCATGCAATTTATTGTGACTTGTTAAGCACATTTTTACTCCTGAACTTATTTAGGCTAGCCCTAACAAAGGTGTTAAAAACGTATTGACTCAAGACATTAAAGTTTTAGATTTTATATTAATTTGTAAACATTTCAAAAAACATAATTCCACTTTGACATTATGGGGTATTGTGTGTAGGCCAGAGACACACACATCTCAATGTTATCTATTTTAAATTCAGGATGTAACACATCCAAATGTAGAAAAAGTCAAGGGGTGTGAATAATTTCTGATGGCACTTTACATGTGTGTGTGTTGTAGGGGTATCATATGTTGGTCGACATGAGGCGTATAATGATGACTGTTGGCTCTGACTTGGTTTATGACCTCCCACTGGTAAAGTCTATCTGGGGTTATATGGTTTTAACAGCAAAGCCACACTTTAGCTAAATTAAGTTGCACCTTCTCTGTCTGAGAACAGCTTAGGCTACTGTTGGGCTAGAGAGGAAAACACTGATGCAGCACCTGTGGGTCTGGGGAACTGGGCTGTGACTGATTTGCCTTGTGACGTGTGTGTGAGACTGATGTGGCGTGCATGTGTTTGTTTTGTTTACAATGTTGTGAGGCTAGCCTAATGGATTCAGAGAGGGTTCTTGGTGTTAATCTGTACTACCTGGATGAGACCTGAGTTTGTGTGTTTGAGGGAGAGAGAAACAGAGAGAGAGAGAGAGAGAGAGAGAGAGAGAGAGAGAGAGAGAGAGAGAGAGAGAGAGAGAGAGAGAGAATGCACAAAAGTAGATGGTTAGCCCAATCATAAGATCGACAGAAGGACTTTCACTTTCTTTTCCAGACTGAAAAGGCATATCTTTCTCTGTCTCACTTGATCTGTCTCTTCCCCTCTTCCTCCCTCTCTCTCTCCCCTCCTCCTCCCTCTCTCCCCTCCTCGTCTTTCTCTCCCATCTTCCTCCCTCTCTCCCCTCCTCCTCCCTCTCCCCCTCCTCCCTCTCTCCCCTCCTCGTCCCTCTCTCCCATCTTCCTCCCTCTCTCCCCTCCTCCTCCCTCTCCCCCTCCTCCCTCTCTCCCCTCCTCGTCCCTCTCTCCCATCTTCCTCCCTCTCTCCCCTCCTCCTCCCTCTCCCCCTCCTCCCTCTCTCCCCTCCTCCTCCCTCTCTCCCCTCCTCATCCCTCTCTCCCCTCCTTCTCCCACTCTCCCCTCATCCCTCTCTCTCAGGGTCCCATGACTCGTTTAGTTTCTGGGTAGATGTGAAGGCCCCGGTGGGTCCTGACCAGAAGGCCATAGTCAAATACCTGGCCACAGCCTTCCGTTTTGTTTCCAAGAAAGTCATGAAGAAGTGGTCCATGACACAGGTGAGGGTTTAACTGGTTCAGATGATTAACCAATACTCTCTTGCAAAGATGGGATCCTCAGTCTTTGTCAGCATATGACTTTTTTCACCAGAACTTGACGTTTAAGGAGCAGCTGGACGCAGGGATTCGTTACTTTGACCTGCGTGTGTCATCCAAACCTGGAGAGTCTGGTACTGAGATCTACTTCATCCATGGCCTGTTCGGACACAAGGTGGATGTACTGACACCATAGCTAGACACGTAGAAGATCAATAAACATGTTATTATATGAAAATCTACAGTAAATGTCTGCGCCTGCTATTGACTTATCTCTCTCTCTCTCTCTCTCAGGTGCGTGACGGTCTGTCGGACATTAACTCTTTCCTGGACGCCCATGGTAAGGAGATGGTGTTCCTGGACTTTAACCATCACTACGCCATGGGGATGGAGCATCACACCTACCTCATCAACATGCTCCAGGAAGTGTTCGGACCTAAACTCTGCAAGATCGGCGTTGTCGAGGAGATCACCCTGGACTACCTCTGGGAGAACAAGTACCAGGTGAGACAGACAGGGCGAGGTCAGAAAGTGTGAACACTCCTCCACGTCCTCCACTTACAGATCTAATTGAACCTCTGCTAGTAAGACCCAGTCATCTATAAGTTGAGTGTGTGCGACACCTTAGAGTATTAGCGGAGTCAGGATTTCATTAGAAGCGGATTGCTTACTAAATGCTGCTGCAGCTATTTCAACCTGTCAATCAGGGATCTCATCTCACAGACATTGATTCTCTCTCTCTCTCTCTCTCTCTCTCTCTCTCTCTCTCTCTCTCTCTCTCTCTCTCTCTCTCTCTCTCACACACACACACAGCTATTTCTGTCTGTAAGTGGCCAGTGTGAGTCTTAGTGGATGACAGAAGATTAAGTCAGGAGGCAGTTGGTGTGTGTGGACTAGAGTACTCAGTTCTGTTACAGTGACTATACTTGTGTGAGTTTGTGTGTGCGCTTTGGTGTTTGAGAGATGCTTGGGAAAGAAACGTTTTGGTATTTGTATCCCTCTGTGTGTGTGTGTGTGGGGGTAGGAGTAGTGGTGGCTATTCAGCATGATAAATGTGTGTTTTGGCAGAAATGCCTTCTGGTATATGTGAACTTTCATATGCCTTAATAACAAAATTGTATGCCATCTGTAAATACGAATACATTTGTTAAATAATGAGCCTAGTTGGTTTAGCCACGGAAAAAGACAAGAACCTTCCCGCTAGCCATGATTGGCTGAGATAATAGATGGGGTGGACATGCCGAGAGAGGAGTTCGGATTAGTCTGCCATGTCGCACGCTATTGTCTACAACATGAGCTGCAGTATGTGTAGGTAATCCTTTCTAACGTGGATTAACATATCACGAAGAACTGCAAAAGTGTTGCTTAGGCTCTCCACTTTCTGGAGGATCGAGTTTTGAAGTTATTGGAATGCCCGGTGGAAGCAGAGTATGATACCTAAGGAGACAGATGATTCAGGCGTGATTGCAAATGCGAAGGGAGTTGAGAAGAAAACAAAGAAGGTTGATATATAAAACATCTATCCCCCGGATTCCGTCTTCAAACTAAGGGCAACCATGGCATCTGTGACAGAGGGAGAAGCATTCACCCATGTATACGGGTAAGAGAGTCTAGCTAGCTACATTTTCAGATATTATATACGTTTCATATTTTGTCAGAAAGTTGTTTTCATTGCAAGTTAAAGCATACTTTTAGCTAGCTAGCTAACATTAGCTGGCTGGCTTGCTAGCTAACGTTATGTGTATGATCTGTGCAGTAATATTATTCGTATCTCAGAGCCATTGGCATTGCTAGTTACAGCCTAATGTTAGCTAGCTAGATAACATTGAATCTATACTGAACAAAAATATAAATGCAACATGCAACAATTTCAAAGATTTTGCTGAGTTACAGTTCATATAAGGAAATCTGTCAATTTAAATAAATTCATAAGGCCCTAATTTATGGATTTCACATGACTGGGGAGGGGTGCACACCTCCACTGTAGAGCCAGGCCCAGCCAATCAGAATTAGTTTTTCCCCACAAAAGGGAAAACAGCAAAACTCCTCAGCATCCCTCTCACCCCCCTCTGACGATCTCGCAGGTGAAGAAGCCGGATGTGGAGGTCCAGAGCTGGCATGGTCTGCGGTTGGACGTACTACCAAATTCTCTAAAACAACGTTGGAGGCGGCTTATGGTCGAGAAATTAACATAAAATTATCTGGTCCACCTCTGATGGACATTCCTGCAGTCAGCATGCCACTTGCACGCTCCCTCAAAACTTGAGACATCTGTGGCGTTGTGTTGCGTGACAAAACAGCACATTTTAGAGTGGCCTTTTATTGTCCCCATCACAAGGTGCACCTGTGTAATAATCATGCTGTTTAATCAGCTTCTTGATATGCCACACCTGTCAGGTGGATGGATTATCTTGACAAAGGATAAAATGTTCACTAACAATGATGTAAACAAATTTGTGCATAAAATTTGAGAGAAATACACTTCTAGTGAGTATGGAACATTTCTGGGATCTTTTATTTCAGCTCTTTACATTTTGTGTTTATATTTTTGTTCAGTGTAGTTGGTTAGCTTTAGCTACCTGTAGATTCATGCAGTGTAGTTACGTTATGAGTTGGGATTATGGTTAAATGTTTAGCTAGCTAGCTAGCTACATATCTAAATATAAGACTCCACTGTGCAAGTAACCATTTCACTGTACTGTTTACATCTTCTGTATCCTGTGCATCTGACAAATAAACATTGACTTTATTTGATATGGTGTGCGTTTACCAGAGACGGTAATGTGAAGAACAACATGACCTGCACCAAAGTCAGATTAGGATATAAATGAGACAGTGTCCAAGTCACAAAATTCTCCGGTAGAATGCCCTGCTTTTATTTGGTCACACTCACAACCGTAGGCAATTTTCTGTAATCAGCTTGTCATTAACTTGTAAATAATGATCTTGTTGTAAGTTTATTTTCCTGTAATAATGAATACAAATTAGCTAAAGTTAAGGAGTTGTCAGCTATATGAAATGGTCATTATTTAAACTGGCTGGCCATCTAATTTAACGTTAGCTAGCTAGTTAACAAGCTAGAAACTAACCAGAACATTGTTTCGAAAGTTGATTTTAGTTGCCTGGTTTGCTAGATTGACATAAATTCAGCAAAAAAAGAAACGTCCTCTCACTGTCAACTGCGTTTATTTCAGCAAACTTAACATGTGTAAATATTTGTATAAGCATAACAAGATTCAACAACTGAGACATAAACTGAACAACTTCCACAGACTAACAGAAATTGAATAATGTGTCCCTGAACAACGGGGGGGTCAAAATCAAAAGTAACAGTCAGTATCTGGTGTGGCCACCAGCTGCATTAAGTACTGCAGTGCATCTCCTCCTCATGGACTGCACCAGTTATTGCTGTGAGATGTCACCCCACTCTCCCATCAAGGCACCTGCAAGTTCCTGGACATTTCTGGGGGGAATGGCCCTAGCCCTCCCCCTCCAATCCAGCAGGTCCCAGACGTGTTCAATGGGATTGAGATCCAGGCTCTTCGCTGGCCAAGTCACGCACAGAACGAGCAGTATGGCTGGTGGCATTGTCATGCTGGAGGGTCATGTCAGGATGAGCCTGCAGGAAGGGTACCACATGAGGGAGGAGGATGTCCTCCCTGTTAACGCACAGCGTTGAGATTGCCTGCAATGACAACAAGCTCAGTCCAATGATGCTGTGACACACTGTCCTAGACCATGACGGACCCTCCACCTCCAAATTGAGTACAGGCCTCGGTGTGACGCTCATTTCTCAGACGATAAACGCAAATCCGACCAGGCGTTGTTGTTGCCGGTGATGTCTGGTGAGGACCTGCCTTACAATAGGCCTACAAGCCCTCAGTCCAGCCTCTCTCAGCCTATTGCGGACAGTCTGAGCACTGATGGAGGGATTGTGCGTTCCTGGTGTAACTCTGGCAGTTGTTGTTGCCATCCTGTACCTGTCCCGCAGGTGTGATGTTCGGATGTACCGATCCTGTGCAGGTGTTGTTACTGCGATCAGCTGTCCGTCCTGTCTCCCTGTAGCGCTGTCTTAGGCGTCTCACAGTACAGACATTGCAATTTATTGCCCTGGCCACATCTGCAGTCCTCATGCCTCCTTGCAGCATGCCTAAGGCACATTCACACAGATGAGCAGGGACCCTGGGCATCTTTCTTTTGGTGTTTTTCAGAGTCAGTAGAAAGGCCTCTTTAGTGTACTAAGTTTTCATAAGTGTGACCATAATTGCCTACCATCTGTAAGCTGTTAGTGTCGTAACGACCGTTCCACAGGTGCATGTTCATTAATTGTTTATGGTTCATTGAACAAGCATGGGGAAACAGTGTTTAAACCCTTTACAATGAAGATCTGTGAGACAGGGTCCTGAAAAAGGGACGTTTATTTTTTTGCTGAGTTTATTTTTGAACGGATGGGTTTATTGCTGTTAAAATACACCAGTTATGCTATTTTGGACCACCAGGCCGCTGTCGTTTTTGGGTAAATAATTGTTCATAACGACAACGACAAGTTTGATGTTAGATGACAATAGAATGTTCATGATGTCACTACGACAACTGTATGCAGACATGTCAATAGTATCATAACTCAAGGTGAGACCCAGATGCAGACACAGGAGGCAGATGGTTGGAGTCTTAGATGTTTAATAATCCAAAAAGGAGTAGGCAAGAGAATGGTCGTGGACAGGCAAAAGGTCAAAACCAGATCAGAGTCCAGGAGTTACAGAGTGGCAGGCAGGCTCGAGGTCAAGGCAGGCAGAATGGTCAGGCAGGCGGGTACAGAGTCCAGAAACAGGCAAGGGTCAAAACTGGGAGGACTAGAAAAAGGAGAAATAGCAAAAGCAGGAGAACGGGAAAAACCACTGGTTGACTTGGACATACAAGACGAACTGGCACAGAGAGACAGGAAACACAGAGATAAATACACTGGGGAAAACAACTGACACCTGGAGGGGGTGGAGACAATAACGAGGACAGATGAAACTGATCAGGGTGTGACAGATAGACGTAGTATAAACCAGCCTTAGGTTGTTTAGTACACTACCGTACTCACTGTTTAACACATGGCCTCACATGTGAATCCTTAAAGAGATGGCTGGGGCTAACCTTAAGAGGGTGTGAACGATGCTGAATGGGTATAGACAAACAAGAGCTCTTCAGTAGGTGTACCAAAACATTCAAGGGCCATTTTCTCAAAATAATTACTATCCCATTGTTCCACAACTGTAGTGTATGATATGCCATTTTCTATTTTTGAGTCTCTACTTTTCTCCAATGTTAAAAACATTTGATGACCCAGTATTCCAAGTCGGGTGAGCAAAAGCTCGTAAATTCTTGTACGTTTCCCCATCGCACCACTTGTTATTGGTCATAAAGCAGAATTAGCAGATAGACAGATTAGGGGTTAAGGTGTGAAAATGAAATGTTCTGAGAGTGAGTGTCAGTATTGTGTGTTCCAGGTCATAGTATTCTACCACCACCCATCAGCTGAGAGCTGTCCATTGATATGGCCGGGCAACAAGTGTCCAGCTCCTTGGGCTAACACTACAGACACCACCAAACTCTTTCAGGTCAGTCTGTGTGTGTGTGTGTGCACGCAGCGTGTGTGTGTGTGTGTGTGTGTGTGTGTGTGTGTGTGTGTGTGCGTGTGTGTGTGCGTGTGCGTGTGTGCATGTGTGCGTGTGTGCATGTGTGCGTATGTGTGTGCGTGTGTGTGTGTGCATGTGTGCGTGTGCGTGCGTGTGTGTGTGTGTGTTTCGTAGTGGATGAGATGAGGTGATTAATCTCATATAAAAATGCTATATAAATCCAACTGATGATGATGTTGATAATGATTACGATTATGATTCTAGTTCCTGGAGACGACACTAGGTGAGAGGGCTAAGATGGGGTCCTTCCACGTGACTCAGGCCATCCTCACCCCCAGAGTCAAGACCATTGTCAAGGGCCTGGTCAGGGGGCTACGCAACTATCTGGTCGAGAGGTGTGTGTTATTAGTGTTTGTGTGTGTACTGAGCGTGTAGAATGTATTCTGATAGCAGCCAGCAGAGAGCGGTATACACAGTCAGTCTTGTCAGCTTATCAGAAGGTCACTCCCAGTAGGGTGAAGACCCTAGACACTGACAGATATAAGGTCAGTTTGGCGTCTTCCCCTAATGCTTAAAGGTAGGACTTTGGGAAGGTAAACTGTAAGGGTAATGGTTAGTTAGACTCTCCAGGTAGTTGCCCTTAGGTACAGATCTAGAATTCGGGTTACTCTCCATAAATCCTCACATTAACCATTAAGAGAAGAAAACAGAAAACTGACCATAGATGAGTGTCTAGAAGCGACTCTGATGCGGATATTTAGTGGAGACAGCGGGCTGGGAGGAAATGGCCTAATTTTGCGTATCCGCGGAAACAAGATGGATTATTATCACAGGATAAACATTCCCACTTCCTGGTTTTGTCCTGGCGGCTGCAGGGGCTTAGTGGAGGGTTAAGGGCTCTATCACTGATACGACCCTGGCCGTTGTGTGTGTGTGTTTGCTGAAATGCGGCCATAACTAAAACAGCGAGAGCTCCAAACTTAAACAATGCTTTGGAAACAATAACCATAGTCTGACTCAGCCGCTACTGTACCTCTGCCTCAGACACAACAGCTCTTCCACTCCTTCTTTTCTCTCTTCCACTCCCCCTTCCTCCCCTCTTCCCCCTCTTCCCGTCCTTCTCCCCTTCTCAGGAACCTTCCCATCATATTAACGTGGGTCGAGACCCAGAAACCCGGTGTTGACGGGATTAACATCATCACCTCTGACTTTGTGGAACTGACTGACTTCGCCAACACAGTCATCAACCTCAACAACCTCCTGCTCAACGAACAGGACCGCAAGAAAACCTGACCAACACCTCCATAGAGTCAGAATGAGTAGACTGGAAATGAGTCGAAAAGAAACCCACTTGGATCTTTTCACGGTTCGGTTCTACCCATCATGGCAGCTGCATCACTGATCACATGACCAGACACTCGGGGACACGTGATAATGGGACACTCAGACATGTGACTATCTCATGCACTTAAAGCTCACATGTCCAGTATTGACTGATCATGGTCAGGAAAATGTCCACAGAGATTCACACATTGAGCTTATAAGTATAGCAACGTACAAGGGCTGAGACTGCTTAAACACACACACACACACAGATTTAACACTATTTCAATGGTAGCAGTTTACAGCTGTGTGTTGACATGTGGTTATTATGATAACACATTCAAGATAGATCATAGCAATGTCATCTTGATTTATAACTAGCAATGAAAGTCTGGCTACAGCCACTCACACACAGCTGTCTGGATGTGTGTGTGTGTGTGTGTGTGTGTGTGTGTGTGTGTGTGTGTGTGTGTGTGTGTGTGTGTGTGTGTGTGTGTGTGTGTGTGTGTGTGTGTGTGTGTGTGTGTGTGTGTGTGTGTCTGTGTGTGTGTGTGTGTGTGTGTGTGTGTGTGTGTGTGTGGCAGTCCACTGATTATCACACTGACACAGAGAAAAACTCCCAGACTAACTGTACATTTCTGTGGTCCTCTTGGAGGGGAATGATGGGAGGGAGAGAGAAGGAGAAGAGAGGTGGAGAGGGACTAAAAGAAAGAATAAGAGGAGACAGGAGAGATTGTTCAGAATCACGGAGGAAAGAAAGTAGGTGCGTGTGAGAGAAAACAGAGAGAAAAAGAGAGAGAGAGAAATAGAGAGAGAGATTGTATCAGCACAGCTGCCTTCTGCGGGCAGTGAGAATCTCGTTTTATTCTCCCTCATTGAGAAAGAAAGATGTTTTCTTTTCATTTTACCTCCCTCCCTTTTTCAAATCAAATCAAATTGTATTAGTCACATGCGCCGAATACAACAGGTGTAGACCTTACAGTGAAATGCTTACTTACGAGCCCCTAACCGACAGTGCAGTTTAAAAACACACAGATAACAATAAGAGATAAAAGTAACAAGTAATGAAAGAGCAGCAGTAAAAAATAACAATATATACAGGTGGTACAGAGTCAATGTGCGGGGCCACCGGTTAGTTGAGGTAGTATGTACATGTAGGTAGAGTTAATTAAAGTGACTATGCATAGATGACAACAGAGAGTGGCAGTGGTGTGGAGAGGGGGGATGCAAATAGTCTGGGTAGCCATTCCCTCCGTCTTTCTCAACTGGTGTGTGTGTGTGTCTCTCTCAGGCCAAACCGCATTGTTGACGCTCTTGCTCTCAGTAACATACATGCACACACACAGACACACACACACACGGTAACACACAAAGGGACACTAATTGTAGTCATTACACATACCACAGAGTCTTGTGGGAGTGGAGCGTCTCAAATAGACGAAGAAAGACAGACACGTTCCTCTGATATTTGTTTGTTCTGGTTTCTCTCTCTCTCTTTTCCTCTCGCTCTCTCTCTGGTCCCGATGATCCCAGTCAGTTCCCCAGGTCTCCAAGGAGAGTCAGGGTTTCACGACCCCAAAGGGACCCTCACTTCAGTGGGTACAAGAGCATTCTGACGCGGGGCCTTGGTAGTAGGTTATGGATGTCAGGGCGGGCGATGATCACATCCCGATCAGGGAACTCCAGACCTCTCTCTGTGTGTCAGTATTTATCTAACTCATTATGAGAGGTGTAAAATGTAATGGCCTAGTATGATGCTGTGACTGTGTGTAGAGAAGAGATAATGCAGGGTGGGAGGGAGGGAGGGAGAGATATTGAGATGGAACTGGTTAAATGCAGCTTGGAACCACACAGAACCTACGCAAACCACTCTGGATTGTACACACTCTAACCCTCTGGAGCAGTATGCAGTTGCCCCAGACACTGATCTATGGCTAGTTTAACTGTTTCCACTCTAATAGATCAAGTTAGGATTTAGGAGAGGATAAGCTGATTCTAGATCTTTGCCTAAGGGTAACTACTGCAGCCCTCTCCTTGGGCTTCTCTTTGACTGACAGTTTGTTGCAGACTTCACTCAAAAAATCTTCAGCCTAAATGTGTTTCCTAACCAAAACACTGAGACTTGTCTGAATAACGTGTTTTTCTGGAATCACAAGGCAAAGGGTCCCTGATTCCGAGTGGAATCCCTGTCAAAACAGCTATGGTGTGGAGTGCCCACCCTCCCTGCCCCTCCACGGAATCACTTGGGAATTGTGAAATTTACTGTAGAATGCTGTCCAACATTCCATGGCCATCTCTCTGCCGCCAGGGTCTGTGTTTCTCTACGATGATGTCATTGTGAAAGTTCAGCTCCTCCAGATGGGAGAAGAGGCCACCATGGAGGACTCAAACACTGGCCGATCTATACCTACCAAAGAACGGACAATAATTATTAAGCAACACATTTTGTGAAGCTATTTGTTTTTTTTTACTTTAAGCAGCAGTTATCAAAAATCCACCTGGACTACAGGAACTCAAATGTATGTTTATTGTTCAATGACAAGTAGGATGACTTGGTAGTTAAGGCTGGACAACTAGATTATGCAAAGTCTGTTGATTTCTGGTAGAGTATACCTACATCAGGGCTGGCTCTAGGCATAAGCGGTCGCTTAGGGCCCCTGGTCGATAGGGGGCACCTGGCCCCCCTTAATATATATATACAAAAGTATGTGGACACCCCTTCAAATCAGTGGATTTGTCGCTGACAGGTGTATAAAATCGAGCACAAAGCCATTCAATCTCCATAGACAAACACTGGCAGTAGAATGCCTTACTGAAGAGCTCAGTGACTTTCAATGTGGCACCGTCATAGGATGCCACCTTTCCAACAAGTCAGTTCGTCAACTTTCTGCCCTGCTAGAGCTGCCCCGGTCAACTGTAGTTGCTGATATTGTGAAGTGGAAATGTCTAAGAGCAACAACGGCTCAGCTGCGAAGTGATAGGCAACATAAGCTCACAGAACAGGACTGCTGAGTGATGAAGCGCGTAGCACATAAAAAACGTCTGTCCTCGGTTGCAACACTCACTACCAAGTTCCAAACTGCCTCTGGAAGCAACGTCAACACAATAACTGTTCGTCGGGGTGCTTCATGAAATGGGTTTCCATGGCCGAGCAGCCGCACACAAGCCTAAGACCACCATGCGCAAAGCCATGGAGTGGTGTAAAGTTTGCCACCATTGGACTCTGGAGCAGTGGAAATGCATTCTCTGGAGTGCAGAATCACGCTTCACCATCTGGCAGTCCGACGGACAAATCTGGGTTTGGCGAATGCCAGGAGAACGTTACCTGCCCCAATGCATAGTGCCAACTGTCAAGTTTGGTGGAGGAGGAATAATGGTCTGGGGCTGTTTTTCATGGTTCGGGCTAGGCTCCTTAGTTCAGTGAAGGGAAATCTTAACGCTACAGCATACAATGACATTGTAGCCGATTCTGTGCTTCCAACTTTGTGGCAACAGTTTGGGGAAGGTCCTTTCGCCTTTCAGCATGACAATGCCCCTGTGCACAAAGCAAGGTCCATACAGAAATAGTATGTCGAGATCAGTGTGGAAAAACTTGACTGGCCTGCACAGAGCCCTGACCTCAACCCCATCAAACACCTTTGGGATGAATTGGAACGCCGACTGCGAGTCAGGCCTAATCGCCCAACATCAGTGCCTACAGCTCTTGTGGCTGAATGGAAGTAAGTCCCCGCAGCAATGTTCCAACATCTAGTGGAAAGCATTCCCAGAAGAGTGGAGGCTGTTATAGCAGCAAAGGGGGAGACCAACTCCATATTAATGCCAATGATTTTGGAATGAGATGTTCGACGATCAGGTGTCCACATACTTTGGTTATGTACAGTATATGTACACATACACTGAATATACAAAACATTAAGAACACCTGCTCTTTCAATGACATAGACTGACTAGGGGAATCCAGGTGAAAGATATGATCCCTTATTGATGTCACTTGTTAAATCCACTTAAATCAGTGTAGATGAAGAGGAGGAGACAGGTTAAAAAAATATTTTTAAGCTTTGAGACAATTGAGACATGGATTGTGTATGTGTGCCATTCAGAGGGTGAATGGGCAAGACAAAACATATAAGTGCCTTTGAACATGGTATGGTAGTAGGTGCCAGGCGCACCAGTTTGTGTCAAGAACAGCAACGTTGCTGGGTTTTTTCATGCTCAACAGTTTCCCGTGTGTATCAAGAATGGTCCATCACCGAAAGGACTTCCAGCCAACTTGACACAACTGTGGGAAACATTGGAGTCAACTCAATATTAGGAAGGTGTTCCTAATGTTTGGTATACTCAGTGTAATATTTATTTATTTATATTTTTTTTAGGAACTCACTTGGGGTCTCAACTTACTGTTAAGAGTTAGAATAGTAGAATACACAAGGTCCAATTTCAACAATTGGTTGTGCATCAGGAGTTTTTATCTTATGTCAGTCACTGACATTCACTCAATTTTCCTATATCAGCTAAACAAAATTGGATGGTAAGTTAGTCTAGCCAACTATCTAAACTTGTAGTAATCAAGGGGAGCCCCCATTAATTTCGTTAGACATTCTCACTCAGATATCATATTAACATGGCATAAGTCATGCCAAAATGTTTGAATTGCATGAATTTAACTATAAAATTGCAATATCTTCTCTGCGCCCCATGGCAAAATGTGTAGAATTGCAGGAAATTAACTATAAAATGCTTCATGACCTACATGGAGAATCACTTCACACTGAGAATATTTTGTAGGTGTAGGATACTTGGTGACCTGTGACATTGCCAAAATAAAACCATTTGTCCATTACAAACAAGATTTGACCTTTCATTCAATTACCTTTTAGTTTATTGAGTGATTGGTTACAAATGTACATGCATGCCATTGGGTGGGACAGTGCTGGGCACGTGTTGGATTTTCCTGTTTATGTTGAGTCCTCTCTGTGTCAGATAGCCCCCCCTCTGATCCTGGGTAGCCTCTCCTGCCACACAGAGACGAAGAGGTGAAGCAAGAGGTTTTACCCCGCCCAAAATCAGTCCACGAAAATAAGCCCGCGAAATGAGGAGTTTTTGTATGGAGGTCAACGAGAGTGTAAAATCTGGTCAACAAAAAATGGAATTGCTAATTTTATACATTAGGCTATTTGATTGAATAGACGTTTCGTAATGGTTATGTTGCTGCAAATGCACTGATATAATTGGACGCACGTGGCATTTCGGCAACTTTGGAGAAGAAAAAAAAAAGGTTATATCAGAGTTGTGCCTGTTGTCATAGAAATAGATAGAGGACTCATCATGAGGGCCTGAGGGCTTGCACCATTGAGGGCTTGCACCATTTTAAAGTAGCCAATTGGGTGGGGATTCAGTTCTGTCAATGCAGAAGAAGAAAATGTACTACTTTAAAATGGAGATAGCCTCAATGGCGATTCCCCATGCTGTCACTGGACTATAATGGCACAGATACAAAGATAAGTTCTCTATCCCTATGGCATGTTGGTCACACTCGTATCTGGCCACTCATTGGCTAGAATTGCCCCACCTGATCTCGCCTCCTCATGCCTGCCTTTCATCTTTGAGAACATGTATTTCCATTGTTAGAGCGGTCACTCAAATATCTTGTCAATATAATAGACAATCTTTGCATCACACCACCGCGAGCAACCTGGGAAGCTGGACGCGCATGCGTAACTTGAGCGGGTCTTGTACAGACTATTGACGCGATTCGGGTGCTGTCGGTGTGCTCCAGTGCTCAGCAGGGCAAATTCCGTTTCGCACCTGCGGAAGGCAGGTATGCGATGAAACGATTAGCCTTTACCACCGTTCTCTTGAGGCATCCGTTACATAGAATATCGATTTTTTTATGTGAATGAGAATCATTTAGCTTTATAGGCTAAGGGATTTCAATGTTCTAATCATAGCTCTAACTGAGTTAGGATACATTAGGAACTATATTGTCATGATATTTTATTTCCCCCTGAAATAGGCTAGTCACCGTGCAAGGAAATACATTCCTGGAGTCATTAGGTTTGCTAAACGTTGTTGCAGTCAGGGCAGCTCTAAGGGAATTGATATAAATTAGATTAAAGCTGCATGCGTAAAAGGCACTTTGTCTCCGATTTGTCTCAATCCGAAAGAAAAGGTCACAATTTAGATATCATTCTCAGAGAAAGAGATGACGAGTTGGAAGAGGTCAAGCAGAGGTGTCTGTTAACACCTACCCATTATGACTGTGAATTTGAGCACGCGCGAGCACACACACGCGCCCCCTGTCCTGTCCCTGTTCTTCCCAGATCCCATTCCAGCTGTTGTGCATTCCTGTGCGCTACACGGGACAGCCTCTCAGTGTGTATGTATGTATATTTTGTTTGTGGGTAAGGACGGCGCATCAAGTCTCTCCTGAAGAACCGCGAGTGCGGTTGAACTTCTCGGTCCAGCGGTGGAATGCGCCGGTGATACGTCCTGGACAAGGTTTAGAGGAAAGTGACAGCAGCAGAACCGCTTGGATTTTTTATTAAAGAGAAAGTTTGGGAACTTTTGTGTTTGTGTTGGAATTTTCTCTCATCATGACCGAGCTTCTCATCCCCGTTTCAACAACGGTAAACATTTATATTCTATTCGTTTATTTCGTTGTATTATTTACACGTGACAAGTTCTATATGTTATTTATAGCCTACTACTTTTTCATAACATGTTATTTTGTTACGTTAGCCTAAATGGTTTTTACACGGTAGGCTAGTCCTATACTACAGGTTCGGTTGTTCTTTTAGAGGTTAATTTCCTGAGTGAGCTATTTAGCAGCATAATAACAGATTATAGCTCAGTAATCCGTGTTTTATTACAGATTTTGTTATTTTTAAACACACAAAGAACACTGTTGTTTGATTTTATATTGCTGTGCACCCTGCATGCCAATATTGGCTAGGGCTTTGGATACAAGTCTTTCGCAGGCAAGCCTGTGCATGCACCATGAATGTTGTGTCTGCAGATAGTATACACAATATGATCACGTGAATGATCCAATATCTGTATACTATATGGTACACCACGCCCTCTCGTTTCCCAGGTATTCGGATAGTATTGGTGACATGTGCAGAAGATAAAGCTCCCTCTCTCAACAGGTAACTGGGTCAGTCTACATGGGAAGGTGGAGTTTAATGTAACATGAACCTGGTCTACGACATACAGCATTTACAATCCTCCTTAGAACCCTATAACCCCAGTGTGTATCAGGCCATACCCCCTGACCACCCAAACCTATAACCTTTGACCCACCACCCAACCCTATTATTTCAAGCCAGAGTGAATGTAGAATTTGACCCGAGCTTCACGAGCTACACACCCTAGACATGTTCTCATAGTTCTCAAGGTGAGACAGGCAGACAGGCCAGTGGCACATTGTCCATGTGATGAGATGATCAATCACAACAGTGGATGGAGGGAAGAGAAACTGAATGTAGCGGTTTGTCTCTACACAGACTGTGGAGAAAGTGTTGCAATGTTTCCTGAACTAGTTAGTAGTTCCAGATTTTCCTCAGATTGAAGGTAAAGACTGGGTTCTTCTAGTTTGAGACAAACATTTGTTTACTTGGTGGTGCACCTAACACCCCCCGAATATGTTAGGTGGGTCTCAGCAGAGTACCGTTTAGGAACCACAGGCGTAGCCAAGTGGGGAGATACTATTGTAGAGTGGGGAGAGGGGAGTTTCAGAGTGGTCAGATATGAAGGAATAGATCCTCATGAGAAAAGGATGCAGACTATCTCTTACTACCCTAATTCTCATCCAAACTACCACCATCACTTTTCATGCTTTATAAGCTTTCTTTGAAGGACTGTGTGTCTGTCGGTGTGTCTGTTTTTTTTCTCTCCTGATGACGCTCCCTTTTGTGCTCCTCCTCTTCCAAAGGTCTCTCTCCCTAATCTCCACCCTGCAATCTCGCTCCATTCCTCCTCACATTTCCCTCCTTCTTTCATCTCCCACTCTTTCCCTCCTCTAATGTCTGGTCTATCCCAGAGTGACTTGGCATCTAAACTGTATAGGTCAGCTGACCCAGAACTAATTTAGTATCTGTCTGATATCCATCCTTCTGCAAGTCAAAGCACCAGCTGATCCACTGCATATAGTATATAGGTAATCTTGGGTTTCCTAATGCATACCTTCATATTAAATATCAGATTGGCTTCAGTAACTTTCAGCTGTACCAACATTAGTCATTCTGTCATATGTTGCCTTTGGATTAATAATTCATTTTTCATTTGTTTAAAACTTGTTAGGGAGTGGAAGCTGAGGGGTCGGTTTTGGAGAGTCTGGCGTGCCCAAAGTAAAATGCTTGCCACTCAGGCTCAGAAAATAGGATCTGCACATAATTAGTACTATTGGATAGGAAACACTCTGAGGTTTCCAAAAGTGTTATCATTTTGTCTGTGAGTGTAACAGAAGTCATTTGGCAGGCATAAACCAGAGAAAATTCCATCCGGAAATCTCATTCCTTGTGGCTTATGGCTCACTTTGAGACAGTGCCTTTAGAAAAGTCTTTATACCAGGACACTGAATGTAGTACCTATTGCTTCCACTGGATGTCAGCAGTGTATAGGTAAAGTTTAATGGAAATCGGAACCAATGTGTTCTATTGGGAGAAGTTTTAGTCGGGGGAGCTATTTTTCAGTTGCACGTTTTTGGGTGCACGTTTGGCTGAGCGGGCCACTTTATTTGACTTATATAACGTTTAGGTGACCATCCAAGTGAAAGATTATCACTTTTATTCATAAAAGATAAGCTAAGGAAGCATTTTAATTGTTTTTTGTTTTGTTGAGGGAAAGTTTATAGGTATAGTTGAACGCTTTCTCGTCACATTGGATTTTCTGAACACAAGGTGCCAACCAAACGGAGATTTAAGGATATAATAAATTACTTTTTCTAACCAAATACCCATGGATTGTCTTCGTTGGACACTTAGGAAGCCCTCTGCAGAAGTTCTACAAAGGTAAGGCACAGGTTTTCCCTGTGAAATGCATTTTCTATCGACTGCTGGCTAAAGATTTCATGGTTATGGAAAATATTGAAGGTGCTACCCTCAAACAATCAAATGTAGTGCTTTCGCCGTAAAGCCTTTTTGAAATCCGACAACGCTGTGATATTGCCAAGAAGCAGAGCTTTTGATGAGTATGAAACACTTGTATATTGGTGCATTTTTAATAATTCAATTTGGGGATTTTGCCTTGCATTTCACCTGGTAGTGTCGGGAGCAGCCCGCTAGCGCCCCAGCAATCCCTGAGAGGTTTTAAGGGTGATGCCAGCGTTATCACAATGAAAACAAGAGCTTTCTGGTCAACATGTATGTGTTTGAGGAGGGGTTCAGGATCTATTAAGCAACTCTTCATCTCTGCTCCTACACTTATTAAAACACACACACACACACACACAGGTTAGAAAGGCCATGCGGAGGCTGAATCCAGAGACAGAGGGGGGTTTGTTTCTAAAGGTCACTCTCGCCCAAGTGTGTGTGTGTGTGACTCTCTAAAGTGTGTGTAGGTTTCTCTCTCCAGAGCTGGAGACAGCTTTCTCCTCTCCCGGGTACTTAACTGATCAACTTAAGTCATTGATTAGCCAGAGAGTGATTAGAGTGAGACAGTGAGACAGGGAAGGGTTGCCCCACTCGACCCTCATGTATAAGTGTTTCTGTGTGCGTGTATGTGTGTGTATGTATGTGTGTGTGTGTGTGTGTGTGTGTGTGTGTGTGTGTGTGTGTGTGTGTGTGTGTGTGTGTGTGTGTGTCACTCAGAGGGGACTAGGCAGAAGCAGGGACACAATAAGAGCTTTGTCAGCGTAAGGAGACCTCACATGGAATGTAGGGAGGGACCGGCCAGAGAAAGAAAGACAGAAGAGAGCGGGGAAGAGAGAGAGATTAAATTAGTGAGCTTGCGTATAGTTTCCCTTATTTGTATTTTTTTTACACCCTCACCCCGAAGGCACACACCACAGACCTCTAAGGGAGTGAATGTTATTTATAATAAAGGTTACATGGAGAAAATTGGACCTCTCTGAAATGAAAAAGGATGGCCCTCCCTTCAGCAAAATATATTTTACCTAAACCCTCTCTGAACACTTGAAAAAAAAACAAGTGACCCTCCCCTGTACCCAAAATGATAATTAAAACATAAGGTGGAAAGAAGGGAACATGTCTACCCTTTACCCCCAATTCTTGGACAGACCAGAGCCTTAGATATGCAGTTTTAGAAACTGTGTTTTGTCCTGAAAGCATTACATGTCAACACAGGAATTTTGATCGTACACAGGGCTGCGGGCCAGAAGGTTGTGGGTTCACAGACCACTGTGGACAAGAGTAGGAATGGAAAGATCCCCTTTATAGTAAAAGCATTGCATGAATCTATCATCGTATTTGCAGGTCATAAAAAAATACTTTTATAAACATTTCATGCAATTCTATGTCATTTTACATATTATCAAAATATTTTTTAATACCACACAAATTACTGAATTACAGGCTAAGAGTAGACAGAGAGATAGGCCGATGTATTCATTTTATCATATTTCTTCAATGCCAAATCAGTGTGTCTTGTTTGCAACTAAACTGTCCCTGTTGGCAAATAATTACATCTGAGACGCCATTAGGAATCTGAGCATGGTACTTTCAAAAGTTAGACTTACCTTTCCACCCCAGACAGAGTAGAAAAATGTAAGCTTTAACTGCTGGCTACTCTTCTTCCGTGGCTTAACCCAACGAGAGAAGGTCACAATCGTTTCCCTAAAAGCTGCCTGGGTTTAAACATATTCTACTGTACAGAAAGTGAATAGCTTAATCAATTGATAGTGACAGAATTTGATTACTTCCCATGTTTTGTCTCCTCGGCTATAAAAGGTTGTAGCTCAGCCTCTGAATTTTAAAGAAACAGCTTGTTTCTAGCATAAAGCATCGCGGACCAAAGCGCTGTTATAGATCACTATATAATCGGATCCGTTTTATTTTCTTAAAAAATCTTAAGCTAACATGGGGTAAGCCTGTGCTTTTTCTATAATAAAAAGTAGGCCTATGGCATTACCTCTTATACCCCCTCATTTTGAGTCTTGGTTTTAACTTAACAGCTCTTCACTGACACTGAGTAGGCTTTTTAAAGAGTACATGGAGGGTGGAGGAATTGACCTAAAAATCTATGGATATAGCAGCCTATAGCCTAATTTCGTCTGTCAAACAGATAGGCCTACTTCTTATTTCGTAAATAGGAAGCAATAGGCTCCAACACAAAGCCCTCGTTGTTAGTAAATTCAAATGAAAACGGTTGAAATTAATTATGCTGCTTACTCGAATTTGCCTACTTTCAGCACCATGTCCGTTGCCAATTGATTGTGCTGCAGCTGCTGCTTCAAGTTTCAGCTCCACAATGTCATTTTCTCAAATCTGGCTTATTGTGAAGTGAATAATTCTGCTAAATAAGCCTACATCATGGGAAAGAAACTTTTATTTTTAATAAAATAAATTATAGTAGTAGCAAGCTATCAAAGTTGACCTCTGGTCCTCCTTCACATCTCCGTACTCTCCTTCTCAAACTGAACAGAGCATAGCCTATAGGCTAGTCCAAGTGCAAGATAGTGCATTTTTTGGACTAGGCCTAATCAACAACAACAAAAATCGGGAAAGAAGCCTTTGACTCTCCTCCTGAACTGCCACTGTAGGCCTACAAAGCACCTCCATTGGTTAGGCAGCACACAAACAAGTTTTTGATCAGCAAGAGCAGAGCAGGTTGGGGGTCAGTGTTGGAATATCCGTTGTAGTGTGTAATTCAGTCTAGTTTTATTTACACCATCCCAGCAGCTCTCTTAGAAATATAACTTTGCTCTGTGATTCTTATGCTATGTGTGTGTTGAGCAGTTTAAACATGTCTACTGCCATTTCTACCTTAAGCAGTAGACCTCTGTTATGAAAACACATACATCTCTGGGTTAGAACTTAGAACCCCAAGACATGTTCTCTGACCTCCTTTAGGAGCGACATGGACCGGGATCCGATCCCCATCACCAGAGATATCGAGCCTATAGACATATAGGAATGTGACACACACATGCACGGATGGACACACACACACATACACACAAACAAACAAACAACCCAAGAATGTGGCTGCTGAGGGCAGTTCAGTATTCTGTATCCCGGAGCGACACACCTGAGTGCTCCGCTAAAGCTTAACGAGGCCAAACACCTGCCCTGACTTGCCTGCTCACCTGGGTGTGTGTTTTTTTGTGGGATGGGGGCTGTGTAGGAGTGGGAGGCGTGAAAATGGATAAGGGTGATCGTAAAGCAGCTCCTGTCATTATGAAGAGCACTCCTACTTCAACTGCTGTTGACCTCCATTTACATCTGCTCATCTCAAACACACATACATACCCCATTTATCAGTTGTTGATTGTCCTTTGTGTGTGTGAGTGATTGCTGGGAATACACCCGCATTAAGGTAACACGTGGAGTAGGATGTGTGTGTGAACATGATTGTGTTTGAGTGTTTGTGTGTGTTCTCTCGTTGTGTGATGTCGGGAAGCAAATGTGATAAAGACAAGAGCTGACCTGAGATGTTGGCTGTGTGTGTGTGTGTGTGTGTGTGTGTGTGTGTGTGTGTGTGTGTGTGTGTGTGTGTGTGTGTGTGTGTGTGTGTGTGTGTGTGTGTGTGTGTGTGTGTGTGTGTGTGTGTGTGTGTGTGTGTGTGTGTGTGTGTGTGTGTGTGAGAGAGAGAATGTGTCTGTAGAGGGGCAATGGGGCTTTTGCGCCGTAAAGGAAGTGAGCTCAGACAGGAAGAGAGTTCTGAATTAGAGGAAGTGCCCTGGAGCGGCTGGTGATTTGTGTTTCCTCTGCAGAGGAAAGGAGGAGAAGAGGAGAGGAGGAGAGAGATGAGAATAAAGGGGAGGAGAGGAGAAGAGAGGACCATGACGAGGAGAAAGGAGTAGAGGAACATGGAGGAGGGGAGAGGAGATGAGAGGAGAGAATATAAGAAAGAGGAGGAAAGAAGATGAGAGGGGAAACAAAGGAGGGGACAGAGGACGGCTGAGAAGAGACAAAGGAGAGAAAGTGGATTTAGGGGAATGATAGGATGATAAGGAACAGGAGCTGGAGGAAGAGAGAGGGAGAGAAAGTGGATGGAGGGGAATGATAGGATGATAAGGAACAGGAGCTGGAGGAAGAGAGAGGGAGAGAAAGTGGATGGAGGGGAATGATAGGATGATAAGGAACAGGAGCTGGAGGAAGAGAGAGGGAGAGAAAGTGGATGGAGGGGAATGATAGGATGATAAGGAACAGGAGCTGGAGGAAGAGAGAGGGAGAGAAAGTGGATGGAGGGGAATGATAGGATGATAAGGAACAGGAGCTGGAGGAAGAGAGAGGGAGAGAAAGGAAGAAGGAGAGGAAGGAGGGGTGGTTGATGGGGTTTTAACAAGGCTCTAATCATCTCAGCTGTGCTGTTACACTCCTCTGTGTGTGTGTGTGTGCGTGTGGTAGGGGTTAACATACTTCGATCACTCGCCAAGGCCAACCCACCCAGAAACTCAACAAACAGACACATCTCCCCATCATGTCATTCTGGTGCTTGTACTATTTGTATACATATCTATATGAATACTTCCTCTGTGTTTAATCCCTCCCCTTGCCAACTGCTCTCCATCCTCTCACACGCTTTCTAACGCTATAAGGCCAATTCTTCATACATACTATACTTTTGCACATACTCATACACCCACACTATCTAGATGTGTATTTATTGGCCTTCACTTTAATTATTGCACAGCTGTGAAATAAACCCCACTCCAATCAACAGTTAAAAATTCACAACCTCCTTTAGGGTGGAATCGTCATTACCACTGCCAAGAACTAAGGTCATGGTCTGGTCATCTTCTGTGGTGAACTTGGTCCCTGAGGGTGGTTTGACCAGAGACAACCACTCATGGTCACAGTCATGGTTGTAGAGTGCCACTGGGGTGTGTGTGCGTGTCTGTGTGTGTATGTGTGTCCCCCAATGTGGGCATGGGCATGCCAAACACTCCCAAACACTCGTGGGAAATCGGCCGGCATGGAACATTCCAGCCCATTCCTCCCACTGGAGTGTGTGTGTGTCCTCCCAGCCTGTGCCCTGTTGGAGTGATGTCTTTCCCTCTGGAACACTTTCACACAGACATTCTCTCACATGTGGCAGCTGTGTACGGGGAGAGGGGTTTCTGTGAGTGTGTTTGTTTATTTATTATATTATGTATTTATTTAAAAATAATTAGTGGGTAGTTCAGCTGTAATAGTGCAGATAGATTGTAGATTCCATCAATGTAATTTTCTGCATCATTTCCAACCCCTATATATATTTTTGTAAATATATATAAATACAGTCCCAGACTTTTTTTCACATTTGTTACGTTACAGCTGTCGTGTCTTTGGCTATGCCGGATTAAGTGATATGACATGCTATTCTATAAAATAATTTCTCTGTAATTAATATTACCTGATTAAACAAATCATGTAATATTAATTAACTAGAAAGTCGGGGCACCACGAAAGAATGTTTATAGAGCTGTTATCTTCCGAATAAACTCTTAAAGACCTAGTAATCTTTTACATCAGTAGCAGTCAATCATTAATCATCACCTTATTTCAGTCTCATCTGAACATCGTAGAATTCTTCACGAACCCTGGCTACCAAGCTGAATCATCAATACAACATTTGGTTTCATTATTTATTTACTAAATACCTAAATAATCACATAGAATTACATATACACAGGATGGATCATACATTGATTACTAATTATGTCATACATGAAAACGTCCCTAGTGGACGGAACCGATATGACGGCTGGTTACACAAAGAAAGGGGGTTGGGTTGAATGAAAGCGCGAGAAGACTGAGGGACAAAAGGATTTGGTCTCTATCGGACCTTATCAAAGTCAAAGTCACCATTATTAGTCAGTTGTACAACCGAATGCCTTCAACCGAAATGTGTCTTCCGCATTTAACCCAACCCCTCTGAATCAGAGAGGTGCGGGGGGCTGCCTTAATCGACATCCATGTCTTCGGCACCCGGGGAACAGTGGGTTAACTGCCTTGTTCAGGGGCAGAACGACAGATTTTTTCCTTGTCAGCTCGGGGATTCAAACTTGCAACCCTCCAGTTACAAGTCCAACACTCTAACCACTAGGCTGGTGAAGCTATGCTATCGTAAAATACAGAATCTTATGCATTCTAAATAACCGCCCATTTGGAAAAGGAAAATGCAAGACATATTTACTCTGAGCTGCGCCTCGATATATTGGTCGTAGATGGAAGGCTGGGTTGCCCAGCAGAGATCTCTTGTCCTTTGTCGAATGTCTCTGGTTTTAAACTGGATACGTCGTGCGTCCTTTCCTAGCCCACGTTTACAGCGGTTGCTGCTAACTCAACGGTTGCTGCTAACCCTGCCGCCCCATACTGTTATTCTAAAATTGATTAAATCGTTTTTTCCCCTCATCAATCAACACAATACCCCATAATTACAAAGCAAAAACAGGTTTTAAGAATTTTTTGCTAATTTATAAAAAATAGAAAACTGAAATATCACATTTACATAAGTATTCAGACCCTTTACTCAGTAATTTGTTGAAGCACCTTTGGCAGCGACTACAACATTGAATCTTCTTTGGTATGACACTACTAAGCTTCGCACACCTGTATTTGGGGAGTTTCTCCCATTCTTCTCTGCAGATCCTCTCAAGCTCTGTCAGGTTGGATGGGATGCGTTGCTGCACAGCTAATTTTCAGGTCTCTCCAGAGATGTTCGATTGGGTTAAAGTCTGGGCTCTGGCTGGGCCACTCAAGGACATTCAGACTTGTCCCAAAGCCACTCTTGCATTGTCTTGGCTGTGTGCTTAGGGTCATTGTCCTGTTGGAAGGTCAACCTTCGCCACAGTCTGAGGTCCTGAGCACTCTGGAGCAGATTTTCATCAAGGATCCCTGACCTAGGCCCTTCTCCCCCGATTGCTCCGTTTGGCTGGGCGGCCTGCTCTAGGAAGAGTCTTGGTTCCACATTTTTAGAACCCTTCCCCAGATCTGTGCCTCGACAGACTCCTGTCTCGGAGCTCTTTACGGACAATTCCTTCAACCTCATGGCTTGGTTTTTGCTCTGACATGCACTGTCAGCTGTGGGACCTTATATAGACAGGTGTGTGCCTTTCCAAATCATGTCCAATCAATTGAATTTACCACAGGTGGACTCCAATCAAGTTGTAGAAACATCTTAAGAATAATCAATGGAAACAGATACATTTCGAGTCTCTAAGCAAAAGGTCTGAATACTAATGTGAATAAGGTATTTCTGCTTTCGCTTTGTCATTATGGGGTATTGTGTGTACATTGCTCAGTTTTTTTTTTTCAAAGGAGCCACCCTTTGCCTTGATGACAGCTTTGCACACATTTATCAGGTTTCAGGTATGGCCCAGATGCAGACAGTGTCGAAGAAACAAAAGTTTATTTCTAGTACAGAGGTCAGTAATCCAGAGAGGGTGCAAAAGGTCCAGAATGGCAGGCAGTCTCATGGTCAGGGCAGGCAGATTGGTCAAAACCGGGAAAGACTAGAAAACAGGAGCAAGAACAGACAGGAGCAGGGGAAGAAACGCTGGTAGGTTTCACGAAACAAAATGAACTGGCAACAGAGAACACAGGTATAAACACACAGGGGATAATGGGGGAGATGGGCGACACCTAGAGGGGGGTGGAGACAAGCACAAAGACAGGTGAAACAGATCAGGGTGTGACACTCTTGGCATTCTCTCAACCAGCTTCACCTGGAATACTTTTCCAACAATCTTGAAGGAGTTTCCACATATGCTGAGCACTTGTTGGCTGTTATTCCTTCACTCTGCGGTCCAACTCATCCCAAACCATTTCAATTGGGTTGAGGTTGGATGATTGTGGAGGCCAGGTCATCTGATGCAGTACTCCATCACTCTCCTTCTTGGTCAAATAGCCCTTACACAGCCTGGAGGGGTATTGTGTCATTGTCCTGTTGAAAAAGCGCAAACCAGATGGGATGGCGTATCGCTGCAGAATGCTGTGGTAGCCATGCTGGTTAAGTGTGCCTTGAATTCTAAATAAATCACTGACAGTGTCACCAGCAAAGCACCCCCACACCATCACTCCTCCACGCTTCACGGTGGGAACCACACATGCTGAGATCATCCGTTCACCTACTCTGCGTCTCACAAAGACACGGCGGTTGTAACCAAAAATCTCCCATTTGGACTCATCAGACCAGGGGACAGATTTCCACCGGTCTGATGTCCATTGCTCGTGTTTCTGGCCCAAGCAAGTCTCTTCTTATTATTGGTGTCCTTTAGTAGTGGATTGGTGTCCTTTAGTAGTGGCAATTCGACCATGAAGGCCTGATTCACGCAGCCTCCTCTGAACAGTTGAGATGTGTCTGTTTGTAACAGACATGCATCTACATATGAAGCATTTATTTGGACTGCAGTTTCTGAGGCTGGTAACTCTAATGAACTTGTCCTCTGCGGCAGAGGTAACTCAGGGTCTTCCTTTTCTGTGGCGGTCCTCATGAGAGTAAATTTCAGCTTGATGGTTTTTGCAACTGCACTTGAAGAAACTTTCAAAGTTCTTCAAATGTTCTGGATTGACTGACCTTCATGTCTTAAAGTAATGATGGACTGTCGTTTCTCTTTGCTTATTTGAGCTGCTCTTGCCATAATATGGACTTGGTCTTTTACCAAATAGGGCTATCTTCTGTACACCACCCTTACCTTGTCACAACACAACTGATTGTCTCAAACGCATTAAGAATGAAAGAAATTGTTAATTGTAATGCATTCCAGGTGACTACCTCATGAAGCTGTTTGAGAGAATGCCAACAGTGCAAAGCTGTCATCAAGGCAAAGGGTGGCTAATTTGAAGAATCTCAAATATAAAATATATTTGGATTTGTTTTACACTTTTTTGGTTAGTACATGATTCCATATGTGTTATTTCATAGTTTTGATGTCTTCACTATGTCGTAAAAAGTCCTTTATAAATTCTTCTGTCCTAGGCAAAAACAAGTTATCATCCAATAGGCTTTGATTACATTTCCAATATTCTCGGCACACATGGAAATTCTATAAGAGTAATATATATGCCAATTATTTGATGGTCTGGCCGCATTCTGTCCCCTATCAACACTTTTCTTTGTGCGTGCATGTGTTTACATTTCTGTGTTTGTTCTAAGTATGCAATCAGCCAGCTGTGGGCATTTCCCGGATTTACAGCTGTTGGTGTGTGTGTGTGTGTGTGTGTGTGTGTGTGTGTGTGTGTGTGTGTGTGTGTGTGTGTGTGTGTGTGTGTGTGTGTGTGTGTGTGTGTGTGTGTGTGTGTGTGTGTGTGTGTGTGTGTGTGTGTGTGTGTGTGTGTGTGTGCGTGCGTTTAGCTTTCTGGGCCTCTCTCCTGTGTCTTTACAGTATGTGCGTGTTTGACTGAGTCTAACCTCACTCTCCTCTCTCTCCTGTAGGACCCAGAGACACTCTGTCAGCCAGAGTCAGACCAGATGAGTCCAGACGAGCCACAGGTGACAATAGATACCTCACTCAGCTACATCACAATGTACTGGTAGTAGAATAGTTGCTACAGTAAGACCTTTATAGTTTGGACCAGAAGCACTATGGAAAGCTGTTTTCAGTTTATTTTCAAAATAAGTTGTTAGAGTTTACATGCTCGATTGGTTGTTAATGAAAAGAAAGAACACAAGCAAACTTTTAAGATGTCATATTAAGAACTATTTGACTGTATATGAAATGTGTGGATGGTTCTCCCCAGTCTCCCTTGGACCTGATAGACACAGGGAAATGCCTGAAGGTCCAAACAGCAACACCACATCTGGTCAGCCTGGGCAGTGGGAGACTGAGTGTGGCTATCACCCTAATGCCCCTTAAAGAAGGTAACACACACACACACACACTTGATTGGCCCATACATACCATGTCCCTTTTATCTGTTTCCCTAGAACCCCCTGTAACCATTGTGACTGCTACTGGGGAGAGGGGGTGTGAGGGAGAGAGAGAAAGGGAGAGAGGGGAAGAGAGAGAAAGGGAGGAGGGTGGGAGAGAGATTTGGGAGAGGGGGAGAGAGAGGGGTGAGAGAGAAAGAGAGTTTGGGTGAGAGAGAAGGAGAAATGGGGAGAGAGAGAAAGGGAGATGGGGGGAGAGAGATGTGGGAGAGAGATAGAGGGGTGAGAGAGAAAGAGAGTTTGGGTGAGAGAGAAGGAGAAATGGGGAGAGAGAGAAAGGGAGATGGGGGGGATGTGATACTCTGGGAGGAAGTCAGGTCACAATAGAGCCAGGACATGGAGCCAAGCTGACTTCCTCCTTCAGGGAACACTAAAGACACACACGCGCGCATGCACGCAAAAGCAATCACACACACACTGTAACAAGTGCACACACATACATGCAAGCACATGTATGTGTGTATAATGACATAATTACAGTGTATTTATAGACCTTTCAGTCATTGACACCACAGGTGTCTCTGGTTCATCAGTATTCCAGACAGATATCTTGCTAACAAGCCAACAGGGTGTAGATGGTAGCAGAGATTACAGAGATCTACACACAGAATCAGACTGACTGGTAGGGAGACTTTAACACTCTCTAAAACAGATGTGCTAAGCTTAGCTGACTATATAACTCTCTAGCCTAAAAATGCAACACTGACCCAAAAACATTCTGATCTAAAGTAACTCAACTTTCCCCCACAATGACATAACATACATTTTTCCAGGAGTGACCCGTATCGGGCGTGAGGACGCGGCGGTACCCCAAGACATCACCATCCAGGGTGTAGGCATCGAGGCGGAACACTGCATCATCACCAACACGTCAGGGGTCATCATCCTCGACCCTTGTGGGAACCTCTGCTCCCTGGACGGCGTCCCTGTGACATCACCCATCCCGCTCACACAAGGTGAGATATACAGAGGAACGCACACACAGGACCGCAAACAAACACACTTTGTCGCCACCTACTGGTAGTACTTGTTTAAGTGCAGTGTTGTTTGCCTTGCCTGTGTGCAGTGACTGCATTTGTTTCAAATCAAATGTTATTCGTCACATGCGTCGTAAACAACAGGTGTGGACTAACAGTGAAATGGTTACTTACAGGCCCTTCTCAACAATGTAGAGAGAAAGAAAATAGAGAAATAATAGAAAAGTAAAACAGGTAATAATACTGTAGATACACAATGAGTAATGATAACATAGCTATATACAAGGGATACTTTTTGAGGTTCTGAGAGCCCATGCAAAATATTTTCAGCCTGTGAGTGTGTGTCTGTGTGTGTGTGTGTGTGCGCGCGCGCCTGTGTGGTTAGCTTTTGCCTTCCTGTATACACTGAGTGAACAAAACATTAGCAACACCTTCCTACTATTGAGTTGCACTCCCTTTTGCCATCAGAACAGCCTCAATTCGCCGGGGCATGGACTCTACAAGGTGTCGAAAGCGTTCCACAGGGATGCTGGTCTATGTTGACTCCAATGCTTCCCACAGTTGTGTCAAGTTGGCTGGATGTCCTTTGGGTGGTGGACCATTCTTGATACACACTGGAAAACCATGAAGGCATGAAAAACAGCAGCGTTGCAGTTCTTGACACACTCAAACCTGTGCACCTGGCACCTACTACAATACCCTGATCCAAGGCACTTAAATATTTTGTCTTGCCCATTCACCCTCTGAATGGCACACATGCAAAATCCATGTCTCAATTGTCTCAAGGCTTAAAAATCATTATTTAACATGTCTCCTCCTCTTCATCTACACTGATTGAAGTGGATTTAACAACTGACCTCAATAAGAGATCATAGATTTCAACTGGATTCACCTGGTTAGTCTATGTGATGGAAAGAGTAGGTGTTCCTAATATTCTGTACACTCAGTGTGTATGTGTATGAATCGTGTGAGTAAAGTTTACGACCCGGGTTCTTCATGGGGTTGTGAAGCTGTGTGTGTGGTGTTTGTGTGTGGTTGAGCCATTAGCCTTTTAGCTTAATTATCCTTGGTTTGGAATGGATAGCTCCTGTTGTTTACAATGCCATGACTCACAACTTCCAACTGCAGAGAACACACTTGTCATTTTCCATTCCTCTTTTTAACTCTCTCTCCTTCTCCTTTTCAGTCTCTCTTTAGACATTTCTTTCTCTCTCTCTTTTGTAGTCCTTTTCACTCTCACTTCTCCTATTTCTCATCTTTAAATCCTTGATCCATCCTCCTTTTCACTCTTTTCCTTCCCCTTCATTACCCAACATTCCTTTCTCTTTTTCCTTCTTTGGGTTTTTGGAAGGTGTAAACAAGAACGCAAACGCATTCCTCTATTTTCACATTCTCTCACTTTTTTACCTCCCTCTCTCCCCATTTAATCTCAGTCTCTCTTTCCACACCTCTTCCCCAGCTCTCTGTCGTGGTCTGGTCTGACCTCTGACAGTTAAATATTGACTGACCTGTTTGTTTTCTCACTGTGGCTAGCTGACTCAAATATTGACAACATCTTGGTGTGTATACGTCCTGGAGGCCAAGGTATTGTCTATATACTGCTTTCACATAGGAATTATGGTATTTTGCCTGTGAAAAATAGTTGCTCAAAGTTTACATGACCCCCTTGAAAAACAGGCCCGTTTTTACCACATTCTTGCCTGCATATAAAGGTAAAAAAAAAATAGATATATATGCCTTTTATACCTCCAGTGCCCATACTGGCATGCCATTGACAAGTGTTAGTAGTGGTGTGCAGATGTGGGTGGGTGTCTATTTTAATAAATCCATTGAATATTCACCATCAAAAAGGAATTCATTATGAATTTGTTTAGGCAGGTCCAAAACAACAGAATGGCATATTTTGAGTTGAATCATTATACATTCATATGAATGAAATCAATAGTTCATTATTTTGTTCATTAAACAGACAAGACACACTTACCAAGATCACAGTCACCCCCCTTCTAATTTCCTTAATTGTGTCACTAGAGTCAAATACTTTCTGTGGCACACATCAGAGTCAAATGCTTTCTGTGGCACACATCAGAGTCAAATGCTTTCTGTGGCACACATCAGAGTCAAATACTTTCTGTGGCACACATCAGAGTCAAATACTTTCTGTGGCACACATCAGAGTCAAATACTTTCTGTGGCACACATCAGAGTCAAATGCTTTCTGTGGCACACATCAGAGTCAAATGCTTTCTGTGGCACACATCAGAGTCAAATGCTTTCTGTGGCACACATCAGAGTCAAATGCTTTCTGTGGCACACATCAGAGTCAAATGCTTTCTGTGGCACACATCAGAGTCAAATACTTTCTGTGGCACACATCAGAGTCAAATGCTTTCTGTGGCACACATCAGAGTCAAATACTTTCTGTGGCACACATCAGAGTCAAATACTTTCTGTGGCACACATCAGAGTCAAATGCTTTCTGTGGCACACATCAGAGTCAAATACTTTCTGTGGCACACATCAGAGTCAAATGCTTTCTGTGGCACACATCAGAGTCAAATACTTTCTGTGGCACACATCAGAGTCAAATGCTTTCTGTGGCACACATCAGAGTCAAATACTTTCTGTGGCACACATCAGAGTCAAATGCTTTCTGTGGCACACATCAGAGTCAAATACTTTCTGTGGCACACATCAGAGTCAAATGCTTTCTGTGGCACACATCAGAGTCAAATACTTTCTGTGGCACACATCAGAGTCAAATGCTTTCTGTGGCACACATCAGAGTCAAATACTTTCTGTGGCACACATCAGAGTCAAATGCTTTCTGTGGCACACATCAGAGTCAAATACTTTCTGTGGCACACATCAGAGTCAAATACTTTCTGTGGCACACATCAGAGTCAAATGCTTTCTGTGGCACACATCAGAGTCAAATACTTTCTGTGGCACACATCAGAGTCAAATACTTTCTGTGGCACACATCAGAGACAAATGCTTTCTGTGGCACACATCAGAGTCAAATACTTTCTGTGGCACACATCAGAGTCAAATACTTTCTGTGGCACACATCAGAGTCAAATGCTTTCTGTGGCACACATCAGAGTCAAATACTTTCTAAAGAACAAACTTCACGTCAGATAGACAACCAAAATGAATATGTATGTGTGTTATATTCAACAGAGGAGTGAGTAAAATGTAGGCAAGCAATACAATTTCAGAACAACTACTAGTCGAATAAGAAATGGGAGATGACACATTTTGGCAAAGAGATTTATTTATAGACTAATACACTTGAAACAAATAGCCAAACCGAAAGCTCCAGATATTACTAGTGCCTCCCCTGCAATCAAACCGCCATAAAAAATAAAATGAAGCGCAGCCTAACTTGATCATTGACAGCTGCCTTGAAGGACACAAATAAAAAATGCTTTCTGCTACTAAGATCAGTGAAATGAAGGCTAAACTGACAACGGAGTGAAGAGCAGCAATGAAGAATTGAGTGTGTGCGCGTTCACGCGAGGGGGACACTGGCAGGGGGAGATTTTCGGCACAACACCTGCAATACCTTTCAGATACAAAGAAAAGGCGGAAAAACGTCTTAGTGTGAAAAGAGAGGGATGATAAGAAGACAAAAAGGCCAGGGCAGAGGGCAAGAGGTAGAGAGAATGGGAGAGTTCATGGTAAGGACAGCGAAGAAGGAACAGAAAGCGAGAGAACCTTGTGGGTTTTAGAGAAGGAGAGCGTGAAATGGAAACATCCTCTAGGATAATCTCTCAGGCTACAGACGTTAACCACACACACACACACACACACACAAAGTGATCTAACTGGAGTGTTTTGTTGGAAATACATATTGTGTTTGCAGAGTATTGTCAATAACAGAGATTATAAACCATACCGCTGACTCAAATCAATATGATGATGTGGAGGCACCAGACAGACAGACACACACACACACACATACACACACACAGAAACACTATCCCTAAACATGTGTCTGCCAGGAGCAGAGTGATTCCTCACGAAACCAGGACAAAAAAAATACCATGATTTTGGTAAATTTGACTAAATTTAACCCATAGAATGTCCCTTTGGAGGAAGGATTGTTTACATATATTTGACATTTGTTTCTAAAAGCATAATTGAGAAATAATTGATCAAATGTTGGATATTTATGGAATTTTGGCCTTACCCAGCCCTTTCATTTATTGAAGCCTTATTTTACCAGGTATGTTGAGTGAGAACACATTCATATTTACAGCAACAACCTGGGGAATAGTTACAGGGGAGTCGAGGGGGATGAATGAGCCAATTGTAAACTGGGGATGATTAGGTGGCCATGATGGTATGAAGGCCAGATTGGGAATTTAGCCAGGACACCGGAGTTGAAAACTCTACTCTTACGATAAGTGACATGGGATTTTTAGTGACCACAGAGAGTCAGGTCACCCATTTATTAACCCATCCAAAGACAGCACCCTACACAGGGGAATCACTGCCCTGGGATACAAAAAAATGACCAGAGGAAAGTGTGCCTCCTACT
Organism: Brachymystax lenok tsinlingensis; assembly: GCA_030435695.1. Taxonomy (NCBI): domain Eukaryota; kingdom Metazoa; phylum Chordata; class Actinopteri; order Salmoniformes; family Salmonidae; genus Brachymystax; species Brachymystax lenok. The sequence continues at coordinate 18,755,543 of CM059782.1, forward strand.
GGCCCTCCAACACCACTTCCAGCAGTATCTGGTCTCCTATCCAGGACCAACCCTGCTTAGCTTCAGAAGCAAGCCAGCAGTGGGAAGCAGGGTGGTATTTTAAGACACTGTAATGTTTTATCTATAGGTGCTACTAAGCAGAAATTGTCATATGAAGTGTCACCACTTGTTCTGTAATATGAGTGGTATTTTGATTTCAATAAAAAATGTCTTACATTCATTTATGAATATTGAAAAATAAAAACATCAATATAGCAAATATACACATTTTGATTAGTCAAATGTGTCTATATATTCTTGAACATAATAGCCTATATACTCTACACAGGCATATCAATGTTCCAGAGTTATATTTCGTGAAAATCCCCAAAATCATGGTCTTTTTTTGTCCTGGTTTCGTGAGGAATCCCTCAGAGGATTTTGTCCTGGTTTCGTGAGGAATCACTCAGAGGACTTTGTCCTGGTTTCGTGAGGAATCACTCCTCTGAAAATATCAGAGTGGATGTTTTTCTCCTTTTCTCTCCGCCCTAAACCTTGCAGTCTGTCTCTCTCAGTCTGTCTCTCTCTCCATCACAGTTCTCTACCTCATTCCCTTCTATCCAAGGCTCTCACTTATTTTCTAGACCACTCTCTCTTTCTTTCCCCTTCTCTATTGAGTAGTTTTCTGAAGCTGTTCTGTGCATCAGATCAAAGTTGTTATCTTATTAAACATTTAGGCTTAATTTGGAAAAATATGGCTTTGATAAAAATCACATCTATTTAAGTTTGAGTTGTTCTTTTCTCCCTCTTAGCTGTTGAGCTCTATAGATGTGAGGTTGGCTATAGTAACATTCCTCTCAAGGTGTTTCCACAGAGAAGGAAAAAGTAGGTAGACAAAGAAAAAGAGTAAGGGGGCGGGGACCAAATACCTCTGGCTTTTAAACCGCTGTGTTCCAACCAACAAAAAACGGGGTCCGAGACTGTTTTAGCTGAACTGAAATGCATTTTTAATCAAATACATTCGTTTTGGGTTTCATAAGCGGCTGCTCTTAATCTCATTCAGAGCTCGTAAACGTTCTTAGGGGAGGGTTTTTCTTTTTACCCCAGTCTATTCGCGTCAAGCAGGCGTCACCACCCCCTTTTTTGGAGAGTTGGTGCGCTCCTTACCTCAACCCCATCTGGATGGAAATCTTTTGAACCCCGAAGTCCCGAATAATTTCTGGAGCTTTGGACTGGGTTGAAGGAGGATAAGAACGCGATGGTAATTGTTCAGACATAGAGAAAGAACCGAAAGTACTGCAGTTGTATTCGGTGAATGGGACTCAGTAAAAAGGTTAGTAAAGATAGCCTAATTTCAGAAATTCCCTGATTTGGAAGAATCTCGGCGACCCCTGTGAGTGCGCGTGCATGTGCACATCAATTTGGTTTTGTAGCCTTTTGTGACTAGAAAGCGGCAATAATCACTTGAAACAATAACAAAGCGGGGGCCCACCCCATTTCGGTAAAAAGAAGAGGTATAGGACTGGAGAAATGTAACCATTCTCAAATTCATAGACCGAGCTATGGATGCAAGGTCTGACCATCCATGATATCAACAGTATAGTTGTAACCATGTTGAGGCTATATAGTGTTTGTTTAAAAACATTGGAGTGAAACAAGATTATATTTTGGGTTCTGATGCGTTACGACCGTTAAACTAAACTAAGAAAAAGTAATATTTTTCAAGAATCAATGGGTACGTTTAATTCAGAAGTCCCAAAATAGACGAAGCAACTGCAGAATGCCCCTTAAAGGAAATGTTATTTAATTTTTATGATACAGCTCTTTTCATTGTTTGGCGAGTTTTTGTTTGTCATCTGCTCTTGATTAGGCTAAATGTTTTAGGAATCTAGCAAGGGTAGGCAACACCAAACCATTTGCGTCACGCTTACTCTGTTGCAACCATAAATTGTATAATTGAGATAAGAACCTCCTGCTTAAATGCTTTCCAGATAGTCTATTATATTGTCTACGTTTGCGGGGGGAAATTAACTTCATGACCTACGATCAAATTTGAAAAGGCTACCATGACGTCAACAAGGTAAACAGCACCGTACGCGTCACCTTTGTGAAGAATGGTACTAGCGCGCGCACCTCAGGGGCTGTAGTTCACAGACAGACAACGACATGATTGGTTTTCACTACCTGAAAATACTGCCTGCGGTCATAGAAGGTAGAACTGATGTGACGCCAAAGGAAAACGGTATCTGTCTTTCTGGGACTCGATTATTGAGAGAGTGCCTTTGATTTAAGATGTCAAGATTAGCCTCATTTCTTTATTTGTTTTATAAAGGAGAGAGGACATGTAATTGAAAGCGGCAGCGTCTGTCGGGTGACATGACAACGCTACTCATGTATACCAGCTGCGTCCCCTGTTCGAATGCATCCTCCCTCCCTTACTTTCTTTCTTCCTCCCATCCTACTTTAGGCTATAGTAGGCCTATTATTCAAAGGGACACTAATCGTGTCAGTGATCACACTGAGGAAGGAATGCTGCATTTACTTTTGCAGTGTTTTCTTCTAGGGCCCTGCAAAGCTGCTGTGATCCACTCAACACATCCAAACAGCAGACCAGAAGATTGAGCCTCCCCCCCAATCCAATCACCTAGATTAGAAGATCGTTTTTTTTTGTCAGTCAGTGGGCTCATGGCCAGTGGCCCACACATGATATTTGGTAGTTATAGGGGCCATTACCTCCCATCCTCTCCCCCTCCAGCAGCCTCAATTTAAGAGAGGCAGGGTGACATATAGTCTGTGGGATAAAGGTCTAATTGTTTAATATTCTAACCTAATGGTCCGCATTTGGCAATTAGATAGACACATATTGCTCTCTTATTCCTAAATACAGACCGGTTTCCCTCCCATAACATTGTGGTTCCGTGTTAGGTTAATTTAGATTAACCAGAAGAAATTGGTACCAGATGTCTTCTTCACTGGCATCTGTGAGATCAAAGTGTGTGAGGTTATCTTTGTAGCTGGGGATATCTGTAAAAAACAAGATTGTGTGTTTGTTGTTTGGAGGGGTTGTTATTTGTTGTTTTGGGGAGAAAGGAAATTAGAATGTTGTGTAATGAACAAATAAGGGCAACAGTCCTATAAAACTGGCAGACTGTTGAGTCAAGGAATTTGAGTTTATGAAGAAAGACTGCTGTTACACACACACACACACACACAGATGTTCTCTCTCTCTCTCCTTTCCTCTGTTTGCTGTCATGCTAAATACCATACGGTAATGTGAGTGATTAAACAGAGACTGTAAACAGTCTTTATACACACCAATGGTCACACATGGCATATACAGGTTAGTTTTCCTATGATTCTACACTACATGACCAAAAGTATGTGGACACCTGCTCGTCGAACATCTCATTCCAACATCATGGGCGTTAATATGGAGTTGGTCTCCCCACCCCCCCATGCTGCTACAACAGACTCCACCCTTCTGGGAAGGCTTTCCACTAGATGTTGGAACATTGCCATTGCTGCGGGGACTTGCTTTCATTCAGAGCATTAGTGAGTTTGGGCTCTGATGTTGGGCGATTAGGCCTGACTCGCAGTCTGCGTTCCAATTAATTCCAAAGGTGTTCGATGGGATTGAGGTCAGGGCTCTGAACAGGCCAGTCAAGTTCTTCCACACCATTCTCGACAAACCAATTATGTATGGACCTAGCTTTGTGCACGGGGGAATTGTCATGCTGAAACAGGAAAGGGCCTTCTGTTGCCACAAAGTTAGAACCACAGAATCGTCTAGAATGTCATTGTATGCTGTAGCATTAAGATTTCCCTTCACTGGAACTAAGGGGCCAAGCCCGAACCATGAAAAACAGCCCAGCCCATTATTCCTCATCCACCAAACTTTACAGTTGGCACTATGCATTGGGGCAGGTAACGTTCTCCTGGCATCCGCCAAACCCAGATTCGTCCATCGGACTGCCAGATGGTGAAGCGTGATTCATCACTCCAGAGAACGTGTTTCCACTGCTCCAGTGTCCGTTTGCGGCGGGCTTTACACCACTCCAGCCGACGCTTGGCATTGCGCATGGTGATCTTAGGCTTGTGTGCAGCTGTTCGGCCATGGAAACCAATTTCGTGAAGCTCCAGATAAACAGTTATTGTGCCGATGTTGCTTCCAAAGGCAGTTTGGAACTCGGTATTGAGTGTTGCAACTGAGGACAGACGCTTTTTACATGCTACATGCTTCAGCACTCGGTGGTCCCGTTCTGTGAGCTTGTGTGGCTGACCACTTCTCGGCTGAGCCGTTGCTGCTCCTAGACATTTCCACTTCACAATAACAGCATTTACAGTTGACCGGGGCAGCTCTAGTAGGGCAGAAATTTGACGAACTCACTTGTTGGAAAGGTGGCATCCTATGACAGTGCCACGTTGAAAGACACTGAGCTCTTCAGTAAGGCCATTCTACTGCCAATGTTTGTCTATGGAGATTGCATGGCGGTGAGCTCAATTTTATACACCTGCCTGCAACGGGTGTGGCTGAAATAGCCGAATCCACTTTTGTAGGGGTGTCCATGTACTTTTGTATATATTGTGTACTTAACTCCCGTAGGCCAGGACAGGCACACATGACATACACAAACACACATTATGGGGCGGCAGGTGGCCTAGCGGTTAGAGCATTGGGCCAGTAACCGAAAGGTCACTGGTTCGAATACCTGATCCGACAAGGTGAAAATCTGTCAATATACCTTTGAGCAAGACACTTAGCCCTAATTTGCTCCAGGGGCACTGTACTTCTTTGGCTGATCCTGTAAAAACAACATATTTCACTACACCTATCCTGTGTATGTGACAATACAACATGTTTATTTATTTTTTATTGTGTCGCATGCATGGACACCTTTGGGATGCATGTTGCAGTTTTTGATGTGTGTGAAGATATTGGCCACATCATCACAATGTGTCCTATCCTACTTAGTTTACTGTGTAGTGCCTAGTCCAGCTGCATAGACTAAACAGTCCTGTGTGAAAACATTCTCAATTCAAAGGAAAAGGTTAAAACCAGAATTTCACATTTCTGTCTTGAGTATTATTTCCTGTGGTAAGTGTGTGTGGGTAATAAGTCACACTCAGCAGTCTGGTATGAGAAGTTTTGGTCTTAGTCCTGTCCTTTGCTTATTCTCTAGAAATACTACAGCGAGCCCAGAAAAGTACCCTCAACTAAAAACACACACACACACACACACACACACTTGCAGTTTTTCAGGAAGAGGGAAGCATGTCAGACATATTTCTTTACATGACCAGACACACACATACACATTAGATACACACACACATTATTCACACATTAGTTACACACACATTACTCACACATTAGTTACACACACACCCACACACATTAGTTACACACACACACACACACACACACACACACACACACACACACACACACACACACACACACACACACACACTACTCACACATTAGTTACACACATCAGCGACATGTTAAAACCACACACACCAGATCAGACTCTGAGCCCTCTAAGGGAGTCACGTCATCCCTATTACCATTACCCCCTCTCCTAACATTGGGATTTTGGGACAGAGGAGAGTGAGGGAGAAAATTAGCCCAGACATTTTTTCCATGCTGTATTTTTCCATTCTTTCTTTCGCTCTCTCTCTCTTTCCTTTCTCCCGGTTTGGTTTACTCTCTGATATCTGTCTGAGTGTAGGTATCTTTGGTATCAGACAGATGGATGGAACAGTTCTGTCATTCTGACGTTGTTTTTCTCCATATTTCCGCTGCTTGGGAGGGATCCCTGAAACTGAAACATCAATCCTACAAACATCAGCATTGTTTAATACAGAGATAATATCTCAAATCCTACACGCATCAGCATTGTTTAATACAGAGATAAGTGGCTGAATTGTTTATCTGGATCATGTGGAAGGGTCAGTTTGAGGCTGGCAGAGAGATGGCCAAGATGGTGTTCTTTTTCTGACCTTCACTCAGGGATCTTCTTACCACTGCATTCAAGAGAGAAATAAAGAGAGCGATAAAGAGCCCCCGTTCTTTATCTCTCCCTCTTTCTGTGAGGTATTTGGACAGCTGTGGATGACTGCTGTGTGTGTGTGAGAGAGAGGGGGAGAGAGTTATATGGGGTTGTGACCCTGATGCCTTGTTTAATACCTGACTCTGTGATCCTAATTGATGGCCAAACACTGTGGTCTGGAATGGCCCAGACTGTGTGAGTGGTGCAGATGGATAGTCTGTTATACAGAGAACCTAGAGGTCTAACACGTGTACTGTGTTGAATTATTTCTTCTGTGTCTCGTTTAGTGTGTGTTTATCTGACAGTGTGTTTTCTCTCCAGGTTACTCTCTGTGTCTGGGTAAATCCTACTTCTTCCGCTTCAACCATCCAGAAGAGGCCAGCCGTATGAAGAGCATGCTGCCCCAGAAGAGCCCTGTCTCTCCTCTGGCCTACAGCACAGGTAGCACACGCACACTCGGCCCTACCCTCTTTCACCTCTGACCTCCCTTGACCCCAGTCCTCTCTTTTTTTTGTTCCCCCTCTATAGATTCCATATCAGCCCCTAGTTCCACAGTTCTCATATCACTTCCTCTCTCCCACTGTTAGGGTACAGTTACAGGTGGAGCTCACCACGACAGGTGTGCGTGATTGAGACGCGGTCATGTGTATCTACTTTATTGAGGAAAAATGTACTTGCTTTGACTCTGATATGTGGTTGTCTCACCCAGCTATCTTAAGATGACTGAACTAACGGTAATTCCTTCTGTATAGAGGAGACAGCATCTGCCAAATGACTAACATTTAAACTAAAGCATTCTTAGGTCCTTAATGTGTATGTGGATATCTTCATAGATGTGTTTTTGCTGAGGCAGAGGGTCTTTGACAAGTCACAGGGTTAGAAACACAGACACACACACTCACACCTAAAACACACTTCCCAAGACGGGTGGAATGTTTTTCACATCTGGCAATAGCTGTCGTCGTGGTGATGCAGCTGTGTTCCTCTGTAGCCGTGGTGATTGATCTATGCATTTGAACATGGTGTGTGTGTCTGCCGTATATCATCGCTGCTCGCTCACTGTCTCGGCAGCTAGACAGCAGGAATGTACACACACGAATATACATCTGTATAGGGGTCTCACACACACACTGAACACAATTGTATAGCGAGGAGCCATGGACCTTTTTTTAGTGTTAATAGTTTTGTAAAGATCAGAGTGAGCTGATATTAACCAGACCGCAAAGGAAAATCTGTCCATTAATGGAGCCTAGTGTTATTGTGTGTTTGTGTTTCTGACAGCGTCTCGAGACCTTGATGTCTTCTGCTTTCTGCCCCATTTCTCCCCCTCCTTAAAAGGCTGAGGTTAAACCTTTACACACTGGGACCCCTCGCTCACACAATCGTACCTACACACACTCTCATGTATACATACTGTCATGCACACATTTAGTACATGTATACACACACTTGTAGGTAAACACACTTCGGACATGTGTACACACTAGGCACACATGTCCGTCTTAAGTTGAGTGATTCTGTGTGTTTTGGAGGTCATGTGTGTGTTACTGTCTTGACGGTATGTAAAGCGTGGTCCCATTACTCAGGGTGAAATGGCTAACCTTCTTGTCTCCTTTTTGTTTAGCTCATTGATGAGTAAAATGACTAGGTTTCCACTCCATTGCTTTCACCGACAGACAATTTTCAAGGGGGGGTTGAAGAAATTCCTGACCACTGAGAGGTTTTCTATTTCCCCAAAAAATGATTTACCCAGGAAGTCGGTTGCTCTGCTACTTTTAGAGACCTGAACTACCGTGTGGGTTAATTTTAAATCTGAGAATAGGTGGGAGCGTGTGAGGGAGTTTTTCTGTGTGTGTGTTTGTGTCTGTGTGTGTTGGCTCTTGGGCCCTCTGTGTTATAGGCCATTTACTGGCAGCTCTCTGTTGTTTGGGTTATGAGTGTCCTGCCAAGCCCAGCTATGAATAGACTTAGCTGCAGGTACAACCACCATATAACTTTCTCCTTTACTCTCAGACCAAAACCACACATTAAAAGGCACACATTGACCCACGTATACACAGAGCCAACACCCTCAGACCTATAGGCTTCAACAGACTAAACAGATAATGGACAGAGAGCTAATGTAAAGGATGTTTCTTTTACCGTTTACTTAGTGGTGAAGATAGACACTTTCAAATAACATGTCTTATGTGTATTCTTTTCTGCTTTCTCCTCTCCTGTATCTACTGTTGCATTGTCAAGAAGGAACCTGCAAGTAAGCATTTCGTTGGATGGTGTATACCATGTGTATCCGGTACATACAACGAATACAACTTAACGTTGAACTCCTCTCCCTCCCCATCTCCTCTCCCTCCCCAGACTATCTGAAGTTCAGTAGTGACTACAGCCATGGGGTGGTGGGAGGGGCCGGCAGTGCAAGAGGGATGCGTTCTGCCTCAGAGCTCCGTGATTTGATGGACACCTTACAACGAAAGAAGATCGCCCTGGAGACCAGCCTGAGAGCCAATGGGGACTCTGGCCCCTCCTACTTCAGTATGACACAGGTATGACAGCTGTAGCGCTCAACGAACCCCAGCAGGACTGAGGCATGCACTAGATGGACATGGTTTTACACTTCTAATGCCTTTTCCCCCTCTCTCCCAGTCTCCACCCACCACGCCTGTGACCTCACCCACCTCGATGTCGTCAGCCTATCAAGAGCAGGCTAGGCGTTTCTACGGCTCTGATCGCCCGCCCCTCTCCGTCAAAGCCACCGCCCCTCCCTCCCCCTCTCGGCGCTCTGACCCCCCTTCCTCCCGATCCTCCATGACCCGGAACCAATCCTACCAATCACAGGACAGCCTGCTAGTCTCCCCTGGCGACGGGCGACGACAACTAAACCCAAACTCCTCCCCCCCCTGTTGTCGATGTGGAACGGTGGAGGTTCCTCTAACTCAGTGGCCGGTGGTGAGAGCCTCTCCTCTCCTCCTCCACGCTCATCCCTCTCTCCAACCAGTGGAGCAGCCAGCGTGCCCTCCAGTCCCCGCCTGGGACGCCGAAGTCACGGCAACCATGAGCCAACGCCTAGCAACCGAACCAGGAAGTACTCTGCAGGATCAATAGGCGGCATGATGGGAAGTCACAGCCTCTCTCTGCCCCGCCTCTGCCCGCCGTCGTCGCCACGTTCCCATGATAATGGAGCGTTGGCGCTTTCCACCCTGCCCCCGACCTCGCGGCGCTCTGAACCTCTACGCAACTCTTCTCACAACAATAGCCAAAACCACACCACAAACAGTAACTACAACCATAACCAAACCACTAACTTTAACTACAGCCAGGCCCAAAACATGAACCACAAGAGGAACCAAGGTGAGGGGGTGGTATCCATCTCCCTCTCCACCCCAAAGTCTCCTACCCAGGCCCCTCCAGACCTGACTGTCCCGTTCCGATCAGGGGGCTCCTCCAGCCCCCGCGTGGCCAAGAAACTCAGTCTCACCTCCACCAGCTCCACATCCAGCCTCCAGGAGCCAGAGTGGCCAGCCAGCTCCGGAGTCTCCCCTGGACCAGAGCTTTTTTTCGGGGAGAGGGAGCACAGGGGCGGCAGCCTGGAGCCTGGTCTAGGGTTAGGGTTAGGGGAACGGAGACAGTCTTTTGGGAAGGGTGGGCTTGAACCAGGGTTCGGTCTGGGGGAGAGAAGACAGTCCTTTGGAAAGGGAGGGGTAGAACCTAGTTTGGGATTAGGGGAACGGAGACAGTCCTTTGGGAAGGGAGGTATAGAGCCAGGTTTAGGGTTAGGGGAACGAAGGCAGTCATTTGGGAAGGGAGGAGTGGGGGCGGGGGTCACCCCACCGGGGGGGTTCAGGGCGAGGAGTGGCAGTATCAGCTCCCTGAGTGGGAAGGAAGAACTGACTGACTACCATCATCGCCAGAGAGATGAGAGACTACGAGAACAGGAAGTGGAGAGACTGGTGAGTAGTGTGTGTGTGTCTTTTTTAAAAGATCTGAATGAAATAGCAAAGCTATGAGGTGGAATCAGATATCTTCCCTCTGACCTCTCGACCTCCTAAACACACTCTTTGGGAGCTGCACTGTTGGGGCATATACACACAGATGAATATGCACTCACACGAACATATGTTCCCTCAGGGAAGTTCAGTACTAAGGCAGATGCCTCTGGCTGCTAGCCTATGTTAACATGCTTAGCTATTCTTACTTCTCCGCTGGGTTGGGTCCGGTTTAAAGGAAAACACTGGCTTTTTTGGGCCCTCTGTGGTTTTGTGTGTGTGTGTGGTTCCGTAAGTGGGGCCATCTGCAGTTCCGCACAGTTGGGTTGGTTTGGATCGTTTTGAACCTATAACAGAACTGTCAGATGTGGGCTAGAACCAGATTGTATTAGGAGAGCAGAAATGTAGGCCAGGTGGATACACACTCTCTTTTTCTGTCACACACACACACACACACACACACACACACACACACAAAAAGTAAACAGCGCTAAGTCCAAAATAAAAACATGCAGCCCCAACTACGGCCGGTGGCTTTCATACAAGTGTTGGACAACGTAAACGTCTTTTGAAGTGTGCTGAATATCAGAGGATCATTCCTCAAAGTATTTTCCCTAGCGATGTAAAGGCTGCCTTCATGGGAGAACATACAAACATGTCGGAAACACACATCTATGCATGCACCAATCACTCAACAGAATTAGGCTTTATCTCAATAGTCTAAAATAGCTTCCTCTCCTAGTCTCCTCTCCTTCATCTTCACTATTGTAGACTATTGAGATACGTCTCCTCTGTATGCTAACTGTGGATCTACTCTGCCCTCTAGAGGTGAGACAGGAGAACTTCACTACTACTCTGTCCCTGATTTCACTATTGGGGATTTTTCTCCCACCAGCTGCTCCTATGCTGGGTGAGGGAGAGAGGGAGATCTCAGTAAGACAAAAATAATGGTGTTCCAAAAAAGGTACAGTTTCCACAACCCGGCTCGTGGGAATTGACAAAGAGCTCTTATAGGACCAGGGCACAAATAATAATATAATAATAATCAATAAATTCTAAATCTAAAATTGTGATTTACTCATCAGAGGTTAATGAGAAGGGTGTGCTTAAAAGGATGCACATAACTCTGCAATGTTGGGTTATATTGGAGAGAGTCTCGGTCTTAAATCATTTTCCACACCCAGTCTGTACCTGTATTTAGTTTTCATGCTAGTGAGGGCCAAGAATCCACTCTCACATAGGTACGTGGTTGCAAAGGGCATCAGTGTCTTAACAGCGCGATTTGCCAAGGCAGGATACTCTGAGCGCAGCCCAATCCAGAAATCTGGCAGTGGCTTCTGATTAAATTTAAATTTCACAGAACCGCTTGTTGCCATTTCGATGAGGCTCTCTTGTTCAGATATCGGTAAGTGGACTGGAGGCAGGGCGTGAAAGGGAAAATGAATCCAGTTGTTTGTGTCGTCCGTTTCTGAAAGTACCTGCGTAATTGCGCACCCAACTCCCTCAGGTGCTTTGCTTAATCACATTTGACATTGTCCGTAAGCTTGAGTTCATTTGCACACAAAAAAATCATACAATGATGGAAAGAACTGTGTGTTGTCTTTGTTAATGCAGACAGAGAAGAGCTCCAACTTCTTAATCATATCCTCAATTTTGTCCCGCACATTGAATAAAGTTGCAGAGAGTCCCTGTAATCTTAGATTCAGATCATTCAGGTGAGAAAAAACATCACCCAGATAGGCCAGTCGTGTGAGAAACTCGTCATCATGCAAGCGGTCAGACAAGTGAAAATGATGGTCAGTAAAGAAAACTTCAATAGTGCCAATACTTTGCCCCTTGATAACCAGCGCACTTCTGTATGTTGTTAAAGCGTTACATGGTCGCTGCCCATGCCATTGCCCATGCCATTGCATAATGCAGAAAATACACAACAGTTCAGGGACCTTGCTTTAAAAAAGTTAACCATTTTCACTGTAGTGTCCGAAACGTCTTTCAAGCTGTCAGGCATTCCCTTGGCAGCAAGAGCCTCTGGGTGGATGCTGCAGTGTACCCAAGTGTTGTCGGGAGCAACTGCTAGCATGCACGTTGCTACTCAACTATGTCTCCCTGTCATGGCTTTAGCACCATCAGTACAGATACCAACACATCTTGACCACCAAAGTCCATTTGATGTCCCAAAGCTGTCCAGTACTTTAAAAATATCCTCTCCTGTTGTCCTGGTTTCCAGTGGTTTGCAGAAGAGGATATCTTCTTTAATTGACCCCGCATAAATGTAACAGACATACCAGTAGCTGTGCCAGGCCCACCATGTCTGTTGACTCATCCAGCTGTAACACACGTAATTCACTGGCTTGTATGCAAAGCAGTAATTGTTTCAAAACATCTCCTGCCATGTCACTGATGCGTCCCATATCCGCGGCAGTAGGAAGAATGAAGTCCTCCACAATAGTATGGGGCTTGCCTGTCCTAGCCACTCGGTAGCTCACCATATAAGACGCTTCTAGCCCCTTCTTATTAATCGTATCTGTTGCTTTTATGCATGTCTTACTACTCGAAAGTCATCTTTATTGTCACTCAAAAACTCTGGTGGTTTATTTTTCAAATTGTCATGTTTCTAAATGTCTGCGCAAGAGTGAAGGTTTCCCGCGAGAGAGTAACGGTTAATGTGATTGGATGTTAATTATTTGACTAGGCTACCTGTATTTGATATCGTGTGGTTATTTCACTGAACACTGGATGAGGCTACTCAGGCAAGAAAAAAAACTCACCCAAATGTACAGCCCCGTTGGAAAATATAAATGGACTGTTTGAAAATGTGAAGAAAAAAAGTTATTTGGCGTACCCCCGACGGCATTGCGTGTGCCCCTGTAACTATTTGCACATAAGATGACATTTGAAATGTCTTTATTCTTTTGAAACTTTTGTGAGTGTAATGTTTCCTGTAAACATTTGTTATTGTTTATTTCACTTTTGTTTATCTATTTCCCATGCCAATAAAGCCCTTCAATTGATTTGAAATTGAATTGAGAGTGGTGGTAGAGACAGGGAAGGGAGAGAGAGAAAATGGAGGAGGGAAGAGGGGGAGATTGTGAATGGGGATAGGAGAGGGATGGATGGAGGGAGGGAGGGAGGGAGGGAGAGCAAGACGGGGAGAAAGAGTGAGAGGGTGTAGATCGGGAGAGAGGGAAGGTGAGAGAAGAGGAAGGATTGCATTTCTATATCAGTATATCCTCTCCTGTGGGTGCCAGGATTGTTTGTGATCAGATCAGGTTACACCCAGAGCCAGTTGCTGTTATTAACTGTACTGCTTCACCTCCTTTTGTGTAGGAGGTCTACAGCGGTTTGTCTCCATTAGGACTGAATCAGGTGTCAAATTGACAGAGTATTGCTTTACTCTGCTACTTGTTGACTCACCGTTGTTATTATTGGCCTGTGTGTGTGTGTGTGTGTGTGTGTGTGTGTGTGTGTGTGTGTGTGTGTGTGTGTGTGTGTGTGTGTGTGTGTGTGTGTGTGTGTAGACGGGTATGCATGTGGGATGTATTTCTAGTCTCTCTCCTGTGTGTGTGCGTGTGTGTTTGGGATATATTTCCATTGCTGTATGTAGTACGTTGGGCTTTTCCGGTTGGAGAGTTTGACTCCGAGCCAATAACATTTGCAGGAAAGCCTCCTGCTGCCTCTTCTCTCTCACACATACAGACACACACACATGAATGCTCTCTCACCCTCTCTCTCTCTCTCTCTCTCTCTCTCTCTCTCTCTCTCTCTCTCTCTCTCTCTCTCTCTCTCACTGTATCTGCTAGCAGTCACTCAGTTCTCGGGGCGATGTGGTTTCTAATTTCTCTCACCTGCAGCAGTGCATTGCAGATAGCAGCCCACTGTCTTAGTGAATTTCTATAGCTAGTTCAGTAGCACAGCGCTAGTAGTTAGTTAGTTAGCTATAGGTTTGGTTGGGGTATTGTGGGCTGTCGTTATTCTCTATGAGAGAAATATAAGGGCTATGAGAAAATTCTGTTTGCCCTATGGAGATCTGTGAGTGTCTGTGAGGAGAAATGCTTCCACAGGTAATATCTGTGTATTTGGCTCTCAGTTGGATATAGATAAGAATCCATGTGTTTGCTTTCTTTGCTGTGTGTGTGTGTGTGTGTCTCTGTACATATATCTAAGTGTGTCTGTGTGTATAACTCTGTATGTACGTATTTGTGTGGGCTTCTAACTGTGTGTGTGTGTGTGTGTGTGTGTGTGTGTGTGTGTGTGTGTGTGTGTGTGTGTGTGTGTCTCTGTACATATATCTAAGTGTGTCTGTGTGTGTAACTCTGTATATACGTATTTGTGTGGGCTTCTAACTGTGTGTGTTGTGTTGTAGGAACGCCAGCGGCTGGAAACCATTCTGTCTCTGTGTTCAGAGCTGGGTCGATCGGAGCAGAACAGGGAGAGGGGTGTTGGTTCTAGTGTCGATACCGGTGCTGGTCTAGCCGACCTTCAGAAGATCAACCGGGAACTAGAGAAACTCCAGGTCTCTGACGACGATGAGTCAGAATCCATCTTCTCCGACTCAACCGTTAACGGAAATGGGGCCGGCAGCGGCTCGGAGAACGGCTACTACGGTAACGACGAGGAGCGCCCAGTCCGACAGCGACGGAGCAGCGGCCACCGTGACAACAGGGCGGAATCACCGGCCGTCAGCCTACGAAGCTCTGCCACCTCGCCCATCGCACGCCTGCCGAGGACCAATCAGGTGAGAGTTCTTCACTTTCTCGCTCGCTTTTACTTTCTCACTATATCTCTCTTTCTCCCATTTATACTTGATCTATTGTTCCCTTTCTCCTATACTTCTTTCAGCCAACCTCCCTGCCTCTCTCTCACATACACACACAGAGATACATAAGGTGCTACTGCTGTCCTTCCACTGAGTAAAGCTTAATTAAGCCTTGCTAAATGATTGACAGGAGGCAGAGTGTTTATCACCTGGCAACCTGTTAATGAGACCTCTGGTCAGGCAATCCTTACACAGGCCTAATCAAGCTTAATAACAGCCTATGAAGCTTTATGCAGCTTAATGTAGCTTCTCATGACTAAATGACAGTTAGAGGAGAGTGTAGAGAGAAAGGGAGCTCCCCTCTCACTGTAAACAGAAGAAAACACACACTAGCCCTGGTCACGTCTCAACCCCTCCTTGCACATTCCTTAGTTCTGATGTGGAAACTCCTCTGGAATCTGACTTACCTTACCATTTAAGGTCCACATACTGTATTTTTATTTTCCCTACTCTCAAAAATGTCTTCTCTTCTTAGACCTCCACAGCAACCTGTTGTTTTAGAGGTCAGGGTTGTTTGTTGTTGTGAATTACTGTGAGAACCCGGAGGTGCTGGATACTGTCAACATTTGTTGCTGTGAGAGGTCACACACACATGAGATATTTACAGTCTGGTTATTAGATTAGAGAGTGCCAAGGATAGCAACCTAAGGTGGGCAGCTGGCGTGTGTGTGTGTGTGGTCAGTATGAACAGCTGCATAGTTTCTGGTGAGTAATAGAGGAAGATAAATTTACTCTACAGATAGCTTAATTGGTTGGATTTAGCTTTCATGTTAATACCTAGAACTTTTCTATGAACCATAGTGTTTTTCACCCTTCATTCAGGACAACCTGTAGCTTTTGTTCCAGCCCTGCACTAACACACATGATTCAACTAATCATCAAGATCTAGATAAACGGAATCAGGTTTGTTAGTTCTTGGCTGGAAACAAACGTATTCACTCCCTGTAGCTCTCCAGGACCTGTCAATAAAGAACATAGCATAGATTCCATTGTGAGAGTGTGATGTCATCTTTAGGCGCTGGTGGAGGAGGGCCAGCGGAGGCAGGAAGTGACCCGTGTGGAGGAGGAGAGGATCCAGGTGCTGAACAACATGGAGGAGCTAGAACAGAAGATCAAAGAACTGGACAACCAGATGGACGAGTCTCTCAGAGAGGTAGAAGGATGGAGGGAGATGGAGGCAGACGGATGTGATAGAGGGAGGGATGGAGGGAAGTAAAAATGGTGGAGAGAGATGTAGGGAGGAAGAAGGAGGTAATAGAGGTAGAGATGGTTAGAGACTCACTCCCTCTTTCTCTCCATCCAGGTGGAGGTGGAGCGTGCCCTGGTGGAGGCGGAGCAGCAGGCGGAGCTAGCAGCCTTGCAGCAGGAGAGAGATTCTCTTGAGACACTCAACACCAAGATGTCTGACATGGAACAACAGGCACAGAACCAGAAGACTCCGGTAATACTACTGTGATAACACTGGGTCAACTGGGGTCAACACAACATGAGGGAGGGAGAGAGAAATAGTGTGTGTCTGTGTGTGTACTGCTATATGGAGTTTGTAAGAGTTTGTGGTATCATAAGCACTGTGTGCATATGTAATGAGCATGCTGCAGTATGTATTCTCTAGCCACACCCAGCGATACATTGATTGACATGTGACTGGCTGACTTGGTATGTGTAAATCCCTGTCATGCAGTCTCCGGTCCAAATATACAGCTGTTAATACACAACGGGGTATAGTGGTCACTACCCTAGCCTCTCACACACGAGGGGGGTATAGTGGTCACTACCCTAGCCTCTCACACACGGGGGGTATAGTGGTCACTACCCTAGCCTCTCACACACGGGGTTATAGTGGTCACTACCTAGCCTCTCACACACGGGGGGGTATAGTGGTCACTACCCTAGCCTCTCACACACACGGGGTATAGTGAGGTTCTACTAAAGATCGATGACAGGGGAATGAAGTGGGGTTGGATAGATAGGAGGAAGTATGTGTGTGTGTGTCTGTCTGTGTGTGTGTTGGCACCCTCTTCTCCTCTGGGTCGTGTTCAGGCCTGCTTCCGGAGAGTTCCATTAACCCTACAGCTGGCAGATACATGAGAGAGGAACCACATACCATGGAGAGAGAGAGAACGAAAGAAGGAGACAGAGAGAGACTTCCCCTTACGAATTTTGGTGATTGCAGATCTGATGAGAGGAAGACAGATAAGGAACAGTTGAGAGAAAGACAAAAATAAAGTTGTCTATTTTGACACATACTGTGTCTGGTCAGTTAGTCTGTTTCTGCTGTGTCTGGTCAGTTAGTCTGTTTATGCTTTGTCTGGTCAGTTAGTCTGTTTATGCTTTGTCTGGTCAGTTAGTCTGTTTATGCTTTGTCTGGTCAGTTAGTCTGTTTATGCTTTGTCTGGTCAGTTAGCCGGTTTCTCCTGTGTCTGGTCAGTTAGCCTGTTTATGCTTTGTCTGGTCAGTTAGTCTGTTTATGCTTTGTCTGGTCAGTTAGTCTGTTTATGCTTTGTCTGGTCAGTTAGTCTGTTTCTGCTGTGTCTGGTCAGTTATTCTGTTTATGCTTTGTCTGGTCAGTTAGTCTGTTTATGCTTTGTCTGGTCAGTTAGTCTGTTTATGCTTTGTCTGGTCAGTTAGTCTGTTTATGCTTTGTCTGGTCAGTAAGCCGGTTTCTCCTGTGTCTGGTCAGTTAGCCTGTTTCTGCTGTGTCTGGTCAGCTTGAACGTCTTGGACTGTTGGTGGTCTGTGTTGAAGAACCCTTTCCCTCTCATAGTAACCCTCATCATCCCCAACCCACCGCTGTGTCAGTCCTTCCCTCCTCCCTGCCCTCTAGTCTATTCTGCTTTCCTGACCACTGTAACACTGTAGTAACTAATTCTGCCTCCCGACTCTTACTAACGCTACCATCCTCTCTCCCTCTGTCCTGTGTCTGCTTGTCATTCCTGTGTGTGTGTGTGTGTTTGTGTGTGTACTGTACCTCTGCGTACATATGCACGTGTGTGTGTGTGAGCGTGCTTGTATGCTTGTCGTCCATCCGTGTGTGTGTGTGTGTGTGCCAGGCGTGTGTGTCGCTGCAGGCTGAGAGGGCTAGGGTAGAGCAGCTGTCTCAGAGTGTGTGTGAGCTGCGCTCCCAGCTCCACTGCTGTCCTGAGGCCATGAAGGAGCCCCTGCAGGAGCAGCTCGCCAGGGTCAGTACACACACACACACATACACTTCCTGCTAAAATAAACAACTTCCTGTGGCACCTTCCCCACCTGTTCACCCCTCCTTCTCCTCTTTTTCCTTCCCCCTATCATTTATCTATAGGAGGGTCTCTCTTCCTGTCTCGCTCTTCCTCTTCACCTCTCCTCCTGTCTGTCAGTTTCAGTATGTGTCATATCATGTCTGTCAGTTTCAGTATGTGTCATATCCTGTCTGTCAGTTTCAGTATGTGTCATATCCTGTCTGTCAGTTTCAGTATGTGTCATATCATGTCTGTCAGTTTCAGTATGTGTCATATCATGTCTGTCAGTTTCAGTATGTGTCATATCATGTCTGTCAGAAAGCTCCACACAGTCAGCCTGCTCATGGGGGGGTGGTAGCTGGTTTTTGATAGGATGAGGAAGCATGGTTGTGCAGCAGTTTTGGCGAGAGCATGCCTTGGTATGGTTGTCTGTGTGTGTTTGTGCGTGTGTGACTGAATGCTCTCTCCCTCATGCAGAAAATAGTAATTGAACACTTGCGGACAGCCAAAATGTTATAACACAATCTGAGAAAAACGTGTGTGTGTGTCAGGACTCTGAAGTGCTGGAAGCTGAGACGAAGCGTTTTGAGGACCTGGAGTTTCAGCAGCTGGAGAGAGAGAGTCGTCATGATGAGGAGAAGGAGAAAAGCACACAACAACTCCTCAGAGAGATAGCTGACTACCAACGGAGCACCGTCACACGCAAGGTACGGTGTGTGTGTTAGAGTGTGTTTTGTGTGTGTATGTGTGTTAAACTGTGTGTGTTAAACTACTGTATGTGTGTGTTCCAAGGAGAGGCTGGTAGCCCTAAATAAGCAGGCGGGACAGATTACCCAGCAGGCTCAGCGAGAGAAGGACAGCTTCCTGAAGGAGAGGACCAACCTGCAGATGATGCTGCAGAGGGTATGTACGCACAGAGTGTGTGTGTGTGTCTGTGAGTGTGTGTGTTTTGTAACAGTCCATTGATTTCAGTCCTAATTGCATATTAAAGTGTCTCTCTCTCTCAGGAGAAAGATAACCTTGCTTCTGTGGAAAGGAAGTATGCTGACCTCACAGGTGGGCGGGGCTTCCCTCTCAGCCCTATCAGTCTCAAGGAGGTATGTTTGACTATTGCCTAGCAACCTTCTCCATTCCCACCCATGGTCCCCCTCATCTCACTGTCTTCCTCCTCTTTTCCTCTCCTTTCCTCCTTTCCTGTTTCTTAGGATACGGCGTCGTTGGCTGACGTGTGTCGATCTCCTAGCGACCAGTCCCGTGACCACGCCTCTTCCACTCTTTCTTCTCTTATCCTTCCTGCTGACCTGCTGGTCCTATCCTCCTCCCTCTTTTCTTCTCTTTCCATAAAGAGCGCTGAGGTACTATGTCCTCCCTCCATCTATCTCTCATCCCTGCCTCCACCTCTCTCTCTCTCCATCATCCTTAGTCATTTAAAGTAACTTTCCAGATTTCTATGAAATATGACCTATAATTAATGACATAATTATTAGTGAAATAGGTTTCCTTCCAAAAATGGTAATTAAGTATGTTAAAAGGCAGCTTTTCTGTGTTGGAATGATGTGGGCGTACCCAACAACAGAATGATGTGGGCGTATACCGGTCATAAAAAATATTCATGTGAGTAGACTGCTGATTGGCCAGCTCATCCTCCTGGCCACAAATACGAGTATAGGATGAGTCAACAACATTATTTGGGTATGAGTTAACAGAATTTAAAAAGTGAGAGTTTCACTGGACAGTTACTTTAAGCTAGTGTTTCTTAGAATCTTGGTCCCTTGTACCAAAAAGGTTATGGTCAAAACGATAACATGAGAACTAATGGAATGAGTTGTGTGATGGACAGTTTCTTGTAGATCCAGGAATCTTGAGGTTGAGAAGCACTTTTTTACAGGCCGTTTTAGAAACCCCTCCTCTTGTCTTCCATTTATACAGTGATTAATAACACATTGCACTGGTAACAAACTGGCCATTAAAGATGTTCATATTGTTTATGTTTAACCTTGTCTCTTCATTCATTGTCTATGTGAAACTAATGGAACATGTTTAACATGCATAACAGTACAGCTCTGTCTCTGATGCTGCAGTTTAACTGACCAAGCTAACAAAAAGTTTTAACATGGCTGAATCTCCCTCTCTCTTTCTCCCTCTCTCTATCTCTCAACCCCCCTCTTTATTTAATCTCTCACTTTTATTCTCCCTCTCTTTCACCATTGTTTCTCCCTCTCTCTGTCCTCTTCATCTCTACCCACTTCTTCTCTCCCCCCTTTTCCCTCATGGTATGTTCCAGGGCTATGTAACAGTCAGTGAGATCAATGAAATGTACTCCCAGCTGGGGGGGAACCCTAGTCCCACCCCTGCCCTTGTTCTGGCCAATCCCTCCCCTGATTCTGAGCCTATCCCCCCCACTGACGACAGCGCCCAAAAACCAGCGGAGGACGAGGTGTGTGTAAGGGGCACGTGTGTTTGTTGGTCAGTAGGTGTGTTTGTGTGGAGGAGGATAACACTATTTACAGTGCATTCGGAATGTATTCAGATCCCTTGACTTTACAGCCTTATTCTAAATTTGATACATCATTTTTTTCCTCTCATCAATCTACACACAATACGCCTTGATGGCAAAGCGAAATCTGCTTTGTAGAAATGTTTGCACATTTATTAAAAATAAAAAACAGAAATACCTTATTGACATAAGTATTAAGACGCTTTGCTATGAGACTTGAAATTGAGCTCAGGTGCATCATGTTTCCATTGATCATTCTTGAGGTGTTTCTACAACTTGATTGGAGTCCACCTGTGGTAAATTAAATTTATTTGACATGATTTGGAAAGGCACACACCTGTCTATATAAGGTCCCACAGTTGACAGTGTATGTCACAGTGTATGTTTTACCCAATAAATTGCTGGTAGGTTATACATTTGGAGTGTACGACTCTCTTTGTTTTTATAGCTTAGAGCAAAAACCAAGCCACAAGGTCAAAGTAATTGCCCGTAGAGCTCCGAGACAGGATTGTGTCGAGGCACAGATCTGGGGAAGGGTACCAAAACATTCCTACAGCATTGAAGATCCCCAAGAACACAGTGGCCTTCATTGTTCTTAAATGGAAGAAGTTTGGAACCACCAAGACTCTTCCTAGAGCTGGCCGCCCGGCCAAACTGAGCAATCGGGGGAGAAGGGCCTTGATCAGGGAGGTGACCAAGAACCCGATGGTCACTCTGACAGAGCTCCAAAGTTCCTCTGTGGAGATGGGAGAATCTTTCAGAAGGACAACCATCTCTGCAGCACTCCACCAATCAGGCTTTTATGGTAGAGTTTCCAGAAGGAAGCCACTCCTCAGTAAAAGGCACATGACAGCCTGCTTGTAGTTTGCCAAAAGGCACCTAAAGGACTGTCAGACCATGCACAAGATTCTCTGGTTTGATGAAACCAATATTGAACTCTTTGGCCTGATTGCCAAGCATCTCATCTGGAGGAAACCTGGAATCATCCCTATGGTGAAGCATGGTGGTGTCTGAAAACTTTCCAAATGCACTGTATGCCTTCCCTAGTTTTCCATGCATTTGCTTTTCAATTGTTCTTGATTTTATATTTTGTCCGCTGTACTCTCTCTTTCTTTGATGGTGTTCCTCTCTTCCTCTTTAAGCTCTGTCGCTCCTCCTCTCCTGTCGATTGTCCTTCCTCCTCTTCCTCCCATCCCCTATTGTCCCGCCGTCCCCCTCTCACCAAAACCCCCTCGGTTCATTGGCCGGAGGACATGGTGACCTATCGTGACCCCTCTCCCCTTCCTGAATCTCCTCCTCCTCCTCTGCCTGTCAAAAAACACCGCCACAACAGGCAGGTAAAGGCTGTGTGTTTGTGTCTTGTGCTGGTGTGTGTGTGTGTGATTCTGACTATTGTGTGTGTTCAGCACTTCCGTTCACTGGAGGAGAGAAAGAGGTTAGTGAAAGAAGGTGGGGCCCACCTGAGTGACACATTACCCAGGAAGAAGACCACGTCCATGGTCACCCCTCAGTTCAACTGTGCTACACTAGGACGCAGCATGCCTAACAAGGTACACATACACACTCTCACACACGCACACACACACACACACACACACACACACACACACACACACACACACACACAATCACCTTTAATCTCTATCTTTCTGGTCCTCCACAGTCCCATCAGCCCCTGGTCCAGAGTTCTAGCTGTGGCAGTATTCTACCCCGGGCCATGTCTGTCTCCTCCAATAGAGACACAGATAAACGGTGCCTGCACAAGGGTGAGGACACACACCTCATGCATGTGTAAACTGACCGCGAAACTGAAGTAGTGAGAGGCGAGGGAAGAGGAGTTTGTCTAGGAGAGTTGTCTGTCACACCACCAGTTACAGTCACACAGCTTACCTTATAAGGCAAGGGTTTCAACCTATAAGATGGATCATCAGATGTGTGTGTGATGGGTGGACAGAAGCATGGTTTGTTTATTTGTTTGTAGAGAGATTTGAGGAGAGGCAGGAAATGCTCTCTGCTGTTGTGAAGCATCCGTTAATAGGTCCTAGTAGCCCTTGGATAACGCGCGCGTGCGCGTGTGTGTTGTGGTGAGATTGAAGCCTGTCCCTTGGGGTGGGTCATCAGAGGGGTGTGGCGTGTCTCTGACCCTCTTTGGGTGATGGTATCAGGCTTCCTGTGTGTGTCTCGGTGTGTGTGTGTGTCATCTGTGTGTGTGTCTTTCCTGTACCCTACTGTAGGAGTGCGTGTTACATTACTCCCTTCGTAGTGACAGTCAGGTTGGAGGTCCACTGGTTGTGGTTGTTCATTTTGTTCTGGAATATACGGTTTTGGACATTGTTATTTGGACCTTTAGTTTGCTCTGTGTGTTTTAACCGTGGCTGGTCAGTGTGATCAGAGGGTGGGCCAACAGTCTGTACCGTACGGTCAGACTGTGGTCCCTGAGGTGGGGAGCGGTCACGGAGAACAGGGCTCAGTGCAGGGAGGGGTACAGACAGGTAACTCGATGGTATACGCACAGCTTCTCTCTCTCTCTCGCACTGTTTTTAAAAATATTTTTGTATCGTCTCTTTCTGGTCTTTGTTCTCTCTCTCTCGGCCGCTGTGTGCTTTGGTAGTGGTCTCTTTCTGACTGTGTGATTTTGTTGTGGTCTCTCTCTGTCTGACCGTGTGTGGTCTAGGTCAGCCGAGCTCTCGGGCCGCCTCCCAGTCCAACGTGTACCTGGACACCTACGGTTACTGTGATAACGGCCAGGCATACGACACCATGAGCGTGGACAGCTCTGACTCAATGGAGACCAGCATCTCTGCCTGCTCCCCCGACAACGTCTCCTGGTAGGTGTGTGTGTGTGGTGGGGTGGGGGGGCGAGAGAGGAGAGGTGAAGGAAAAGAGGGAGAATTGATATGTGTGTGTGTTCAGAGGCTGAATGTGCATACCGATCATATGAAGTCAGTTTCTCATTTTCTGTAATGTGAAACATGGCGAGGGAGAGGTGAATGTTCATGCATGTTGAAACATTTGTGTGTGTTTGTGTAGAGCTAATGTAAAAAGTATGTTTGCAAATGGACCTGTAGCTCTTCCGCCATTTAGGCTCCCTCCTCGGGGGGATTTGGAGGTTAGGGGAGTCAGGTTACAGGCGGGGATAGCTGATAGATTTGGGGTTCAGTCTCACTGGGGTGAAATCATGTGTTCTGCATGTAGAGTGCTCTCTCTCTCTCTCTTTCACTCTCTCTGTATCTCGCTCTCTCTGACTCTGTATCTCTCTCGCTCTCTCTGACTCTGTATCTCCCTCTCTCTGTATCTCTCTCGCTCTCTCTGACTCTGTATCTCCCTCTCTCTGTATCTCTCTCGCTCTCTCTGACTCTGTATCTCTCTCTCTTGCTCTCTCTGACTCTGAATCTCTCTCGCTCTCTCTGACTCTGTATCTCTCTCTCTCTCTCTGACTCTGAATCTCTCTCTCTCTCTGACTCTGTATCTCTCTCTCTCTCTCTGACTCTGTATCTCTCTCTCTCTCTGACTCTGTATCTCTCTCGCTCTCTCTGACTCTGTATCTCCCTCTCTCTGTATCTCTCTCGCTCTCTCTGACTCTGAATCTCTCTCTCTCTCTGACTCTGTATCTCTCTCGCTCTCTCTGACTCTGTATCTCCCTCTCTCTGTATCTCTCTTGCTCTCTCTGACTCTGTATCTCTCTCTGACTCTGTATCTCTCTCTCTCTCTCTGACTCTGAATCTCTCTCTCTCTCTGACTCTGTATCTCTCTCGCTCTCTCTGACTCTGAATCTCTCTCTCTCTCTCTGACTCTGTATCTCTCTCTCTCTCTCTGACTCTGAACCTCTCTCTCTCTCTGACTCTGAATCTCTCTCTCTCTCTGACTCTGTATCTCTCTCTCTCTCTCTCTGACTCTGTATCGTTCTCGCTCTCTCTGACTCTGTATCTCCCTCTCTCTGTATCTCTCTCGCTCTCTCTGACTCTGTATCTCCCTCTCTCTGTATCTCTCTTGCTCTCTCTGACTCTGAATCTCTCTCTCTCTCTGACTCTGTATCTCTCTCGCTCTCTCTGACTCTGTATCTCCCTCTCTCTGTATCTCTCTTGCTCTTTCTGACTCTGAATCTCTCTCTCTCTGTATCTCTCTCGCTCTCTCTCTGTCTGTCTGGAGAGGGTTCAATCCAGCTCTACACCCCTGGGTTTTAGATGGGTTAGTCCGTTTCTGTGGCCCAGCCATTGGAGCTGCTTGCATGGTTCTGTGGTTCAGACATTGGAGCTGTTTGCTTGTTTCTGTGCACCGTGGAGCTTTCATTGACACAGCCAAGCACAATTAGGTTTTGTGGATTCATTTCGGATTGAAGGTAAAACGGGATTGGTTCTGTAAACTCACGGCACAGATTCTGTATTCTGTGGGTCTTGGCTGGTTGGTTCTTTTTTGGGTTAAATTGGACTGGACTAGCTTGGAGCATCTGAATGGACCATAAGCTCCATTCCCTCTCATCTATGCAGGTAAGCAGGAGTGAGGGAGGGAGGGAGTGAGGGAGGGAGTGAAGGAGGGAGGGAGGGAGTCTGAGCTTCAGGTTGCTTATATTTCCTGGCTAGCGTTCCTGTTGGATTACCTCTGATCCGCATGGCGCTGTAATCACACATGCAAACACACACACAGTGCTCCAATCAAGATAATTTCCAGAGGAGTATCCATGTAGCCTTGGGAATGGAACACCATATGGAATACTGCATCTCTGTAAAGCCATCACTGGAGTGACGTGTGTGTGTGTGTTTGTACTAGTTATGTGAGGGAGAGGACTCTTTCTGAGAAAGGTGACAGGAAGAGGAAAGAGAAGCCCCGTGTGGCTCCGTTGGTAGAGCATGGTGCCTGCAACGCCATAGTACAACAAAACCGTTGAGAATGCATGCACTCACTTACTGTCGCTCTAGATAAACGTCTGCTAAATGATTCAAATGTAAGCGAAGAGATGTCGAGAGGAGAGAGCGATGAGGAGAGAGAGAGGGGAGGGAGGGAAGAGGGTTGAGAGAAGGAATGAAGGATTATGGTAGAGTTAGTGGGGGACGGTCAGACAGACTTATTCCAGGTGTTTCCTTTGAAGTGGAAATGAAAAGCAGCAGACTGTGCTGACACACACACACACACACACACACACACACACACACACACACACACACACAGGCTGGTTCTAATGTGTTCCAGCAGGGCCCATTCTTAATGACTGTGTGTGTTCCATGGGAAGAATAAGTCCTGTGCTGCATCATTCCCACCCTGTAGAATGTCTGTGTGTGTTGCAGTGCCAGTACGTCTAATGTGACCAAACTGGCGGAAATGGAGCGTCTGCTGAGACAGGCTCAGGCAGAGAAGAATCGCCTCATAGAACACAAGGTAACATACACACGTGCACAGATAAACAAACACACACACACACACACTGACATCTAAAGTAAAGTGTGTGTTGTGTCTGGTGCAGGAGCAAGAGATGGAGTCACGCAAACAGGCTCTAGAGGAGGAGAGGAGGAGGAGGGAGGATCTGGAGAAACGACTGCAGGAGGAGACCAACAGACGACAGAAACTCATCGACAGGGAGGTGAAACTACGGGAGAAACAGAGGGCACAGGTGAGAGAGGGCTAAAAAACGAAACGGTAGCTCTCCAGGACTAAGATTTCTGACCACTAGAGTAACCTTTAACCCATGTCCCCACAGTCCCGTCCTCTGACGCGCTACCTGCCAGTTCGTAAGGATGACTTTGACCTAAAAGCCCATATAGAGTCAGCGGGCCACAGTGCTGACACCTGTTTCCACCTGTCCCTCACGGAGAAGACGTGCCGAGGATTCCTGGTCAAGATGGGGGGAAAGATCAAGACCTGGAAGAAACGCTGGTTCGTCTTTGACCGCAACCGACGAACGCTCTCCTACTTCTCAGGTAAAGACCAGACAGGGACACTGGACTGGAGTGTGAGTAACTCACACCACTAAGGCCTAGTCTTCTGGGCTGCTTGTGTGTTTCTAACTGTTGTGTGTTTTGTCTCTGCTGCAGACAAGCATGAGGCCAAGCTGAAAGGGGTCATCTACTTCCAAGCAATAGAGGAAGTTTACTACGACCACTTAAAGAACGCACACAAGGTACCTACTCCTTTCTTGTGTGTGTGTGTGTGTGACACGGTCTTTCTTTTATTAAATGCTGAATCCTTTTAGCCTCGCTGTATCTGATCCCTTTCCATATTTTTCTCTCCCCCTCCTTCCCTCCCCCCTCCAGAGTCCTAACCCGTGTCTGACATTCAGTGTGAAGACTCATGACAGGGTCTATTACATGGTGGCCCCCTCTCCTGAGGCCATGAGGATCTGGATGGATGTCATCGTCACTGGGGCCGAGGGATACACTCAGTTCATGGTGTAGAAGGCGTGATATGGCCATGGCGGAGGGATACACTCAGTTCATGGTGTATAAGACGTGATATGGCCATGGCGTAGGGATACATCCACTTTATGGTGTAGGAGACTTGATCTGTACGCGTCGGCGGGATACACGCAGTTCATGGTGTAGAAGGTGTGATATGGCCGCAGCAGAGGGATACACTCAGTTCATGGTGTGAATAGTGCTTTGGAGTGGAAGGATACAGCCAGCGTGTGGTTACGGCGCCAGGACTAGCTCCTCTCTCTTTTCTGTGACACAGATGGACTGTTGTTTTTATTTCTGTATTTTATTATTATAAAAATGTCCAAGGACGTGTTCTCCAACAGTGTGCCTTAACTCTCACAGTAGCTCCGCTGGGAATGGCCAGTGTTTTATGCATCATTAGTAAACAAGCAAACAGAACGGTCCTTTCAATTCCTGGTTGTGTAGGGTCAAATGATCAGGGGGCAAGTTACTAATATTTACTCATCCCCAAAGACCTCAGGGCTCGTGTGTGTGTGTGTGTGTGTGTGTGTGTGTGTGTGTGTGTGTGTGTGTGTGTGTGTGTGTGTGTGTGTGTGTGTGTGTGTGTGTGTGTGTGTGTGTGTGTGTGTGTGTGTGTGTGTGTGTGTGTGTGTGTGTGTGTGTGTGTGTGTGTGTGTGTGTGTGTGTGTGTGTGTGTGTGTGTGTGTGTGTGTGACATTGTGATCACATAACCCAGAGGTGCTAATCTTTTTGTGTGGTGTCTTTTCTCATGAGGCCAATGTCCTCCATTGTGTCTTCCAGTGTAGCCAAAAGTCAAGTCGTCTGTGGTAAAATACAATACCCAAGGCTGCTACTTGGGGAATAGGTTGTCATTGAGATGCAGCCTTATACATGTTAGTGGCATAATAAATACAGGATCATATCATCCCATAGGTTAACCCTCACAGATTATAATCATGCTAGTCGAGCTTTTGCTGCGTATGTTATCGTTGACTAACCAGATAGCTATATGTTAGCTGTGAGGTGTATTTATCAAATGCCTTGTTTCATGTTTTATGGTGAGCAGCCTTGGCATGTAGGCTTACTGTATGTTAGTGCTCAGTCATGATGCTTTTCCTTCCCACCATCATATACATCTAGTTATTCCCTCTCTTCAGCAGAGGGTGACAGCTGAACAGTCTCAGAGGGACAGAGAATGACCCCTAAACCATCCCAACTCGACCGTAGCACCTTGTGCAGTGAGTGTAGAACTGAAAGGACAGGTGTAAGCAAATCCAATCCATTTCTATTTGTTACATGCTTCGTAAACAACAGGTGAAGACTAACAGTGAAATGCTTAAATGACTAAATTCCACCCTGCCCATTGTTTCCACTGTATCCTTTCAGATATGAAGTATCTGGGGTTGGGCTAGCCAGGGGTTTGATTCATTATCGGGCATTAATGTGCTTTTTAACCATTATATATATATTTTTAAATGGCTGGTTTTTTTATTATCATGTAGCTATATCATACTGTATTTATGCTATTGATTATCAATGCATGTATCTTTATTTCTGCATACAGAAAATGCAAGAACATATATTAAAGCAAGAACATATTGTCACTTGAAAATGTGTTTGGTCATTTTTCTTGAAACGAGAACATGTTTTCATTAGACATTGATTTGATGGAAGGGTCTATGATCCATGTAACGATTCTGGTTATGCTAAACATCACTGGGAAACTCCATGTGATCAGAACCAGCAGTGTTGTATCAGAACCACTAGAGGGTGATCTGGTCCTGTATTCAGACTGGCTCTCAGTCCTCTTGGCACATTGAATACACACAGGGGTTACATGAGGAGAGACCTTCAACCAAAGTACAGGTTCACTTATCCCACGGTCTTAAAGAACATCAGATATAAGAGACGGTCACGGTTTTCTGTTCAATCAGCGAGTTCTTGATGTTCTTGTTTTTCTGTCAGAAACATGTTAAATTCTCATGCAGTGGCTCCCTAACTTGTGCATGTATATAAGGAAGGGGATTGTGCCTATAGAATACATCACTTCTAAAAGATGTCTCATTTCAGAATAAGTGGTGCTGTAGCTCTGCTGGTGTTGCTGGTCTGTCTGTCTGGAACATGGGCTCAGGGAGAGAGTGGAGGGGTCAGAGAATTGCATCACTCAACAGGCTCACAGGGAAGGGCAAGAGACCACCACCACCCCTGACATCTGGACCGAACTGAGGTGTGCTGAGTGATGTGGTGTAACAGAGAGTGGATGTTAGATCAACATATTCATATTGTTTCCCTTTAGTTCCAGTCAAAGTAGCTGAATTGTTATCCATGGGGGGCAGAGTGACAGCCAGTGAGAAGGAGCTGGAGAGAGAATGCAGGTACTACCCAACTACAGACATGAACTGGCACATTTATTTATCTTACTACAAATATAAAATGCAATGTAAATCATCCTTAACATTATACAGTGCCTTCAAAAAGTATTCAGACCCCTTTACTTTTTCCACGTTTTGTTACGTTAAAGCCTTATTCTAAAATGGATTAAATAAAACAAAATCCTCAAATCTACACACAATAACCCATAATGACCAAGCGAAAACATGTTTTTCCAAGTTTTTGCAAATTTTATTTAAAAAATTAATTTAAAAAAGGATACCTTATTTACATAAGTATTCAGACCCATTAATATGAGACTCTAAATTGAGCTCAGGTGCATCCTGTTTCCATTGATCATCCTTGAGATGTTTCTACAACTTGATTTGAATCCACATGTGGTAAATTAAATTGATTGGACATGATTTGGAAAGGCACATCTGTCTATATTAGGTCCCACAGTTGACAGTGCATGTCAGAGCAAAAACCAAGCCATGAGGTTGAAGGAATTGTCCGTAGAGCTTGGAGACAGGATTGTGTCGAGGCACAGATCTGGGGAAGGGTATCAAAAAAATGTCTGCAGAATTGAAAGTCCCCAAGGACAAAAAGGACTCTCAGACCATGAGAAACAAGATTCTCTGGTCTAATGAAACCAAGATTGAACTCTTTGGCTTGAATGCCAAGCGTCATGTCTGGAAGAACCCTGGCACCATCCCTACGGTGAAGCATGGTGGTGGCAACATCATGCTGTATGGATGTTTTTTTAGCGGCAGGGACTGGGAGACTAGTCAGGATCGAGGCAAAGATGAACGTAGCAAAGTACAGAGAGATCCTTGATGAAAACCTGCTCCAGAGCGCTCAGGACCTCAGACTGGGGTGAAGGTTCACCTACCAACAGGACAACGACCCTAAGCACACAGCCAAGACAACGCAAGAGTGGCTTTGGGACAAGTCTATGAATGTCCTTGAGTGGCCCAGCCAGAGCCCGGACTTGAACATCTCTGGAGAGACCTGAAAATATCTGTGCAGGAACGCTCCCCATCCAACCTGACAAAGCTTGAGAGGATCTGCAGAGAAGAATGGAAGAAACTCCCAAAATACAGGTGTGTCAAGCTTGTTGCGTCATACCCAAGGAGACTCGATGCTGCAATCGCTGCCAAAGGTGCTTCAACAAAGTACTGAGTAAAGGGTCTGAATACTTATGTAATTTTTTATAAATTAGCAAAATTGTCTAAAAACCTGTTTTTGATTTGTCATTATGGGGTATTGTGTGTAGATTGATGAGGGATAAAAACTATTTAATCCATTTTAGAATAAGGCTGTAACGTAACAAAAAATTCAAGGGGTCTGAATACTTTCCGAAGGCACTGTATAGACAGACATTCAGTCCAATATCTCCAATTAGTTGCAATGACAGTGTTGTTCTCTCCCTGCTTCTCCTCTGATGCAGGTATTTTCACAGCACCAGTGAGAGGAGTCTACTACTACAGATAAAATACAGTGGACTGGCGCAGCTATAATACAGGTGCAGTCCTTTTCCACAGTCATCAGAGGGTCATGGTAATATATGAACACCATGACAATGGAAAACATGAGTTATTTTCCAGTTTATTGTCTATAGAGCTGGGGGCTATCTGCGTCTCTATTCAGGGTGTGGGTTCTATGGTGACATGAATAACTACACCACCTTCATTGGTTTTCTACTCTTCCCTGTGTGATGGAGAATGCCATATTGAGCTCAAGAGGTTAGGTGAAGAGTCAGGAGGTTAGGGCTTCCTAGACCCCCAACTGTTCTTCTCGTAACCTTTAATAACCTCCTTATAAAGGATTTGTGTCTCTTTTTGTATAATTTACTTCCTACTGTTTTCTCTGCACACTCTTACATACAGATAACCATATTTATTTGCACATACATATCCCCTCTAAAGGAAATACATGCTCTATTACCTTGCTATATTACCATGTATGTCAGTGGGTGTATGTTTCAA
Organism: Brachymystax lenok tsinlingensis; assembly: GCA_030435695.1. NCBI lineage: Eukaryota > Metazoa > Chordata > Actinopteri > Salmoniformes > Salmonidae > Brachymystax > Brachymystax lenok. The sequence goes on from CM059782.1 coordinate 18,786,812, forward strand.
TGTGTTCCTGCTTCCTTTTGTTTACTTTGGCTGACTAACCAATGAAGGCCGTCACTTTCACCAAACAACAACAGAGACCAGAGCAGGAGGGGAGAGGCCTTCAACCGAAGAACAGGTTCACTTCTCCCACGGTCTTAAAGAACATCAGATATAAGAGACCTGCAATTACATCTTTGGCAATTGTTTCAGAAATATATGCACAATTCTTATGAAGCAGCTTACTACATTGTGTGTGCACTATACAAAACATTATACAAAACATTAGGAACACCTGCTCTTTCCATGACATTAGACTGACCAGGTGAATCCAGGTGAAAGCTATGATCCCGTATTCATGTGAAATCCACTTCAATCAGTGTAGATGAAGGGGAGGAGACATGAATGTATGTATACCATTCAGAGGGTGATTGGGCAAGACAAAATATTTAATTGCATTTGAATGGGCTATGGTAGAAGGTGCCAGGCACACCGGTTTGAGTGTGACAAGAACTGCAACGCTGCTGGGTTTTTCACGCTCAACAGTTTCCTGTGTGTATCAAGAATGGAACACCACCCAAAGGACATCCAGCCAACTTGACACTACTGTGGGAAGCGTTGGAGTCAACATGGGCCAGCATCCCTGTGGAACGCTTTCGACGCCTTGTAGAGTCCATGCCCTGATGAATTGAGGCTGTTCCGAGAGCAAAATGGGGTACAACTCAGTGTTAGGAAGGTGTTTCTAAATTTGTGTACAGTCTGTGTATATAAATAAGGGGACAGAGCCTCACAGACTATGTAATTTCTGAAGAGGCGCCATTTCAGAATTAGGGGTATGTAGCTCTGCTGGTGTTGCTGGTCTGTCTGTCTGGGGCATGGGGTCAGGGAGAGAGTGGAGGGGTCAGACAGGATGACATCACTCAACAGGGTCAGGGAAGGGAGGGAGAGCAGGGTGAGAGAGGTTCAGATCGAGAGACAAATGACTGAAGCTACAGAGAGGACTCACAAACAGACGACTGGTCAGACCACCACCCCCCCGACATAAAGAAGAAATGTACATCTTCCCATTATTTCAGGGTAAACAGCTGAACTGTCAGCTATGAGCACCAGACTGAATCAGTCAGAGTGAGAAGGCAAGTAATGACCTGAAACTGAACAAGGTAATTCATTAAATGTGAATGTATTACAAAATAACATTTTCTATTTGTTTAGGAAGATCAACAGTAATTTTGTCTCCAACTTTGTTTCCACTAAAACAAATTTGTTTTATGAGCCCTGCATATATTTTCTATGTGCAGTAGCCCATCTTCTCTTCAAAAAGGAATAAGTTGATTAATCAGCCAGCTGACTGCCCTGTGTTCACAGACAGGCCAAAGGTGGCCTTCTCTGCAGGTTTGACTGATTCAGGAACTGTAGGAACTTTCAATACTGACACCACACTGGTCTACAGTAGAGTCATCACCAACACTGGCAGGGCCTACAATCAGTGGAGGTTCTAGACCCTTTCAACTGGGGGGGCCAAGCTGGGGCCAGTTGTACTGTTAGAGGGGCCAGTTACATTAGACGTTATTGTTGTCATATCGTTTTCTTCACTTCATTGCAGGCATTAGTAGGCAAAAGACCATGTCCCTCTAGTAAATGTGTGGGTTTAATTAGTGTTCCGCGTTGCCACTGTCTAATAACGGATGTAAAAAAAGAACGATAGCAAAAATGTGTTATGCAAAAATTATTTCATACTCCAAATTTAGGGGGGCCACAAGGGGGTCCAAAATTGTTGTCACAGGGGCACTGCCCCCCCCAGAACCGCCAGTGCCTACAACCCAAAGGCAATTAAATATGAAATATCATCTTCACAGCACCAAGCAACACTAATTAACACACACTGAACAGTTTACTGTAACATAGAGAAGTGGACAGTGCTGGCCCCCCTGCTTCTCCTCTGATGCAGGTATCTTCACAGCACCAGTGAGAGGAGTCTACTACCTCACATTCACTACTATAGAATATATTGGACATAACATGGGTGTAAAGCTATATCACAATGTGTTTATGTTTATCAAAATATCAATATCGATTCACATGGCTAGAATGTGCATATTTCAAATGCATTCTCTCTAGAGCTGTAGGAGGGGGATGAGGTCTACCCTCGGGCAGGGGCTCTATGATAATAGTAATAACTTCAACACCTCCAGTGGTTTCCTGCTCTCTCCTGTGTCGGGGGAAATGTTTCTATCTCAAGTGAAGTTAGATGAGGGCTTCTAATTACCACACATAACTGTTCTTCTCATTAGCATGAATAAACAGATACATTCTTTATGTCTCTCTTTGTACCTATGACTTCTTACTATTCTATACTGTGAAACAAAGTAGTGGATAAATGAGGTGAACTGGGACAGTGATTTTTTTTTCATACATAGTGCAGTGTTGGTTATTAATGAGGCTCTGATTAACATCATCAATGAGAGGCTCCATCATGCCTTATGTCATGTGCTTAGAACCCGCAGTTCTAAACCCAAACCACTAGAGGGTAATCTTGTTCTGTATTCAGACTGGCTCTGAGTATTCTCTCCAGACATAGGTGTAAACTAGAGGTGCATTGTGTACACACAGGGGGTTACTTTGGGACAAAGCACAGGTTCATTTCTCCAACAGTCTTAAAGAACATCAGATACAAGAGACCTGCTATGACATCATCTTTGGCAAGGTTTTCTGTCCAATCAGCGAGTCAGAAACATGTTAAATTGCCATGCGCCAGCTCACTACGTTGTGAGTGTATTTAAATTAGGGGACAGAGCCTCATAGACTACATAATTTCTGAAGAGGTGCCATTTCAGAATTATGGGTGCTGTTCTCTGCTGGTGTTGCTGTTCTGTCTGTCATGGGCATGGAGTCAGGGAGAGAGTGGAGGGGTCAGAGAGAAAGACATCACTTAACAGGGTCAAACACAGTCTACCAGCCTTGCCGCTCAAAATGAGTGGAGCTGAGGAACATGGAGGCCAGACTGAGGGACAGTGAGGGGGAGAATGCAGGTAATTAGCTGATTTATAGGGCATTATGAGGTCATATCAGTGAAAGATTAACCATTTTTGAGAACTGATTTACTGTCAAAATGACATAATTTCAGCACAAGCAGCTGAACTGCCAGCCATGTGGGCCAGAGTGACAGCCAGTGAAAACGAGGCGACGGCTCTTAGAGAGGAGCAGAGTGTCGCCAAGACTGAACTGCAGCTCCAGAGGAACAAGGCGGAGGAGCTGGAGAAACAGAATACAGGTAAATGTCACAGAGATGTCATCAGTTAGAAATTATACATTTACTGTATTTGAGTAATGTTTGATAATATGGTTTAACTTTGTTCGGTAATCATATTTTCTCTCATGTTATGTCAGCCAGAGTGACAGCCAGTGAGAGTGAAAACACAAGTACTAGGAGGACTTCACCTTAAAACTGGTCAGGATAACTAAATTCAAGTTCTCTTTTGCATGTGTTTTCTGTTAAACCACAGCCTTGGAGGCCAGAGTACCAGTGAGAGGGAGGTGGAAGAGATGAAGAGACAGAATGCAGGTAACAGATGCAAACAAACCTTTCCTCATGTATATTCATCCACATTTGGATTTTAAAGTTATGGTCTGCTTTAGCATTTGGATAAAATGCATAAAAGACAACCAGATAAAAACATGATTTATATTTAACTTTGATTATACTTAAGTCAATTATAATGTAAATGTATTTTTTTCACTCTCCTTTGTTTACAGACAGACCAAAGCTGACCTTCTCTGTTGATTTAGGTGATGGACTGTTGGGACCCTTCAGTACTGAAATCCCGCTCATCTACAGTAGTCATCACCAACATCGGCATGGCCTACAACTCAGTTACTGGTAACGTAGTGCATACTACTACTACTTCAAAAAGTATTTGTTGTGCCATTACAGTGCCATCAGCAAATGTTTATGTCCAATGGCCGATGAGCACTGATACGTTTTATCTATAATTTCTCTTCATATGACAAGAATTGAAAAGGATTTACCAGTAGATTGTTGGCGTGATTCATGATGATGACTGCTTGTCTAGCTTGCTAGCGAAAATTTTGAAAGTTTGATGTTGACATGATCAGTCCAAACAAAGCTACGGTAGATATAACGTGATTTGATGTAATTTTATCTGTGGCCAATGACCTTGAGCCTTCTTGGATGGGCACTTCAAATGTAACTCTATGGCAGACCCCAAGGAGCTTGAATTTTTGAGTTCTCCCTGTAGATTTTGCAGTGACTTAGAAAATCTCAGAAAGCACTGAGCTAGGCTGGAACACCTGCATTTTGGAGAAAGCAAAAAAAAAACATGTTTGTATGCGGCTTTATTAACACAAATTATTTATTTATGTTACAGTTTGCAAACTGATATGTGACATGTATTAATGCCAAAATAACATGCAAAGCATGCCCCACCTGCCCTGAATGACAGATCACCAATGATAGGAGTGAACCTCTACTGGGAGGTTCAAGCTTTAAAGTCATAATCGGCTGCTCTCTCATATTCATAGACAGAGTATGAATGCAATGACTGACAGTCCTACGGTGTCTATCAGAGATGACAATGTTGACGTCTCCCTGCTTCTCCTCTGATGCAGGTATCTTCACTGCACCAGTGAGGAGTCCACTTCAGACTCACTGGCATGGATCACCGTTATTTAGGAACCATGTCTGTGAAACATTAAAAACAACCAGAGTATAATGTTTGCTCATGAGTACAATCATTATGGGGGTGATGAGTATATATCTAATGCGGTCTCTAGAGCTGGAGGAGGGAATGTGGTCAAACGTGAGTCTCCCCAATGTGCTGGCTGGTTCTTCTTGGTTGCGCAACACCTTCAGTGGCTTCCTGCTCTTCCCTGTGTGAGAGAAATGCTATATTGAGCTCAAGTGAAGAGTCAGGAGGTTAGAGCTTCCTAGACTAGGGATGGGCAACTGGCTGCTCCCCTTTTGGGTTTAGAATAGGAGATTAGCTTGAAAACTGCAACATTTTCTCTACGCCCAATGGCAAAATGTTTAGAATTGCAGGAAATTTACTCTAAAACTTATCCCCACTGTCAAGAGGGGGCCGCCAAAATGTGTAGGTCTCAAGGTGGGGGGATCCTCCATCAGAATGTTGCTTAGAGCCCCCAAAAGACTAGGGGCTCTGACTGCATGTGTTGGTATGGATGTGAGCGTAAGCAGACCCACAGCAGCCAAGGTAACCTTCATGGTGAGTTCAGAATGTTTGTGGCCCCCACCCCCATCCAAAATCAAATGTTCTCATAACGATGAATAAAAGCATTAAAGTATTTCTCCCTCTCACCATTGACAGTACTGTATCCTGATGCCATCATAAACATTTCAAAACTAGACCAAGTAACTGAATACCTATTGTGGCGGCAATGATTTTTACACGTGATGGCATTTTAATTCGTTTGAGAAACAAAGTACTGGCTTTGCAGTAATTAATTAGGTGAACTGTGCTGTGAGTTCGATTCTCTGGTACTTGTCAAAGTTTTGCCAGTAGTTCTGACGAGCCAAATGTGGTCCCAAAAACCACATCATTGCTCCGTCTCTGCTGTGTCCACCGAGCTGGCCCTGCAACCTCATTGGATAATGCTGGGCAGGCCTCTTGCTAGCTGTCACTTAAATGGGAGAGGAGCTGAAGCTCATTGTCTCAACTTAATTTGCTATTGGGCTGGCCCACCTGTGGTGAAATGTAGGGAAAATGCCACAGCACAGCTTCAATGAGAATTGCTTTTAAACTGGGGATTGTGGCTAATTGAGGTAAGACATTTATTTTATGCATGTAGGAACTACACTGACATACAGCAAAGTGTGAGGTGTAAAAAATTAAATACTCAAATGTACCAGAGCATGTCTTTAAGAGAGAACAACGCTTCAATGTGCCTACCATCTCATATTAATTAAATTTGTTGACAAGGTGCATATCATTATTTTTACCTACAAAGCAATAGACAAGTGTACTCGAATTAAACAGTATTGCACAAGCATATTTGTATCATATTGGGTGAAAACCCAAACAGTAGAGACATTTCACAGACCAACATTTTATTGATGACTTCAGCTTGAAGGAGGGGGGGGTTCAGTATCAAATGATAAATAACAGTACACAGGGTTGGACACTGTGCTGGACAAGTGCCTGAAGGCCTAGGACACATTCTAGAACACGGACGAATTCTAGAACTTTGCAGAGTAGAAGTAACTCTAGAACACCTCCATTCCAGAATATTCTAGATTAGAACTCTGCTGAGTCCTAGAAGACTGGGCCGAGACTGGCACGCGCTCAGTGGGGGTAGGTGGCTAGGTGGGGGTCCTTAATCCTCAGACTCTCCCGGGCTTCTGATGTCATCGATCTTCAGGATCATCTTGACCACCTGGGTGGCCAGAGAGATCTGCTGCTTCTTCCCATGCAGTGTCTCAATTACATGCTGCTGCTTCATGTCTAGGACAGAAAATAATCCACATCAACAACAATTACAGCTATACTAAAGATCTAACGCTTCAAATGAAGTGTTTACCTGTAGCCCCTAGACAGGTGAATGAAAACATTTAACATTGTGAATATACAAAGAAGGTGTATAAACACAAAAATGTACAGTTGACAAGTTGTGAGTCTGTCCTTACCATTGGTGTTGAGGTGCAGACAGTCGATGCCCAGGGCGGGGTTGTTCTCGGTGACCTGCCTGGCGCGGACCTCTGTCATGGTCTGGATTGAGTTAAGCCCGCTGTTCTCTGCCAGGGCCATGGGGATCACCTCCAGGGCATCAGCAAATGCACGCATGGCATACTGCTCCAGGGACGGGCACTGCAGAGAGAGATGGAGAGGTATGAGCACATTGCTTTGTTTCAGAATCATCAGGCTATTACTGTTACTCCGAGGCACTCTTGATGCCAGTCAAATACAAGGCTTTAATCTTTCACCTGATACTGTGTGTGTACACTACCTTGTCAGCAGCCTGGTTGACAGCGAGGGCACAGGAAATCTCAGAGGCTCCGCCCCCGTACACAATGCGGTTGTCTCTGACCAGGTTACGGATGACACACAGTGCATCATGCAGCGCACGCTTAGCCTCCTCAATGATCTGACAGGGAAATTAAAGTTAGTTCTGGGCTGCAATGAAAGCCTGTACACTTAGGTACAGGAAGGGTCCATCCATGACCTAAAGATACCACTGATGAGGAATCACAGTGGCCTACATTAACAGATTATCAGTTGCCTCAGCGTAATCTCTTAACAGTCAACATTAGCAGACTACCAGTCCACCCACCATCTTGTTTCCTCCACGGATGAAGATGGTGACTGCCCTGGAGTTCTTGCACTCCTCGATGACCAGCATGCGGTCCTTGGTTGTGCCAAAGCAGATCTCCTTAACGACGCCGGCTGAGCCCAGCTTCTCAGCGGTCAGCTCAGAGAACCGAGGCACAATGCGCCCCCCTGTCGCTATGGCAATTAGCTGAGGGAAGAGAAAACAGTGAGGTTAGCGATGCAGAAATACTTTGGCGACCCCCCCCCCGATAACTTTTTGTAGGTAGATGGCAAGATGTCTGTATGTAGTTTCAAATCAAATTTTATTTGGCACATACACATGGTTAGCAGATGTTAATGCGAGTGTAGTGACGGTGCACGCATCACCTCGATCTCAGGCCCTCCGACCCAGCGGATGGCAGGCAGTTCATTCTGCAGCAGCAGGTGGTTGGCCTCATCATCAAAGCCCCACTGGCAGATGGCCAGGTTAGCACCGGTATCCTTGATCTGAAAAGAAAAAAAAAAAAAAAGAGTGTAATGTGTCAAACATGTCATATTTTACGTTATTTCACCAAAATACAATCAGTTAACTCCACTTTCAGTTAACTCCACTTTTTTTTATAGTTTAGATCATATTCAATTAGATTCAAGGAGATAAGGGGAACTTCATATACACATATTTAAGTTATCCAGACTGAATGGCTGGAATTAACAGTATGCAGCTGTGCTATAGAGAAATATGAAGTCCTAAAGTTTCTGTGACGGACCTGTTTGATCATCTCCAGGAACTTGTCCTTCTCATACTTCTGCAGGGCCTTGTATTCCTCCACACAGGTCACGTCCAGCTTATGCTTGGTCTTGGGCTTAGGGGGCTCAAACGGACAGGTCAGGATGGCCATCTTTGTGTCTTTCAGGAGCTGAGGGGAAAAGAGTACAGGCAATTACTGTACAAGATAATTTATGTGGCTGAAAACAATTTTTAAAAAGGGAGTGCTTTGGACTTGGTTGGACAAAAAATAATACCTCTAAATCTACAGAAATTGTCAGCTCTCTCACAAGCCTAGTTTAAGATGAATGTCTTAGATGAGAGAGGCGAGAGAGCCGTGGTGCTGTATCCCCTGTCAATGCCAGACCACTCTACTGGGGACAGAGTGACTGGAGTAAGGGAGGGGAAGAAGAGTTACTGATCCAGTCGGTCCTAGTTTACACTGGGTTGGATCTGAGGTGAGATAACATCACCCTCGTTTGTATCAACTGTATGACTGGGTTTGTACCTTCTGATGAAGGTCATGCTAGCCTAAATGTCAACGCTATTACAGTAAACTATCCTGAGCTGTGTGTGGTGTACCTTCGGCATCTGAGGGTGGCTGAACTCCTTGTCTATGATGACTCCCTTGATGAGCTGGGTGTCCTCCAACTTGCCTCCCACCTTGCCCTCCATCTTGATCAGCTCAAAGTCCACGTCCTTACGGTTCATGTCCGCCACAGTCAGGACGGCGTTCACTGCAATCTCCGCCATCTGTCTGTGGCAGCGGTTGATCCTGAGAAAGTGAAGATGGGGGAGAGAAATCTGTATGAGACCTTATGGAAACCAATGACCAGGTTCACAAATAATAAGTTCATCCTACTTTCCATACAGGCCAAATCAATGTGTATCATTCATCTTTGTGCAAAGACTGCATGGTTCCATAAAAATAAAATACCAGTAGGCATGCAAACAAAAGGCAACCGCTAGCTGGACCATTAATGAAATTCTTGAAAGTTGCCATGACGACCACAAGAAAACACTAACTGCCAGTGAGACTCACACTTTGGATCCCAGTGTGGTCATGGCGGTCTGGATGAGTGGCTCCGTGTTGCTGGGGTCATATGGGTAGGTCTCGCTGATCTTGTCCAACTGCGCGATGGCGATCTTGGCGGCCTGGTCGTAACCGTCAGAGATACGGATCGGGTGGATGCCCCTGTCCAGCAGCTGTTCTGCCTCCTCCAGGAGAGCACCAGCCAGCACTGGAGAGGGGAGATGACTAAGTTAGGATGAGTGCAATAATATGAATCTGCATTGATGAACACAATCTTATCATAGAAAGAATTGAGCATGGCTTTTAGAAATTATCAGCTGTCTCACAAGCCCCATGTGTAATATTAGGTTCATGCTGCTGTATCCCATCAATGCTAGAACCCTCACTGGGGACAGAGTGACTGGAGTAAGGGAGGGGAGGAGCAGCATCGAGCAACATTAATCCAATGTCCAGATTAGCGCCAAAAAAAGGAACCGGGAGAAGAGTACAATCCAATTTTCATAATAGGATAGCGATGCAAGAGACCACGTTTGTTTAGTAAGCTAATGAGTCAGACCAATCACAGAGACTGAAATATGTAGGGTCCCGTACCAACGACTCCGGTGGTCCCGTCTCCGATCTCGTCGTCCTGAGACTTGGAGAGCTCCACCATGAGCTTGGCGATCTGGTGGTCCACATCCATCATGCTGAGGATGGTGGCTCCGTCGTTGGTGACGGTCACCTCTCCATCCCGGTCAACCATCATCTTGTCCAAACCTGTAGGAAGAGGAAAAATGAAGGGGATGGGAATCAAATGTACTAAACGATGAATGTGTAGCTTTAAGTAGCCGTTACTGTGTTCAGTAATCACTGGGCACACACCAATACCAGAAGTTCCTTTATAGCTCTGCTTATTAATGTGGCTCCCTAGTGGCGCAGCAGTCTAAGGCACTGCATCTCAGTACTAGTCACAACAGAACATTCCAGGCTGTGTCACAACTGGACGTGATTGAGAGTCCCATAGGGCATCAGACAATTGGCCCAGCGTCGTTAGGGTTCGGCTGTCATTGTAAATTAGAATGTTCTTAACTGACTTGCCAAGTTAAATAAAATCTAATAAATATGCTTCAGTGTGGCTGTGTTTGTTCGGGCTTACCGTTTGGTCCTAGAGAGGTCCTCAGCGTCGAGGCAACTGCCTTTGCTGCCATGATGTGAGACTGCACAACACAAAAAGGACATTAGTGAGTTTCTTCACTGAGGATGGGATTCTGAGGAGTCAAACTAAATAAAATCAAGATATGTTCTGGGAACCACTGGCTAGATGGCCATGTCCGTGAAAATGAAATTGACAAATGACGATCACGCTTCCTCGTTAATTGTTAATCTTTTGTCAACGGAGTTAGGCTATCCAACAAACTGTCGCTCAACTACTTTACCAACGTTACCTAGCTACGTCATGACTGCTTGTGGCATGTTCCAAAAAATAACTGTTGGACTTTGTTTATTCATCATAAGTGATAAAAACAGAACTGTTGATGGCATGTTATCTAGCGAATATCATTGTTTATTTGACAACCAGCCGCGCCTCACTGTGGCGTCTTCGGAAAATAAGCACATGGGCAGACTAGCATGCAGTTGCTAGCTAGCCATAAAATAACGTTGCAACTTTCTAGCTAGCTAGCAAACCTTTACAACGAACTAAACATATGCATTGGCCCGTAATGTTATAATGCAGCTAGCTAGCCAACGTTCTAGCTAAACAAGTGGGTCTGAAGTGTTCTGCGTTTGCCTTGACAAGATCATGACGCATGAGTGAAGTGGCATGCTAGCTGACTTGCTAAATCCATTGTACCTTCAGTGCGTCAAGGCCCGATAACCGAGTCTTCTTATCCTGATCTTTGATGATGATGAACGGCCGTCCATACTCATCGAATGCGAGTTGCCCCATAGCGGACATATTGCCCGAAAGACGGCGACACTTTATAAGTGCCCACGAATGAAATTCAGGCTTTCCCCGGTGAAAAAGTGGAGTGTTGATAAGGACCTGGTCACACTGGTCTGCTGGCGACTTCTAGAAGGATCTCGGGGCGGGGAGGGCGAGACCAAGTAGGAAAAGGGGGAAGTTGATAAATCATTAAATTATTCGATTTTTAAAAATAGTGTGAATATATATTTCAGTTGCCTTTTATACAATTAACGTTTTGAGACAAATGTTGTGCATAAACGGCTTGAATTTATTAAATGTTTTAGAAATCCCCCAAATTCCTCTCATCACGTTGCCAAATCGGTTCTTCAAGTCTCGCGATCTCACTCTTTTTACTCGTCTTGTTTTCTCGCGCTTGAAAATGAGCGTTGGGGTGAGTACGTTCATTTAAATGAACTCACAGACAGCAAATTTTTCAGTTTCACTGGTATTGTTTGGCTCATTGCATTGGCCATCCAGCCCAAATCGTCCAGAAAAGTGTTAAACATTTGACTTGTGAGTTAGCTAATGCCATTGTGTCAGCTCCACCAAATATTATGGAAATACTGGCAAGACACATGTCTCCCTGCCCTAACAATTGTCTACAAAGAGGCATGGCGATGGAGGGTGTCTAGCTCCCGCTTATATTTTCTTTGGATTGGTGGATACATCTAATTATTGTAATATTTGTTGAATATTCGATGAGGGTTGTTGACATCAAACGCCTGTTTTCAATGAGAGAGGCGCTATCAGTGGAGGCTCCTCAGAGGAGGAAGGGGAGGACCATCCTCCTCAGTGAATTTAATAAAAAAAGGAAAACACTTTAAAAGTGATCCATTTTAGATACAAATATATCAAATCAAATTTTATTTGTCACATACACATGGTTAGCAGATGTTAATGCGAGTGTAGCGAAATGCTTGTGCTTCTAGTTCCAACCATGCAGTAGTATCTAACAAGTAATCTAACAAATTCACAACAACTACCTTATACACACAAGAGTAAAGGAATGAATACGAGTATGTACATATAAATATATGTATGAGCGATGGCTGACCGGCATAGGCAAGATGCAGTAGATGATATGGAGTACAGTATATACACATATATATATATATATATATATATATATATATATATATATATATATATATATATATATATGAGATGAGTAATGTAGGATATGTAAACATTATATAAATGGCATTGTTTAAAGTGGCTAGTGATACATTTGTGATACATTATATTCACATGTCACCAAATAATTGATTAAAATACACTGTTTTGCAATGAAGGTCTAAAGTAGCCTCAACAGCACTCTAAAGTAGCATCATGGTGTAGCCGGTGGACAGCTAGCTTCTGTCCTCTGGGTACACTGACTTCAATACAAAACCTAGGAGGCTCATGTTCTCACCCCCTTCCATAGACTTACACAGTAATTATGACAACTTCCGGAGGATGTCCTCCAACCTATCAGCATGAACTGACAAGTTGTCCACCCAATCAAATGACCAGAGAATGAATCTAGTATAGAAAACACAAACTACAGCTAGCTAGCACCGCAGTGTATCAAATGAGGTGAGTAGTTGTCTCAAAGCGAGAGAAAGACAATAGTTGAACAGTTTTGAACAAATTCATTTCTTCCAAAAATATATTAGAAGCGAGATAGAGATTCTGTCATTTTTTTCTTCACTTTCAGTTTAATTTACTTAGCTAGCAAATGCAGCTAGCTAGTTTAGCCTACTCAAACAGAGGGATTCTATGTAAGCTAGAGTGCTATGACTATCCAACACAATACTGGAACTTCCAAGTCAAGATAAGCTTTTGGTTTTACAAATGTATTGCCACCGGGGCCCACCGATGTCAGTGCTAAACTGCTTACTGACTGTACACTGTAACGTTACTGCATGATTGTAGCAGGTTTACTAACAGGTTAGTTCTATTAGCTATGTTGACTATAATGTTACTTTAGCCAATATGGTGACAATGATGTAGGCTGTGTGTAGCAGCTACGACATGGTTTGGCTTGGATTTTTTTTTTCGACAGGTCACATACAGCTGATGTGTTGTTCATTGAAGTTCACAAATGAAGGGAAAAGTTGAGAGGAGGAGAGCGCATAGATGCGAGAAGGAATACAATGTGGCTGCTATGAAAATGAACTGCGTTTACGTGTGATCAGGGGTTTATTCATTCCGCCGATTCTGTTGAAAAACGTTTCTTAAACGGAAGCAAACGGAACTAAAGAGGGATAAACATAGCTGAATTTGTCCAATAGAATCTCTTGTTTGCAACTGTTGGACTAATGATTAAATCCTAGACCAGCTAGATCCAGGAAAGAGTGTGCAAGGCAGTATTGAATGTGTCTGTCCATGTGTCACTGTCTCTCATCTCTACTTTTTATCTTGTCCTGTGTGCACCTACGTTGTAAACTTTAATTCATAGGCTAGGTTGTAGAAAACCAATGATGGATATAGGGAAAATCCGAGTATCATGTAGTAGCCTAAACCTATCGTTAATACATTGAACTGAGTGAATGGAATATGAATGACAAAAAACGGCACCGACCGACACTGGACGCTATACTACTAGTCTCATTATGTCATGAATAGGCCTATCCATATCCATGTCAACAACTCTGATATAGTGTTTTTTCTCAAAGTTGCCGGGATGTCACGTGTCCTACTTATATCAGTACAATCGTAACAACTTAAGCATTACGAAACTTCTATTCGATCAAATAAAACTCACGTAGCAAATAAGCCATTCATTTTAGTTGTTGACCTTACAAAAACTTATTGCTTGGCGGCGAAACAACGAAAAAACGCCACCTGCTGGAGGGAGACAGATTTTCTGCAGAGTTGGGCCTCTCTGGCTCCACTGAATAAACGATGTCTAGCTCCGCTACTGAGTTTAGGTTCTGGCCACTGTCTAGTGCTGGAAGACCAGTTGGATGATACGCGAATCTCATTGAGTTACAGAGAGCTGTTCTCCAAAAGCATTATCATAACAGAGAGAATAAGTTCGTGTTATGTTATAAGTTAGATAAATACATGGGCACAAATCCAAGTACATACACATAGTTCTGCACATTCTGCATTGGGACAGGTTGTTCCTTTCTGGGGCGACAACGTGCCGTGCGTCAAACGTGACGCAATTCCGGGTATGTTTTGTAAGGCGTTGAACGTGTTCAATTATGTATTTTCTACAATGTTAGAAAGGAGTTACACGGGGATCTGCAACTAACTTTTAAATTTTCCGATTGTGTATGTACGATAATGACTTGCAGTCAGTCGAGGACCTTTAGAGGATGATGATATTTTCTGAATTCACAGTTTTATTTGGTTGGTGTGTAGCCTGTTGAGATGGAAGGATCAGTGTCATGGATGATGTTTCTCCGTTTTCAATCCAGCATGTCTATGTCTGCACAATGTTTTGTTGTTGACAGCGGTGACAATGTTGCCACAACAGTTATATATATATATATATATATATATATATATATATATATATATATATATATATATATATATATGTGTATGTATATATATATGTATGTGATACACTCACTGTGACAGCTTGCTGTAACGTCAAGTTACACAGACTTGTTTTATTTCCACTTGTCCAGCAGAATGCCTTGTGAGGTGAAGCCCCGGTTCCTGGTTCTGTACGGGTCTCAGAAAGGCCAGGCGCAGTCCATAGCCGAGGGGATAGCTGAGGAGGCTGAAGAGAAGGGACTGGTTGCTGACATCTACTGCTTGAGTGAAGGAGGGAAGGTAAAGTTGACAAAATAGTGTTAACCTGCCCTGGCTTGTATTCCAATGCGGGCACAACACTGATGATTACAACACTGGTAAACTACTATCAAGCTGCAAAGGAACAAAACTAGGTCCGTATCATTGCATTTGTGGCAGAGTTGTTGTTACCACTGGTCTTTTCTGCCTCTTTTCTTTTCTGATCCTGTTTTGTGTATCCGCTCAGTTCAACTTGGAGAAGGAGAGGGCACCTGTGGTGTTTGTTGTGTCTACCACTGGGGATGGGGACCCACCAGACACAGCCCTGAAGTTTGTGAAGAACATAAAAAAAAAGACCCTGCCCAGCGACCACTATTCACACCTCTGCTATGCTCTTATCGGTAAGGAAGGAGTGTGTGCCTAATCTTGGCTAACTCAGAACTAAATTATTGCGTAATTGGTCAGGTGCTCGATTAAGTTCCAGGTCCATACATGTTGAGAAAATAGATCAAGAGATGCTAGAACGTGGCACAGAACTGGAACGAGGAGCTCCACCCTCTCTCTTTGCAAGTTAGGGGCAAGTGTATGTGACAAATATCCCCTCCCCTTTTGAAATTCGAAAGATGCTAACACCTGTGAAATCGGGATTGGTCCAAATAACCAGTGATGAAAAACCCTGCTCGTTCTCAATTGGTGCGGCCATAGTATAAAGACAGTTCTACGGTACCATTTATGTTTAAATAGTCTGTCCACAACAGATTAGGGTGTGCTTAAGACTAAATGCCTAGTGCTGAGATTAATTGATACTACCTTCATCTTTATCTTATTTGATGACTTTAAAATAACAGATTCATTGATACGTTATGTGTGACGATCAATATCTTGTGTTTCTCTGTGCTCCAGCTCTGGGTGATACAAACTATGCAAATTTCTGCAACTGTGGGAAGACTATTGATGGCCGTCTACAGGAACTTGGTGCTAAACATTTCTATGCAACAGGACATGCAGACGATGGTGTAGGGTAAGGCCCAAGGTCTTTTAATAGGGAAAATAATACATTTTGTTACATGTTGATGTATGAGAAGCACTCATCGAGTCCTGGCACTCACCTAAGAAGCTTTAAAGTAGGGGCACAAGGTCTTCTTGAATCAGTAGCAATAAAAGTGGTACCAATACAGACACACTTTGAATGTACTTTCCCCATTTACCTCGTGTCACCTCATTTGTGGTATGTGGCACATTACCTTTAGGATCCTTCACACTGCTTATCTCTGAGTCTGAGTGGACTTTGCTTTCTGTCCAGGCTTCAGTTGGTGGTGGTCTCTTAGTGGGTTTCCCATGTTAATATTTTAACTATTAATCCAAACAGTGTGTGTGTGTGTGTGTGTGTGTGTGTCTAGGCTTGAGTTGGTGTTGGACCCCTGGCTTGAAGGACTGTGGGAGGCCATCATAGGAGCGTTAGCCAAAATGGCCACCCCGCAGCCTGAGAGGGATGGCCATGTAAGGGACCTGAGAGTATCGTTGAACGAAACACCCGAATCGTCAGCGACAGATGTCAAACTCCACCTCATGAGTCTTAAGGAATCAGAACCTCAGAACTCTGACTCACTCAGAACAGCAGCGGAGTCAGAGAGTACTAAGACTGAGCCCAAATCAGCAGTTACTGATGTTAGACCAGTGTCATTGCCCAGCAACAATAGGACTGCTCCTAAACTAGATGGTGTTGTCACTGATCCCAAGTCAGTGTTAGAGACACAGAGTAGAGCACCCTCTGCTGTTGTAGAGGCCTCTCTGACACGCTCCTTGCCCCCGCTGTCTGAGTCTGTCCTCAATGTCCCTGCTCTGCCTCCACCCTACCTGGATGTCACGCTCCAGGAAGCTACCATAGAAGAAGAGGTGGGTTGTGGTAATACTGGGTTCTTTTGGCACTATGACATTGTTTACATCTCACTCATATTTGTTTGAATTTTAACATCACCAGCCACCCTTTCCATACCCCCCCAGACCAGTGCTCCGGTCAGTAAGGAAACCCTACACGAGGTTTCGATTTCCAGGGCAGTCCAGCTGACCAGAGATGACTCGGATAAAACAGCCCTTCTGATAGAGCTGGACATCTCAGTGAGTGGCAGGCCTTTCTTACTATATACACTGAGTGTACAAAACATTAAGGACACCTTCCTAATATTGAGTTGCACCCCCCACTTTTTCCCAAAGCAGCCTCAATTTGTCTGTGCATGGACTCTACACGGTGTCGAAAGCGTTCCACAGGGATGCTGGTCCATGTTGACTCTAATGCTTCCCACAGTTGTGTCAAGTTGGTTGGATGCCCTTTTTGGGTGGTGGACCATTCTTGATACACACGGAAAACTGTTGAGAGTGAAAAACCCAGCAGCATTGCAGTTCCTGACACAAACCGGTGCGCCTGTCACCTACTACCATACCCTGTTCAAAGCCACTTAAATCTTTTATCTTTCCCATTGACTCTCTGAATGGCGCACATACACAATCCATATCTCAAGGTTTCAAATCCTTCTCTAAGCTGTCTCCTCCTCTTCGTCTACACTGATTGAAGTGGATGTAATAAGTGACATCAATAAGGGATCATAACTTTTACCTGGATTCACCTGGTCAGTCTGTCATGGAAAGAGCAGGTGTCCTTAATGTTTTGTACACTTACTGTAGTTTCATGCAGAGACCAAATATATTGGTCAGTAGTTCAAAATTATGGTTAAACTAGTTTCTTTACTCCGTCCTTTCCTCTGTGTACCTAGGCCCATCCGATGGCCTACCAGCCTGGGGACTCCCTTGACGTGCTCTGCCCAAACAGAGCCTCCGAGGTGGGGGAGCTTCTCCAGAGACTGTGCCTGCAAAACCAGAGAAGCCACCGTGTCCAGCTCTCACTGCGCAAAGACACCAAGAAGAAAGGTATGCTGTTCTCTCTTGTCATACACAGGACAGGGACATTTTGTGTTTATAGTCTCACATTCAGTACCAGTCAAAAGTTTGGACACACCTATCTTTTTCTTTATTTTTACAATTTTCTACATTGTAGAATAATAGTGAAGACATCGAAAGTACATATGTAAGCATGTAGTAACCAAAAAAGTGTTAAACAAATGAAAATATATTTTAGATTTTAAGGTAGCCACCCTTTACCTTGATGACAGCTTTGCACACGCTTGGTATTCTCTCAACCAGCTTTACTTGGAATGCTTTTCCAATGGTCTTGAGGGGAGTTCGCACATATGCTAAGCACTTGTCGGCTGCTTTTCCTTCACTCTGGGGTCCAATTCATCCCAAACGATCTCAATTGGGTTGAGGTCGGGTGATTGTGGAGGGCAAGGTCAGCTGATGCAGCATTCCATCACTCTCCTTCTTGGTCAAATAGCCCTTACACAGCCTGGAGGTATGTTGGGTCATTGTCCTGTTGAAAAACAAATGATAGTCCCACTAAGCGCAAACCAGATGGGATGGCGTATTGCTGCAGAATGCTGTGGTAGCCATGCTGGTTAAGTGTACCTTGAATTATAAATAAATCACAGACCGTGTCACCAGCAAAGCACCCCCACGCCATCACATCACCAACTCCATGCTTCACGGTGGGAACCACACATGCGGGGAGATCATCCATTCACCTACTCTGCGTCTCACAAAGACACGGCGGTTGAACCAAAAAATTTCCAATTTGGACTCATCAGACCAAAGTACAGTTTTCCACCGGTCTAATGTCCATTGCTTGTGTTTCTTGGCCCAAGCAAGTCTCTTCTTCTTCTTGCTGTCCTTTAGTAGTGGTTTTCTTGCAGAAATTCGACCATGAAGGCCTGATTCACGCAGTCTCCTCTGAACAGTTGATGTTGAGATGTGCCTTTACTTGAACTCTGTGAAGCATTTATTTGGGCTCAATGTCTGAGGCTGGTAACTCTAATGAATTGATCTTCTGCAGCAGAGGTAACTCTGGGTCTTCCTTTCCTGTGGCGGTCATCATGAGACCCAGTTTCATCATAACGCTTGATGGTTTTTGTGACTGCACTTGAAGAAACTTTCAAAGTTCTTGAAATTTTACGCATTGACTGACATTCATGTCTTAACTTGTTAGGGAGTGGCAGCTGAGGGGTCGGTTTTGGAGAGCCTGGCGTGCCCAAAGTAAAATGCCTCCCATTCAGGCCCAGAAAATAGGATATGCACATATTTGGTACCATTGGATAGGAAACACTCTGAACTTTCCAAAACTGTTAACCATTTGTCTGTGAGTAAAACAGAACGCATATAGCAGGCGAAACCCCGAGGAATTTCTGTCCTGGAAAATGTGATTTTGACACATTGCTCATTTGGGAACCCCTCCCTCATGAAAATGACCATATAAGGGCATATGAATGCAGTACCCATCGCTTCCTTTAGATGTCAACAGTCTCGAGACAGTGTAAATTTTCATTTTGGATGCTTTAGACCAGAGAATAAGAGCAAACCAGGAAGTGACTCATTAATGTAAACAGTAACCAGCGCGCGATCCCGAGAAGGCACGCTGTGTCTTTTTTACCGTCTTTATCGATCAGTTTATATTCCGGTTGATTTATAATAGTAAATATACGTAAAAGTGTTCCTAAGGATACATTTAAAACTATGTTTGATTGTTCTTGGACAAGTTTATAGGTATAAGATGAACGAGTTTGCGTCACGTTTCAATGGACTAGTGGAGGCTGTAGTTTCTGATTATAACGCGCGAACCAAATGGAGGATTTATGGATAAAATACATTACTTTTTCTAACAAAAGAACCATGGATTGTCTTCGTTGGACACTTAGGATGACCTCAGCAGAAGTTCTTCAACAGGTAATTGATTTGTTTTCGCTGTGAAATGTGTTATGTGTGTGCCGTGATGGATTATGAAATTATGGTAATGGAAAATATGTGAGGTGCTACCCTCAAACAATCAAATGTGCTGCTTTCGCCGTAAAGCCTGACAACGCTGTGATATTGCCAAGAAACAGAGCTTTTGATGAGTATGGAACACTTGTATATTGGTGGATGTTTAATAATTCAACTTTGGGATTTTGAATTTGGCGCCTTACATTTCACCTGGTAGTGTCAGGAGCAGCCCGCTAGCGCCCCAGCAATCCCTGAGAAGTTAAAGTAATTATGGGTTGTTGTTTCTCTTTGCTTATTTGAGCTGTTCTTGCCATAATATGGACTTGGTCTTTTACCAAATAGGGCTATCTTCTGTACACCACCCCTACCTTGTCACAACACAACTGATTGGCTCAAACGCATTAAGAAGGAAAAAGGAAGGAAGGCACACCTGTTACTTTAAATGCATTCCAGGTGACTACCTCATGAGGCTGGTTGAGAGAATGCCAAGTGTGCAAAGCTGTCATCAAGGCATAGGGTGGCTATTTGAAAAATCTCAAATATATATTGGAATTGTTTAACACTTTTTTGGTTACTACATGATTCCATATGTATCATTTAATAGTTTTGATGTCTTCACTAATATTCTACAATGTAGAAAATTAAGAAATGAGTAGGTGTGTCCAAACTTTTGACTGGTAATGTTGTGTGTGTGTGTGTGTGTGTGTGTGTGTGTATAATTTCATACATCCATACATCCACTTAGATTGGAGTCATTAAAACTTGTTTTTCAATCTCTCCACAAATTTCTTGTTAACAAGCTATAGTTTTGGCAAGTCGGTTAGGACATCTACTTTGCATGACACAAGTCATTGTCCAACAATTGTTTACAGACACATTGAATTATAAGTGAAATAATCTATCACAATTCCAGTGGGTCAGAAGTTTACATACACGAAAATGACTGTGCCTTTAAACAGCTTGGAAAATTCCAGAAAATGATGTCATGGCTTTAGAAGCTTCTGATAGGCTAATTGACATCATTTGAGTCAATTGGAGGTGCACCTGCGGATGTATTTCAAGGACTACCTTCAAACTTGGTGCCTCTTTGCTTGACATCATGGGAAAATCAAAAGAAATCAGCCAAAACCTCAGAAAAAAAAAAAATGTGTAGACCTCCACAAGTCTGGTTCAGGCTTGGGAGCAATTTCTAAACGCCTGAAGGTACCACGTTCATCTGTACAAACAATAGTACGCAAGTATAAAAACCATGGGACCATGCAGCCGTCATACCGCTCAGGAAGGAGACGCGTTCTGTCTCTTACTTTGTTGCGAAAAGTGCACCTTGTGAAGATGCTGTAGGAAATAGGTACAAAAGTATCTATATCCACAGTAAAACGAGTCCTATATCGACATAACCTGAAAGGACGCTCAGCAAGGAAGAAGCCACTGCTCCAAAACCGCCATTAAAAAAAGCCAGACTACGGTTTGCAACTGCACATGGGGACAAAGATTGTACTTTTTGGAGAAATGTCCTCTGATCTGAAGATTCAAAAATAGAACTGTTTGGCCATAATGACCATCGTTATGTTTGGAGGAAAAAGGGGGATGCTTGCAAGCCGAAGAACACCATCCCGACCGTGAAGCATAGGTGTGGCAGCATCATGTTTTGGGGGTGCTTTGCTGCAGGAGGGACTTGTGCACTTCACAAAATAGATGACATCATGTGGAGGGAACATTACGTGGATATATTGAAGCAACATCTCAAGACATCAGTCAGGAAGTTAAATCTTGGTCGCAAATGGGTCTTCCAAATGGACAATGACCCCAAGCATACTTTCAAAGTTGTGGCAAAATGGCTTAAGGACAACAAAGTCAAGGTATTGGAGTGGCCATCAATCCTATAGAAAATTTGTGGGCAGAACTGAAAACGTCTGCGCGAGCAAGGAGGCCTACAAACCTGACTCAGTTACACCAGCTCTGTCAGAAGGAATGGTCCAAAATTCATCCAACTTATTGTGGGAAGCTTGTGGAAGGCTACCTGGAACATTTGACCCAAGTTAAACAATTTTAAAGGCAATGCTACCAAATGCTAATTGAGTGTATGTAACTTCTGACCCACTGGGAATGTGATGAAAGAAATGCAAGCTGAAATAAATCATGCTGTCTACTATTATTTGGACATTTCACATTCTTAAAATGAAGTGGTGATCCTGACTGACCTAAGACAGGGAATTTTTACTAGGATTAAATGTCAAGAATTTTGAAAAACTGAGTTTAAATGTATTTGGCTAAGGTGTATGTAAACTTCCGACTTCAACTGTACGTGTGTGTGTGTGTGTGTGTGTGTGTGTGTGAGTTAGTCATGACATTTAAACTATATAAAACTGCATGTTACTACTCACATCTGTAATGGATGTAAAGTTGATTGTGTTTTTTCCCCTCCAGCTGCTCATCTCCCCTCTTACATCCCAGACAACAGCACTCTAACCTACATGCTCACCTGGAGTCTGGAGCTCAGGACTGTCCCTAAGAAGGTCCCTTCTGCTTTCACCCTCAATACCTGAACTACCAAGTTCAGAACCCAAACCTGACTGTGGAAGGTTACTGCACTGCAGTAGGACAAAGACTTTCTTTAGTCTAGCTTCTACTGAGCATGTTTGGCAGACACCTAAGGTAGCAGGGTTGGCAGGTACAGTAGGCTGCAGGAATGTAGCCTGGGTGCCAGCCTGCCTCTGCCAACTTTTCATTGTCATGTTTGGCAAGGTGGCAATGTAACATTGTTGAATGCAGAAACAACCCGACTAGTAGGCCAGAAGTAACTGTGTAAAACCTCTGTTTTGTATTGTGTGTATGGGGCGGTTTCCAGACACAGATTAAGCAAAATCCTGGACTGAAATGCTATTAAATCATATTTTTTAAGGCTTAATCTGTCTGTTACTATTCTCTTTCTTTTCTTTTCTTTCTTTCATCCCATTCCAGGCATTTCTTCGTTCCCTGGTAGAGTGTACAGGAAACAGTGGCGAGAGGAGGAGACTACAGGAGCTGTGTAGTAAACAGGGATCAGCCGACTACAACCTCTATGTCAGAGACCCCAGCCTCGGACTATTGGACCTGCTCAGAGCTTTTCCTGCCTGCCAGCCCCCTCTCAGTCTTCTCATAGGTCAGAACTCACTCTCTCTCCTGTCAGTCATAATGTTTGAGCTAATCAGAGTGCATTGGTTTGTATGTCACAAAACATGGCTCTAGTTTCTAACGATCAGCAATACAGGCAGCTACTGCTATTTCTCATCTATCCAGCAGAGGGCAGTATAGCCTCAGTAAATGCAGGTTCAGTCAAATTGTACATCGTGTTTTCCCCTACTTCGCTCTCTTTTCCTTTTTTAATTTTTTTTTTTTTCTCCACTTGGGTTTTTCATACATTTTACTGAATCCCAAATGACCAAACCAATTTTCCTGCATTGCTTCAATCAAGTTGTTATCTGTGACTCCAAAAAGGACATTTTTAAATGGCATATTCTTATTCTTGTGACCCACCAGTGCTTCCTGACTCATTTGGTCACCCCTGACATGGAGAACTGTTGGCTGCAGACAGTCGGGCATTATAGACTCTCATGGCATAAGGCCTAGAATTGCTCTGATGATGACTTCGGTAGATTTTGTTTTAGCCTATGGGAATGGGTATTTTATATCAGATGAATACATAAAAGTAATCTAAGCAATCTAATATTCATAAAAAATGCTTTGACTGGAACTGTTATTTGTCCAATTTGCACTTGTACTTTGCAATGTCCTCCCTCAAAAGAGCTGTGTCACAGCTTAATATCCAATGTCAAAGTTATTTTGGGCCCTTTTGCTAACTGCAGCACCTTTCCAGTAGTGGAACCGAGCAATGCAGAAATCTGGCCATTTGTAAATGGGGACATTAGTACGGCTGGTGAAGAATGTGCTGGTGGAAGCGTTTTGGGGCCACCAGCTGTTGCTCGGGTCCTGTCATTGACTGTCCTACTACATTTGACAAGGACAGAGCTACAGAGCTGTGGAGGGCAGGGCAGGCCAGGGGTTAACGACCACTACTGCTCTGGCAGTGTCTCTGTTAACACATTTACTGGCCTCTCCCCATTTAGCTTCACTGAGTGAGTTTAAGAGTAAAGCTTTGCGCTTAATCATTTGCTAGCTACAGATGCTGTGGATTGTAAAGGTTGGATAAATAGGTGATTTGTAATAGTAATCCACTTTGGGGTTATGCTTTCTCATTGTGACTCCTGTGCAATGGCCAAAAACCTGAAGGAACGCCGACTTTTTGTTTTACAACAAGAAATGAGCTATTACTCACGGCGTGAAAAATCTCAAAGACTACTACAAAATATTAAAGGAATATCTTGTGATATGCATCAGATTCCTTCTCCCAGTGATGTATAAATTGTCCCCCAGTTGTGACATGTTGTCATAGTCAGTGATCGAAAGTCAGCTGTCAACTCAGAGTTATGGCCGAGCTGTAGACAAACGGAAAGGGAATGAGACTGTTAATGGGCATGTTAAACCTGTCAGTGAGGAAATGGGGATGGCAGGGAGTGATATAATTCCAGCGGTGTCTGGTGGTGCTGGGTACCACATGTCTCAGTGATACACCCGGAGTTGTTTACTGTAGAAGAGATAAGGACTTAGTTAGTCCAGCTGTTTTGATTCTTTCTCTCTCTGCATCTCTCTGACACTCTCTCTCGCGCTCTACAGGCTGTCTCTCTCTCCTCTTTCTGTCCAGCTGTTTGGGTTACCTTAGGGTTGAAGGGATTTTTTTTACGTTTTTGGTAGAAATCATAGAGCTGGTGCATATGGTGTAGTGTAAATTACTTTCGCTACTTGAATGGGGTTGAGGGTATTTTAGCAGATGAAAACGGATAAATATTTTTTTCCCCTGCCCTAACCACTGATATTACTCATTTTGGTATACAATTGAACTCAAAACTATTTTCCTGCACCATATTCCTCAGGGGCCTCATGGCCAGACACCAAATCACCCTCTAGGGATCTCACAATGGATCTCACAAGTGTATAACTTTTAGATTTAATGAATACAGAAGTATGCCCTAAAATAAACTGAGAAAATAGGAATTGGTAGCTTCCTCTTCCCATTCCTCCATTGTTAGTGATCTAGATGTGAACATCAGACAGGGATAGTGATGCACACTACCGGTCAAAAGTTTTAGAACACCTACTCATTCAACGGTTTTTCTTTATTTTGACTATTTTCTACATTGTAGAATAATACTGAAGACATCACAACTATGAAATAACACATATGGAATAATGTAGTAACTAAAAAAGTGTTAAACAAATCAAAATATATTTTATATTTGAGTTTTTTCAAATAGTCACCCTTTGCCTTGATGACAGCTTTGCACACATTCTCTCAACCAGCTTCACCTGGAATGTTTTTCTAAAAGTCTTGAAGTAGTTCCCACATAAACTGAGCACTTGTTGGCTGCTTTTCCTTCTCTCTGCGATCCGACTCATCCCAAACCATCTCATTTTGGTGGAGGCCAGGTCATCTGATGCAGCACTCCATCACTCCTTCTTGGTCAAATAGCCCTTACACAGCCTGGAGGTGTGTTGGGTCATTGTCCTGTTGAAAAACAAATGATAGTCCTACTAAGCACAAACCAGATGGAATGGCGTTTCGCTGCAGAATGCTGTGGTAGCCATGCTGGTTAAGTGTGCCTTGAATTCTAAATAAATCACAGTGTCATTGTATAATACGTTTTTTTGGTTACTACATGATTCCATATGTGTTATTTCATAATTTTGATGTCTTCACTATTATTCTACAATGTAGAAAATAGTAAAAATAAAGAAACTATTGAATGAGTGGGTGTTCTAAAACTTTTGACCGGTAGTGTAGATAGAAACATCCGACAGGGTTGGTGATCTAGATGGAAACATCCGACCAGGGTTGGTGATCTAGATGGAAACATCCGACCAGGGTTGGTGATCTAGATGGAAACATCCGACCAGGGTTGGTGATCTAGATGGAAACATCCGACCAGGGTTGGTGATCTAGATGGAAACATCCGACAGGGTTGGTGATCTAGATGGAAACATCCGACCAGGGTTGGTGATCTAGATGGAAACATCCGACCAGGGTTGGTGATCTAGATGGAAACATCCGACCAGGGTTGGTGATCTAGATGGAAACATCCGACCAGGGTTGGTGATCTAGATGGAAACATCCGACCAGGGTTGGTGATCTAGATGGAAACATCCGACCAGGGTTGGTGATCTAGATGGAAACATCCAACCAGGGTTGGTGATCTAGATGGAAACCTCAGACAGGGAGATGCCACCTCATGGGAATATGCTTCCACCAGTTGTTTTTCTTTTTCTTTCAGAACATTTGCCTAAATTGCAACCAAGACCGTACTCAGCGACAAGGTAAGCTGGTCTCGTAGTTCCTACAGTGTTTCATAGTTTTCCTAATGTTTAACCCAGGCACATACTTTGCTTATTAGTTTTGTGACCCAAATCAACAAACTTAAAATGGGTGAATGCACATTGAATGTAGTCATGTGGATGTTGGTCTGTTGTGAAGGCAAACCAATGTTCACAGTAGAGGTTCAGGTCAATAGCAGAATGTTTATCTTATGGCCGGGACGATGGCAGTATTGCAATATAAAAACACGAAGTAGGCTATTTGGTCCTTTACAAACCTGCTATATGTAAAATATGATGTGCTATAGCTTGGAAAATAAATAAATGTGACTCTGGATGACAACATAATGATGTTTGTTTCCAACATTAGGGTTGTTTTCCTACAGAAGTTAAATCGGCTTTGTGTTTTGTTTCCCTGCCACGAGACTAACGAGTATTCAGATAAACACACACACACTAACACACAACAAATGAGAGTGGGAAACCATTACATTATCCCTTACATTACTCCATTAGTACCATTTTAAACATGTCATCGCTGGTTTCCTATGCTCATTAGTTGTGTGTGTTTTTAAAAATATATTTTTTTATGTTGTGTGCGTGCGTGCTTCGGTGGGGGGACTGTAGTCGATCAGATACAGCTGGAGCATTAGGAGGCTGCATCATTGATGCTGTGGTCAATAGAGGTCCCCAGAGACCTGCAGAATGGGAAGACTGAAAATCAGAGAGAGAGAGAGAGGGAGGAGATGGGGAAGAAAGATAGAGGGAGAAATCAAAATGCGAGAGGGAGAGAGCAATCAGCGAAAGAGGGAGAAAGAGGCGAATATTAAAGAGAGAGAGAGAGGGTGGATGAGAACCAAAGGCTTGTTTACTCTGTGAATGTAGAGTATAGCATCCCCTATTTCATCTACCTATTATAGCACATCTACAGTATCTAATGATGTATCATATTAACTTTCACACTTATTTCCATAGCCTAATGAGTGGTGCACCAACAGGACTCTTACTTCCTTACTACGGTATACAGTCAGCCGCAGCATCTGCTAAATTACTAAAATGCACTTATAGTGCTGTGAAAAAGTATTTGTCCCCTTTCTAATTTTCTCAACTTTTGCGAAATATGCAGAAATAGAGTAAGTCAGAAAGGGGGCAAATACTTTTTCACTTTATATGTTACAACAAGATTGTACACGGAAGTGAAAGACTCACCAAAAGGGGGCGGGCGAAGCAAGCAGTGCCAGTCGCATGGAAAGGACAGGCAGAGCAGTGACTGTATTCTAGCAGGATAGTTCCACATTTCCAATCATCTTTGCTGCTAGCAATGTTTCTATAAGTGGATGAATTGGTCTAATTTAGCATGTATGGTAAAGCCTCAACCCTTAGCTACCTCTTCCAATTTAAATGAGCTTGGAAAAAAATGAATAATTACATTTTTATAGTTTTGTGTGCCAGCGATAAAAGGCAAAAATAGAGACACGTTCTAATTGAGCGAGGCGTCAAAGCGGACAACCCGCCCGGGTTCGGTTCGGTCATTATAATTCAAAGCAATGCATTCTAAAATAATTTACACTCGCCTTCTGTTCTCTTCCCTTTCCCTCCCTCTCTCCTCCAGCTCCAGTATGAGACATCCAGGTCGGCTGCACTTTGTGTTCAACGTCATAGAGTTTCCAGCATGCACTTGGAGACCCACGGGGAGGCGGGGCCTGTGTACTGGTTGGCTCTCTGACCTCGTCGACCCCATTCTGTTGCACCCTAGGAAGGCTCAGCCCTCCAGCACCCCAGCCCTCCTCCCTAAGGTGAGTAGAGGAGTAACCTGTGTGTGTGTGTGCACGTGTGACACACCATAACACTTTTTTACGTTTGACCCCAGGTCCATGTGAGTCTGCGTGAGAACTGCTCCTTCCGCCTGCCCTCTGACCTCTCAAAACCCCTCATCATGATTGGACCAGGCACCGGCGTCGCGCCCTTCATTGGTTTCCTACAACAAAGGTATAGCCCTCAAAGATGAATCCTCAAGGATTCATACTAACCCTCCCAGGCTACTCTTCTGTTATAAGTGATGCTTGTTTGTCTGATTAGTGGAACTGGTGTGTTGTTTTATGTTTTGATGACAAACTTCTTGTGTAGCTTACTCTCTGAGTGTGCACTGGTCAAGAACATAAATATGTTAATCACCAGGTTGCTATAACAACCATGACGGAACAGGAAGTGTTTTAGCTTTGATGAGTGCGTCATCAAATAAAGTGTTGACTGGGATGTCGAGTGGTAGTTAATCAAGTTTTTGCATTCATCTCCATAATCATTTACAATAGATCCCATCAAAGATTCCCAACACCAATATGTCTTGGATAGTGGTTTAATGGTGGTAGTAATATTGCAGACATGGCTGTGATTAACACTTCTACTTCACTTAAACTACTTGTAGGAGGAAATTGACTGGCCTCTAAATTCTTATTGAAGGTCAGCTTTGCATTCTACCCCTAAAGGTTAAGGTCATGATTTGGAGAAGGTAAGCTGATCTTAGATCTCTGCCTAAGGGCACCATCCCACTGAGGTAATAAGTCAAGCCATTCCAGAGCTGCTGTCTGTCTGTCTGTCTGGTGTTTATGACTCTAATGAACAGTTAAGGGTCAGTTATGGGTCAAACTCCCCCGATGGGGACGTATTGATTTGAATGTAAAGAGACCAGTAGACCGTCTGTGTGTCATTAATGTAAATCATAGCTGGTGATTACTGGGGAGGTGTAAAAGCAATATTGACCTGTGTGTGAACGTGTGTGCATCTGTGTGTGTGTGTGTGTGTGTGTGCGCGCGCACACGCGTGTGCCTTGTAAAAGACCAGCTGTTAACAATGATGGAATACATAAATAATGGCTTGTAAAAGGTGCTGCTTGGTGTAATTTGACAAGATTAACTTTGTGAGTCATTTGGGGTAGCTAAGCTTACTAACATCATCTTACACCTAGGGCTGTTGCCGTGACTGTATTACCGCCACACCGGGCAGTCACTGCAGTAAAATTCCACTTGCCCGTTGAGTCTCGGTAACCTCCTAGTATGCACTCTGGACATGCGTTGTTAGTACCCAACTCCCTAACGACCATCAGGTCCAAATGGTCTGGTACTCTGTTGTCCATCTAACCCCTCTGACAGCAATGCAAATGCAATGGAAAATCACATCAAACACTTATCATCAAAACAGTATCTCCTTTTAAAACTCACTTCACTGTGATTGATCAACTTGAAGAAAGAAGTTCAATAACAGGTTGAAACTGAGTGGAGAACATGGTTGTTGTGGATGTTGTTTCAAAGCTTAACACAACGAATTGGATAGGGCTTTCTAAAGTGATGATTCATTCAAAACAACCATATGCATATTAGAGTTTATGCATATGCATAGGCCTATGCTGGTTCATTGATTGTGCGGGATGGCTAAGCCTACACTTAGTGTATTTGATTTTGAATAGCCTAGTAATAGGGGATTTAAAAAATATATATTTTCATAATTAATAGGCTGACACATGACCTTTTTAGCTACAGAATATCTCACCACCATGTTTACATCTCCTCTCTCTCCTTTATGCAGAAAGAGGGGCTGTCAACAGTTTAATGAAATAGGTTTCGTTGTGAATACATGCTACTATTGATGTTGCCAAACAGATTTCACTAGGTTTTCCAAATTAAGCACTGGCTAAATGCCGCAACAGGGTTGGAGAGCCCTTGGCATACAGAGTTTGGGCCGAATATCGCCTGTCGCCCAGCGAGAGGCTGCATGCTCCGTTAACTGTGGTTGATGCGTGGAGTGAAATAACCGGAATAGCCTGAAAAACGAACCAGCGGGTATGCGGCCTCCATTCACTATTCGAGTGCAAATGGATGACGTGTCTTTTTCCCCTGCCCCTGTTCCTGCCCGTATGATAATGGGCCATTCTAAATCTAAACTAATTTGACATATTAATAAAGAGAAGATTAAATTGAGAATAGTGAAAATATATGATACCCTTGAGGAGAGAACAGCGTGTGCAGCCCAAGGCATGGAACGCAAGCTTTTTTTGCTACTTTATCAAGTCATCAATAGCCTATCGACGCATCATACATATATGTTTTGATTTTCTAAGCTTTGTATCATTCACAACTAAAGTTGCCAAATAACTCTAAGTCTAGAGTTTCAAATGGTCACTTTTACGCTCGACATAGCCACTTCATATGCACACTCGCTCCAGAATGGAAAAATATCCTTTCTATTTTATTCAGTTAAGTTCAATTGTCGTCTTCTTACTATAAAATCAAATAATGGCACGGGGACTTATAAGCGTCTGCTAAATGAACAAGCCTACAGCTTCTTTAGACCTGCATAAAATAAATCATAGATTTATTGTGATGGTGTATGCTACATTGATTTATTTAACTTTTTGAAATCTAGACGTTCTAAAGGCACACCTCCGCGGCTTGTATGTGTTTGTTAATTGGCGGTAAATTACCATGAGACAGGCAGTGTTTTGCATGACAATAGCCGGCTGACAAAATGTCATGACCCCCTTAGAACTATTTACACCAACATCCTACTAACATCTTACACCATGTTATTTTGACTCCGTATCAATAAAGTTATATCCGGTTTCTTTCATTTTATCCACCTAGAATACCCAGTATCACTTGTCATTGTGACAGTACAAATAAAGTTGTTTCCATATTGAAACACTTTGCTGGCCTGAATGTTTCATCCAGACTGTTCTTTTATACCTCAATGATTCAGACAGTGACTTGACAACTTAGCTGTTTACCAGTCAGCTCCAGTTGTCTTGTTTCTCTGATGTTTTCCGACGTGACACTATTTGGTATTTACTGGTGTGTGTGTGTGTGTCAGTATTCTGAGGTGATGCTGTTTGGTTGTTAGTC
Organism: Brachymystax lenok tsinlingensis; assembly: GCA_030435695.1. Taxonomy (NCBI): domain Eukaryota; kingdom Metazoa; phylum Chordata; class Actinopteri; order Salmoniformes; family Salmonidae; genus Brachymystax; species Brachymystax lenok. Next base: position 18,817,707 of record CM059782.1, read on the forward strand.
GTGTGGGTGTATTAAGGTGACGCTGTGTTGGTGGTTAATGGCTGGTGTGTTTGTGTTGGGACTGCATTGTGATGAATGTTCTAGAAGGTGACTGATGTTTCTCAGTGGGGAGAGTTGTCTGTTGTCTACACCTGAAGGACACCACCTCCACAGGACTGATGAATGTCTTAACACCTACCATGACACGGTCACATGCCACGCGCTAACTACGCCAACCTCTGTGTGGTTAATTAATTACTTATGTTGCTAGTCCGACTACGCCAAATGTCAAGGTCGTGATAGGGAGGGTTCTCTCATACAACGTTCAGTGACATCACTTCTTGCTGTTCAGCGCATTAGTTCACGTTAAAGCTTTTCCATTTTCTTGTCACCAACTAAAGATATCAATGTTTCTCGGCACATCCCAGGCCTTAGCCTTGACCTAGAAGAAACTAGCAATGTCCCATCTGTAGAAAAGATGCTCTCCAGTGTGTGTTTCTCTATTTTTCTTAGTAGGCTTCTTTGGGGCTGCAAATTTAATGTTGGTTTTGTATGGAATGTCATTGTTTATTTATTGAACCCTTATTGTACCAGGTAAGTTGACTGAGAACACATTCTCATTAACAGCAATGACCTGGTGAATAGTTACAGGAGGAGAGGAGGGAGGATGAATGAGCCAATTTGGAAGTTGGGGAAGATTCGGTGGCTATGATGGTATGAGGAACAGAGGGAATTTAGCCAGGACACCGGGATTAACAACCCTACTCTTACGATAAGTGCCATGGGATCTTTAGTGACCACAGAGAGTCAGGACATCCATTCCGTTTAACTTTCCGTCCGAAAGACGGCACCCTACACAGGGCAATGTCCCCAATCACTGCCCTGGGGCATTGGGATCTTTTTTAGACCAGAGGAAAGAGTGCCTTTTACTGGCCCTCCAACACCATTTCCAGCATCATCTGGTCTCTCATCCATGAACCGACCAGGACCAATCCTGCTTAGCTTCAGAGGCAAGCCATCAGTGGGATCTGCTCATATGCCTAAGGAATCTTACATTAAGCATCCTCTTACATGTGAAAGGTTTTTCAGATTACATGGCTATCAGGTTATATGATGTACCTTCTTTCAAACCTGATTGATATAACTGGGATATTCCACTCTATAGCATTCTGAAAATGTTTAATGTCTACAAATACACCAATCAGTAACATACATGGTAGTGATGGTACATAGCAACCTTCAGTAAGCCCTGATGATTGGCTGTAGAAAGGCGGATTCTCGTCTCTTAAGTGCAGTCTGACAGCGCTTTTCTCTCCTTTGTGCTCCTCCATAGACGGCCCTTTTCTCTATATAAAGCTTTTCACTGCTGGAAGGCGAGGAAGACGCTGGGGCAAACAGATCTTTCAGTGTACCTGTCTCCTCTCTCTCTCTCTCTCTCTCTTTATTTTCTCTCCCTCGTCTCTTTATTCCCCCCAACCCCCTCTGCCTGTCTCGCTCTCTAGTAGTCTGCTTGTCTTTCTCCGCTCTCTCTCCTTCACTCTTTCTCCTTCTTCACCTCAATGTCCCCTGCCATAGTTCTGGCAAATTGTAAGACCTGTCACGAGAAAAGCTTTGTACAGTACCCGAATTAAGATTCCAAACAAGGCGTTTACCCCAGATGCTGTGCTTTGATAAGAGATAACAACGTTCATTTTGACAGCAGGATGCTTTATCACCAACAAAACCTGAAGGTGCCTCCTTTAAGCAACAAAAACAGCATGGGGACACTTCAATTCTTCCTCTTTTCTCCGTCGCTCCCTCTCCCCTCCCCCTTCCCTCATTCTGTCTGCCTCTGTCAATCAATGGATGTTTTGAAAAGTACTTTGTGCCACTTTGTAACCACGGAAGCAAAAGAGAGAGGGAGCGGTTGAAGGGTCATAACTGTCTTAGTGGGATCTGGAGACCTCTGGCTGTCTGATATTGATTAGCCATGTCTGAGCTTAAGGATGAGTAATGGAGCAGGATGACCTTACCTGAGGATCAGGCTGGGTTGTTACAAACCTTAAACAGTCAGGGTAGCATGCTGTTTTCATTCATCAGTGCAACGAGGTCTGATTGACATTATTGAGGTTGTTCATCAGATGACGGGTAGAGTTTTTGTTACTGTGAACTGCTCTCCAAAGGTTTGCCATATTCAGCTGAATGCATTCAAAATAGGGCATGTTAAACATCAGTAATCATAGCTCAGTGGCACTTCCTGGAATCATTGCGTACAGGCACATTTTATCACAGTCTCTTAAATCTCTCACAACACAGTCTTACGCAGAGCATCAAACCCCATTGAACATGAAAAAGGGCAGAGGAGACCTTGCACCTGCTGAATCATTCATCTGAGAGGCAACCGCCTTATTTGGACCCAAAATGGAGTATCTGGCTGTAATATTGTGATGCTGCTTCCCTCGGGGCCTGTGTTCTGGGCAGAGATGTGATAGAATTGGAAGCCATGTTTTTTCATATTGATTTTGATCCTTGTGGGGAGGGGTGTGTGAGGCGAGGCCTAGAGGGAAGAGAAGACAAGCCCAGTTCAATTAGTTTACTGACTTACTCAGGAATTGCAGATTGACAATAGTGGATGATGTCACTTGTTTGGTCTGCTTACCCAAGGGAGGCTTCATGAGACTTATTGGAATGCTTAGAATCGGCGCATTCAGAAACCTTGTCCAGTCAAGGTTCTCCACATCTCTAAATCAAATCAAATTGTATTGGTCACATACACATGGTTAGCAGATGTTAATGCGAGTGTAGCGAAATGCTTGTGCTTCTAGTTCCGACCGTGCAGTAATATCTAACAAGTAATCTAACAATTTCACAGTAACTACCTTATACACACAAGTGTAAAGGAATGAATAAGAATATGTACATATAAATATATGGATGAGCGATGGCCGTGCGGCATAGGCAAGATGCAGTAGATGGTATAGAGTACAATAAATACAGTGAGGGGAAAAATGTATTTGCCCACTGACAAAGAAATTCTGTCTATAATTTTAATGGTAGGTTTATTTGAACAGTGAGAGACAGAATAACAACAAAAAAAATCCTGAAAAACGCATTTGAAAAATGTTATAAATTGATTTGCATTTTAATGAGGGAAATAAGTATTTGACCCCCTCTCAATCAGAAAGATTTCTGGCTCCCAGGTGTCTTTTATACAGGTAACGAGCTGAGATTAGGAGCACACTCTTAAAGGGAGTGCTCCTAATCTCAGTTTGTTACCTGTATAAAAGACACCTGTCCACAGAAGAAATCAATCAGATTCCAAACTCTCCACCATGGCCAAGACCAAAGAGCTCTCCAAGGATGTCAGGGACAAGATTGTAGACCTACACAAGGCTGGAATGGGCTACAAGACCATCGCCAAGCAGCTTGGTGAGAAGGTGACAACAGTTGGTGCGATTATTCACAAATGGAAGAAACACAAAAAGACCTGTCAATCTCCCTCGGCCTGGGGCTCCTAGCAAGATCTCACCTCGTGGAGTTGCAATGAGAACGGTGAGGAATCAGCCCAGAACTACACAGGAGGATCTTGTCAATGATCTCGTCAATGATCTCAAGGCAGCTGGGACCATAGTCACCAAGAAAACAATTGGTAACACATTACGCCGTGAAGGACTGAAATCCTGCAGCGCCCGCAAGGTCCCCCTGCTCAAGAAAGCACATATACATGCTCGTCTGAAGTTTGCCAATGAACATCTGAATGATTCAGAGGACAACTGGGTAAAAGTGTTGTGGTCAGATGAGACCAAAATGGAGCTCTTTGGCATCAACTCAACTCGCTGTGTTTGGAGGAGGAGGAATGCTGCCTATGACCCCAAGAACACCATCCCCACCGTCAAACATGGAGGTGGAAACATTATGCTTTGGAGGTGTTTTTCTGCTAAGGGTTCACCGCATCAAAGGGACGATGGACGGGGCCATGTACCGTCAAATCTTGGGTGAGAACCTCCTTCCCTCAGCCAGTGCATTGAAAATGGGTCGTGGATGGGTATTCCAGCATGACAATGATCCAAAACACACGGCCAAGGCAACAAAGGAGTGGCTCAAGAAGAAGCACATTAAGGTCCTGGAGTGGCCTAGCCAGTCTCCAGACCTTAATCCCATAAAAAATCTGTGGAGGGAGCTGAAGGTTTGAATTGCCAAACGTCAGCCTTGAAACCTTAATGACTTGGAGAAGATCTGCAAAGAGGAGTGGGACAAAATCCGTCCTGAGATGTGTGCAAACCTGGTGGCCAACTACAAGAAACGTCTGACCTCTGTGATTGCCAACAAGGGTTTTGCCACCAAGTACTAAGTCATGTTTTGCAGAGGGGTCAAATACTTATTTCCCTCATTTTAACAGTCTGATGGCCTTGAGATAGAAGCTGTTTTTCAGTCTCTCGGTCCCAGCTTTAATGCACCTGTACTGACCTCGCCTTCTGGATGATAGCGGGGTGAACAGGCAGTGGCTTGGGTGGTGGTTGTCCTTGGTGATCTTTTTGGCCTTCCTGTGACATCGGGTGGTGTAGGTGTCCTGGAGGGCAGGTAGTTTGCCCCCGGTGATGCGTTGTGCAGACCTCACTACCCTCTGGAGAGCCTTACGGTTGTGGGCGGAGCAGTTGCCGTACCAGGCGGTGATACAGCACGACAGGATGCTCTCGATTGTGCATCTGTAGAAGTTTGAGTGTTTTTGGTGTTGCGCCTTCTTCACCACGCTGTCTGTGTGGGTGGACCATTTCAATTTGTTTGTGATGTTTACGCCGAGGAACTTAACTTTCCACCTTCTCCACTACTGTCCCGTCGATGTGGATTGGGGGGTGCTCCCTCTGCTGTTTCCTGAATCCACGACCCTCTCCTTTGTTTTGTTGACGTTGAGTGTGAGGTTAATTTCCTGACACCACAATCCGAGGGCCCTCACCTCCTCCCTGTAGGCAGTCTCGTCGTTGTTGGTAATCAAGCCTACAGCTGTAGTGTCGTCAGCAAACTTGATGATTGAGTTGGAGGTGTGCATGGTCATGGGTGAACAGGGAGTACAGGAGAGGGCTTGAGAACGCACCCTTGTGGGGCCCCAGTGTTGAGGATCAGCGGGGTGGAGATGTTGTTTCCTACCCTCACCACTTGGGAGCAGCCTGTCATAAAGTCCAGGACCCAGTTGCACAGGGCGGGGGTCGAGACCCAGGGTCTCGAGCTTAATGACGAGTTTGGAGGGTACTATGGTGTTGAATGCTGAGATGTAATCGATGAACAGCATTCTTACATAGGTATTCCTCTTGTCCACATGTTTTAGGGCAGTGTGATTGCGATTGCGTCGTCTATGGACCTTTTTGTGGCCTTGACTAGTCTCTCAACGCACTTCATGATGACAGAAGTGGGTGCTATGGGGCGATAGTCGTTTAGCTCAGTTACCTTAGCTTTCTTGGGAACAGGAACAATGGTGGCCCTCTTAAAGCATGTGGGAACAGCAGACTGGGATAGGGATTGATTGAATATGTCCGTAAACACACCAGCCAAATGGTCTGCGTGGCTATGGATGACGCCTGGGCCGGCAGCCTTGCGAGGGTTAACACGTTTAAATGTTTTACTCACGTTGGCTGTGGTGAAGGAGTGCCCGCTGGTTTTGGTAGCGGGCCGTGTCAGTGGCACTGTATTGTCCTCAAAGCGAGCAAAGAAGTTGATTAGTTTGTTTGGGAGAAAGACGTCGGTGCCCGCGATGGGGCTGGTTTTCTTTTTGTAATCCGTGATTGACTGTAGACCCTGCCACATACGTCTCGTGTCTGAGCTGTTGAATTGCGACTACTTTGTCTCTATACTGACGCTTAGCTTGTTTGATTGCCTTGCGGAGGGAATAGCTACACCGTTTGTATTCGGTCACGATGCACTTTCTAATAAACTCGCTCACCGAATCAGAGTATACATCAATGTTGTTGTCTGAGGCTATCCGGAACATATCCCAGTCCACGAGATCGAAGCAATCTTGAAGCGTGGTATCAGATTGGTCGGATCAGCATTGAACAGACCTGAGCATGGGTGTTTCCTGTTTTAATTTCTGTCTATAGGCTGGGAGCAACAAAATTTTGTCGTGGTCAGAGTTGTCGAAAGGAGGGCAAGGGAGGGCTTTGTATGCGTCGCGGAAGTTAGAGTAGCAATGATCCAGAATTCTGCCAGCCCGGGTCGCGCATTCGATATGCTGATAAAATTTAGGGAGCCTTGTTTTCAGATCAGCTTTGTTAAAATCCCCAGCTACAATAAATGCAGCCTCAGGATATGTGGTTTACATAGAGTCCAAGGAAGTTCTTTCAGGGCCGTCGAGGTGTCTGCTTGGGGGATATACACGGCTGTGATTATAATCGAAGAGAATTCTCTTGGTACATAATGTGGTCGGCATTTGATTGTAAGGAATTCTAGGTCAGGTGAACAAAAGGACTTAAGTTCCTGTATGTTGTTATGATCACACCACGACTCGTTAATCATAAGGCATACACCCCCGCCCTTCTTCTTACCAGAGAGATGTTTGTTTCTGTCGGCGCGATGCGTGAAGAAACCGGGTGGCTGTACCGACTCTGATAACGTATCCCGAGTGAGCCATGTTTCTGTGAAACAGAGAATGTTACAATCTCTGATGTCTCTCTGGAAGGAAACCCTTGCTCGAATTTCGTCTACCTTGTTGTCAAGAGACTGGACATTGGCGAGTAGTATACTCGGGAGTGGTGAGCGATGTGCCCCGCCGTTGTTTTGGGTCGCCTACTGGGATCCGATCCATTGTCCTGGGTGGTGGTCCAAACAGAGGATCCGCTTCGGGAAAGTCGTATTCCTGGTCGTAATGTTGGTAAGTTGACGTTGCTCTTATATCCAATAGTTCCTCCCGGCTGTATGTAATAATACTTAAGATTTCCTGGGGTAACAATATAAGAAACAATGCTGCATAGTTTCATAAGAATGCGAAGTGAGGTGACCATCTCTGTCTGCGCCATCGGCACATTGTGAAAATTCCCTCTTGAACCAGACTCAGGAGTCCGATTGCTATGACAGAGAAAAGGCCTATGTCATATCCAGGGGTCTTGTGAAAAGCTATCGACTACTTTGCTTGTGAATTACCATTCCTTTTCCTACAAAACATTGTCATTGTCATCCAGAGCGAGTTTCAATTCACACCTCTTTAGGAAATGACAAATGTGAAGTCAGTCAGTCCCCTCACAATGACTCATTCTGTGGATGTGAATGGGTTAGGTATTAAACCCAGGAAGTAAAATCTTATCCTTGAGGGCCTCTGACTACTGCAGCTCTCCACAAAGAGATTAACTCCATCCATCCTTCTTCCAGCTTTTCTTCTGTAGTTCTTTCTGAATAGTTGTTCTTGTCACCTCTCTCTCTGCCCAGATGGAGTATGGTGATGGCGCTTGACCTTTTTAGATGGCCAGATGACTGATGCGCTGGTAAAGGTTGTGTGTGTGTGTGTGTGTGTGTGATCAGTAGAGAGCTGTCACCCCCCCCAGCAGGTGTGCAGTGTAGATAGCATCACACCGCCTCAGTGTTTTGTGTCTTTGTGCCACCTCGGTGCAAAGGATTCTGGAAGCCCTGCCAGACTCGTTGGCCACCGGAGTAATCACTTTTATAGAAGCGGGGCTTACGTGCAGGGGGGAGATTTAGACACACACACATCAGTGTTTTCCATTAGCGCCGGCCGTCGGCTAAGCAGACGGTTACAATCATTTTCAGACTAACTTTTTCCACCTCATATTAACTAGGCTTCCTTTCATTTAAAAGTTTCAATTCACTAGTCCATAGTGCACTCTCCCGCAAGAATGAACGATATGCATATTCTAGCGATCGTTTGATAGGATAGGCTGCCTGTCAGTCACAAAGCGAGCGATGATAAGGAAACGCAGTCTGCTGCAGTCCAAAAAATGTACACTGAAGAGGGAGAAAGCATGATGCTGGTGAATGTCCCATGTATTTATTGTAAGTGGTAACGATGAGTCGTTACTTAGCCTAATTTATTGTTTTCTGGCACGTTCATTTATTTTATTTCGCGTGTTTCACGTAGCCAGCCACATGAAGTCATGGCGCATATTAGGCTATTTTACTGTGCTTTGACACCTAAACAGTAAGTTGACTAGTTTATAAAAGTTGTCGAACTGACTACATAAAGTCGATCTCCTATAGCGCTGTATCCGTATCGACACATGCTTTCTGCGTGGCGTTTTGGGAAACGCATGTTACATCTACCGTTGTAGGAAAACTCTCGTAAACCTTTCATCGCTATTGGGAAGCCAGGCCCTGGGCATATAGGCCTTGACCTAGACGATATCCAAAACATCTAACAATAAACTGAATTCATACATTTTCAGTAATTGAAATTGTAAAGTCATGTCTTCCTATACAATACTGCAACAAATTGTTCCAATCTGTGAGGTAAACTCAATAAAGTATTCAATCATTTCACTTTGTTTTGGATGGAATCAAGCCATTAAATGTACCAGGTGCCACAAATTTGGAGCTCCTTAGGCAGAAAATGTAGTCACCTGGCTGGCTATTTTTTCGTATTTGGCTGGATACTCTATGTACTTGTGGAAAACACTGACACATACGCACGCCGGCCTACTCAAGGCCTTGTTTCCATTTTCATGCATTTTGGAGTGTGATCCATCTTTTTTTTTGTGTGTAATTTTCGTGTCCCCTCTGTACTGCGCAATTCCCACCCATGCATTAGGTAATTGTGGCACTCTACTCTATTGGTGTTGTGTGTGTAATATATATATATATATATAATATAGCAGTGCCACTGATCCATTTAACCTCTGTTGTGAGCAAGGACTGTCCCGTCTTCTCTCTCTGTGTTTTTATTGATTGGGCTTTGAGCTCTCTTGTGTATTTATTTATTTTCTACTTTTTGTCTTTCAGGGAGAAGGAGAGGGAGGAAAACCCGGAGGCGGAGTTTGGTGAGACCTGGCTGTTCTTCGGTTGTCGCCATAGAGACCGAGACTTCCTGTTTAGGTGAGTGTCATTCTGACCAAAACGTTGGGTCTTTCCCGAATGGCACCCTATTCCCTATGGGCCCTGGTCAAAAGTAGTGCACTATATAAGGAGAGTGATCCCATTTCGGACGCACCCATGCATCCTCAAAGTCTAGCACCCACCTTGACCTTGGACATTTCCTACAATCAGAGTGCAGATCGTCATGTAAACAAACTGTCTGAGTGAGGCTGTTCTGTGGCAGCATGGTTCCCTGGAACGTGTCACTTCCTCTGTGTCCTTGATGGCTGTGGCGTGATTGAGAAGGCTGTAAGATTGGACCTTGAAGGAAAATCATTCACATTTCATTCAAATGTTTTTGTTTTTAGGGGTGTGACTGCATCTAGGGTATTGCGCAAGGTTAAATTGAGTTCCTCAGTTAGGTGGTTAACTGATTTTTGTACTTTGACGTCCTTGGGTAGGCGGAGGGAGTCTGGAAAGGCATCTAGGAATCTTTGGGTTGTCTGAGAATTTATAACACGACTTTTGATGATCCTTGGTTGGGGTCTGAGAAGATTATTTGTTGCGATTGCAAACGTAATAAAATGGTGGTCTGATAGTCCAGGATTATGAGGAAAAACATTAAGATCCACAACATTTATTCCACGGGACAAAACTAGGTCCAGAGTATGACTGTGGCAGTGAGTAGGTCCGGAGACATGTTGGACAACACCCACAGAGTCGATGATGGCTCCGAAAGCCTTTTGGAGTGGGTCTGTGGACTTTTCCATGTGAATATTAAAGTCACCAAAAAATTGAATATTATCTGCCATGACTACAAGGTCTGATAGGAATTCAGGGAACTCAGTGAGGAATGCTGTATATGGCCCAGGAGGCCTGTAAACAGTAGCAATAAAAAGTGATTGAGTAGGCTGCATAGATTTCATGACTAGAAGCTCAAAAGACAAAAATAATTTATATTGTTTTGTAAATTGAAATTTGCTATCATAAATGTTAGCAACACCTCCGCCTTTGCAGGATGCGCGGGGGATATGGTCACTAGTGTAACCAGGAGGTGAGGCCTCATTTAACACAGTAAACTCATTAGGCTTAAGCCATGTTTCAGTCAGGCCAATCACATCAATATTATGATCAGTGATTAGTTCATTGACTATAACTACCTTGGAAGTGAGGGATCTAACATTAAATAGCCCTATTTTGAGATGTGAGGTATCACCATCTCTTTCAATAATGGCAGGAATGGAGGAGGTCTTTATTCTAGTGAGATTGCTAAGGCGAACACTGCCATGTTTAGTTTTGCCCATCCTAGGTCGAGGCACAGACACGGTCTCAAAGGGGGTAGCTGAGCTGACTACACTGACTGCGCTAGTGACAGACTCCACTAAGCTGGCAGGCTGGCTAACAGCCTGCTGCCTGGCCTGCACCCTATCTCATTGTGGAGCTAGGGGAGTTAGAGCCCTGTCTATGTTCGTAGATAAGATGAGAGCACCCCTCCAGCTAGGATGGAGTCCATCACTCCTCAACATGCCAGGCTTGGTCCTGTTTGTGGGTGAGTCCCAGAAAGAGGGCCAATTATCTACAAATTCTTCCTTTTGGGAGGTGCAGAAAACAGTTTTCAACCAGCGATTGAGGGTCGAGACTGCTGTAGAGCACATCACTACCCCTAACTGGGAGGGGGCCAGAGCCAATTACTCGATGTTGACACATCTTTCTAGCTGATTTACACGCTGAAGCTATGTTGCGCTTGGTGACCTCTGACTGTTTCATCCTAACATCGTTGGTGCCGACATGGATAACAATATCCCTGTACTCTCTACACTCGCCAGTTTTAGCTTTAGCCAGCAATACCTTCAGATTAGCCTTAACGTCGGTAGCCCTGCCCCCTGAGAAACAGTGTATGATCGCTGGATGATTCGTTTTAAGTCTAATACTGCGGGCAATGGAGTCGTCAATGACTAGAGTTTTCAGTTTGTCAGAGCTAATGGTGGGAGGCCTCAGCGTCTCAGACCCCATAACGGGAGGAGTAGAGACCAGAGAAGGCTCGGCCTCTGACTCCGACTCGCTGCTTAATGGGAAGAACCGGTTGAAAGTTTGTCGGCTGAATGAGCATTCCTAAAGCATTTCCCTCCAGAAGTCATGAGAAAATTGTCCGGCTGCGGGGACTGTGCGAGGGGATTTATACTACTATCTGTACTTACTGGTGGCAGACACTTTTATCCTTTCCTACACTTACATTTCCCTTGCCTAACGATTGCGCCTGAAGCTGGGCTTTCAGCACAACTATCCCCGCCTTAAGGCGATCATTCTCCTGTATATTATGAATACAGCGACTGCAATTAGAAGGCATCATGTTAATGTTACTGCTTAGCTTCGGCTGGTGGAGGTCCTGACGAAACACGTCCAGATAAAGCGTTCGGAGTGACAAAGTTGAATGGGAAAAAAAGCTGAGCGACTTTAAACTTCATATGACAGGATTATGGTCTGGCTGCCACAGGACCACAGAGATACAGTATGTCTCACTAGAACTACACTGTATGGCAGGGATAGGCAACTAGATTCACCCTCGGAATGATTTTTGTCGGAGCGGATGGTCGCGGGGCACGAACATAATTATAATAATTTGTACATTGCAAATTGACCAACTAAGCCCAAAAAGAGAGATTTTCAAATACAATCATTTCATCAATCCACATTTCTTCAGCCTCCTGAGGTTGAAGAGCGGGTGGACCATTTCAGATCGTCAGTGATGTGTAACGAGGAACTTGAAGCTTTCCACCTTCTCCACTGCGGTCCCATCGATGTGGATAGGGGTGTGCTCCCTCTGCTGTTTCCTGAAGTCCACGATCAGCTCCTTTGTTTTGTTGACGTTGAGTGAGGGGTTATTTTCCTGGCACCACTCTCCTAGGGCCTCTTCATTGTTGGTAATCAGGCCTACTACTGTTGTGTCGTCTGCAAACGTAATTATTGAGTTGGAGGCTTGCGTGGCCACGAAGTCATGGGTGAACAGGGAGTACAGGAGGGGGCTGAGTTTCCACCCTTGTAGGGCCCCTGTGTTGAAGATCAGCAAAGTGGTGGTGTTGTTTCCTACCTTCACCACCTGGGGGCAGCCCATCAGGAAGTCCAGGACCCAGTTGCACAGGGCGAGGTTCAGACCAAGGGCCCCGAGCTTGGAGGGTACTATGGTGTTGAATGCTGAGCTATAGTCAGTGCGGTATTCCTCTTGTCCAGATGGGATAGGGCAGTGTGCAGTGCAATGGCAATTGCATCATCTGTGGATCTATTAGGGCGGTAAGCAAATGGAAGTGGGTCTAGGGTGTCAGGTAAGGTAGAGGTGATATGCTCTATGACTAGTCTCTCAAAGCACTTCATGATGACAGAAGTGACTGCTATGGGGCGATAATCATTCAGTTCAGTTACCTTTGCTTTCTTGGGTACAGGAACAATGGTGGACATCTTGAAACAAGTGGGGACAGCAGATAGGGATAGATTGAATATGTCCATGAACACTCCAGCCAGCAAGTCTGCGCATGCCTGAGGATGCGGATAGGGATGCCGTCTGGACCGGCAACCTTGCGAGGGTTAACACGCTTAAATGTCTTACTCGCATTGGCCACGGAGAAGGAGAGCCCACAGTCTTTGGTAGCGGGCTGTGTCGCTGGCACTGTGTTATCCTCAAAGCGGGCGAAGAAGTTGTTTAGCTTGTCTGGAAGTAAGACGTCTGTGTCCGGGACGTGGCTGGTTTTCCCTTTTTAGTCCGTGATTGTCTGTAGATCCTGCCACATACGTCTCATGTCTGAACCGTTGAATTGCGACTCCACTTTGTCTCTGTATTGACGTTTTGCCTGTTTGATTGCCTTACGGAGGGAATAACTACACTGTTTGTATTCAGCTATATTCCCAGTCACCTTGCCATGGTGAAATGCGGTTGGTTCGCTCTTTCAGTTTTGTGTGAATGCTGCCATCTATTCACGGTTTCTGGTTTGGGTAGATTTTAATAGTCACACGGTACAATATCTCCTATACAGTCGTGTCCCAAAGTTTTGAGAATGACACAAATATTAATTTTCAAAGTCTGCTGCCTCAGTTTGTATGATGGCAATTTGCATATACTCCAGAATGTCATGAAGAGTGATCAGATGAATTGCAAAGTCCCTCTTTGACATGCAAATGAACTGAATCCACCAAAAACATTTCCACTGCATTTCAGCCCTGCCACAAAAGGACCAGCTGACATCATGTCAGTGATTCTCTCGTTAACTTCTCAGGGATGAGCGCACGAGGTGACAGTTTGAGAGCCTGGCGTGCCCAAAGTAAAATGCCTCCCATTCAGGCCCAGAAAATAGGATATGCACATATTTAGTACCATTGGATAGGAAACACTCAGAATTTTCTAAAATTAACCATTTGTTTGTGAGTAAAACAGAACGCATATGGCAGGCGAAACCCCGAGGAATTTCTGTCCTGGAAAAAGTGGTTTTGACAGAGTGCCTCATTTGGAACCCCTCCCTTATGAAAATGCCCATATAAGGGCATATGAATGCAGTACCCATCGCTTCTGGATGTCGACAGTCTCGAGACAGTGTTCAGTTTTGTTTTGGATGCTTTAGAGCAGAGAAGAAGAGAAAACAGGAAGAGTCTCCTTCAATGTCAATAGAAGGGAACGCACGCTCCCGACAAAGCGCGCTTTGTCTTTATTGCTCAGTTTATATTCCGGTTGATTTATAATAGTAAATATACGTAGAAGTGTTCCTAAGGATACATTTAAAACTATGTTTGATTGTTCTTGGACAAGTTTATAGGTATAAGATGAACGAGTTCTCGTCACGTTTAAATGGAGTAGTGGAGGCTGTAGTTTCTGATTATAACGCGCGAACCAAATGGAGATTTATGGATAAAATACATTACTTTTTCTAACAAAAGAACCATGGATTGTCTTCGTTGGACACTTAGGATGACCTCAGCAGAAGTTCTTCAACAGGTAATTGATTTATTTTCGCTGTGAAATGTGTTATGTGTGTACCGTGATGGCTAATGAATTCATGGCTATGGGAAAAATGTGAGGTGCTACCCTCAAACAATCAAATGTGCTGCTTTCGCCGTGAAGCCTTTTTTGAAATCTGACAACGCTGTGATATTGCCAAGAAACAGAGCTTTTGATGAGTATGAAACACTTGTATATTGGTGGATGATTTTGAATTTGGTGCCTTGCATTTCACCTGGTAGTGTCGGGAGTTGGGCATCCCTAAGAAGTTAACACAGCTGTGAGTGTTTACGAGGACAAGGTTGGAGATCACTCTAGCATGCTGATTGAGTTCGAATAACAGACTGGAAGCTTCAAAAGGAGGGTGGTGCTTGGAATCATTGTTCTTCCACTGTCAATCATGGTTACCTGCAAGGCAACGTGCCGTCATCATTGCTTTGCACAAAAAGGGCTTCACAGGCAAGGATATTGCTGCAAGTAAATCAACCATTTATCGGATCATCAAGAACTTCAACGAGAGCGGTTCAAATGTTGTGAAGAAGGCTTCAGGGTGCCCAAGAAAGTCCAGCAAGTGCCAGGACCGTCTCCTAAAAATAATTCAGCTGCGGGATCGGGGCACCACCAGTACAGAGCTTGCTCAGGAATGGCAGGCAGGTGTGAGTGCATCTGCACGCACAGTAAGGCGAAGACTTTTGGAGGATGGCCTGGTGTCACGAAGGGCAGCAAAGAAGCCACTTCTCTCCAGGAAAAACATCAGGGACAGACTGATATTCTGCAAAAGGTACAGGGATTGGACTGCTGAGGACTGGGGTAAAGTCATTTTCTCTGCTGAATCCCCTTTCCGGTTGTTTGGGGCATCCGGAAAAAAGCTTGTCCGGAGAAGACAAGGTGAGCGCTACCATCAGTCCTGAGTCATGCCAACAGTAAAGCATCCTGACACCATTCATGTGTGGGGTTGCTTCTCAGCCAAGGGAGTGGGCTCACTCAGAAATTTTGCCTAAAAACACAGCCATGAATAAGAATGGTACCAACACATCCTCCGAGAGCAACTTCTCCCAACCATCCAGGAACAATTTGGTGATGAACAATGCCTTTTCCAGCATGATGGAGCACCTTGCTATAAGGCAAAAGTGATAACTAAGTGGCTCGGGGAACAAAACATCGATATTTAGGGCAGATTGCAGAGGTCTTGAAAAATAAGGGTCAACACTGCAAATATTGACTCTTTGCATCAACTTCATGTAATTGTCAATTAAAACCTTTGACACTTATGAAATGCTTGTAATTATACTTCAGTATTCCATAGCAACATCTGACAAAAATATCTAAAGACACTGAAGCAGCAAACATTCAAAATTTAATATTTGTGTCATTCGCAAAACTTTTGGCCACGACTGTACACTTCCTGATGAACTCAGTCACCGTGTCCGTGTATACATCAATGTTATTCTCAGAGGCTACCCGGAACATATCCCAGTCCGCGTGATCAAAACAATCGTGAAGCATCGATTTCCATTGGTCAGACCAGCATTAAATAGACCTTAGCACGGGTACTTCCTGTTTCAGTTTCCACCTATAGGAAGGGAGGAGCAAAATGGAGTGTTGATCAGATTTGCCCAAGGGAGGGCTTTGTAGGCATTTTGAAAAGTTGAGTAGCAGTGGTCCAATGTTTTACCAGCGCGAGTACTATAGTCAATGTGTTGGTAGAACTTCGGCAGTGTTTTCCTAAAATTTGCATTGTTAAAATCCCTAGGTATAATAAATTTGGCTTCAGGATTTGTGGTTTCCAGTTTGCATAAAGTCAAGTGTAGTTCTTTGAGGGCCATCGTGGTTTCAGCTTGAGGGGGAATATACACGGCTGTGACTATAACTTAAGATAATTATCTTGGGAGGTAATACGATCGGCATTTGATTGAGGTATTCTAGTTCGGTGTCTAGTTTTGAGGTTCTGTATTTTATCACAATCACACCATGAGTAGTTAATCATGAAACATACATCCCCTGCCTTTCTTCTTCCCGGAGAGTTCTTTATTCCTGTCTGCACGATATACTGAGAACCCAGATGGCTGTATAGACAGGGACAGTATATCCCGAGAGAGCCATGTTTCTGTGAAACAGTGTACGTCCCTTGATGTCTTTCTGGAAGGAGATCCTCGCCCTGAGCTCGTCTACTTTATTATCCAGAGACTGAACATTAGCAAGTAATGTACTCAGGAGCGGTGGATGGTGTGCACGCCTCCTGAGTTGGTCTAGAAGTCCACTCAGAATACCTCTTCTCCGCCGGTTGTGTTTTGGAGCAGCCTCTGGAATAAGTTAAATTGCCCTGGGGGGTATGAACAAGGATCCAATTTGGGAAAGACGTATTTCTGGTCGTAATGCTGGTGAGTCACCGCCGCTCTGATATCCAAAAGTTATTTCCAGCTGTAATAACACCAAAACAATTCTGGCCTAATGTCATAAATAAAAAACAGAGCTGCCATAACTGTCGGCGCCATCTTACTTAAAATCGATTCAGTTCCAGTTCAGAAGACTATTTTTATTTCAAACCAAACTAACTTACTTAACAGAGAATGCAAATCTACCAAGCTTTCCTCAAATGACTCCTAACACTACCAACACAACACAAGGTCAGTGCACCAATCAAATCTGTATTCTGACTAGATCGCAAAACGGTGCATTGGTCCCGGAAATCATGAAAGAACAGATCAAAGAAAAATCTGCCTGTATTCGTATATTGCCCTCTATCTATTTGTTAAATACGTCCTCACAGCCAGGAATCCTGGGCTGATGGGTGTTTGTTCACAACGTGGGTCTTTCTATCTGGGGGAATTCAAAATGGACGCCCCACCGTGAAGACTGAATCGATTTAACATGTACTAATGAGCATGAAACAGCTGTATCAATCAAAACCAAATGCTGCATTTTCGGGAAGACATAAACAAGATTCTTCTTGCACTGTAGGAAAACATGAATCCAAACGTGCCATGTATGAAACTGTATGTTTACTGTGTGAAAGACCCATGTCAGCATCATATTTCAAACATGTTCTCTTGCAGCATGATAAAATCATTATATTCATCTTTACTAAAAAACACAGCCTGCAATGCTTCGCATGTTCTTTATTATTAATATTATTATTATTATTATTGACCTAACCTGACTAGCCATCAGTGGGGATCTGAAATGTGGACTGAACAAATTAAGTGTTCCCTTTTGATGCTAAATATATCCTGTGGTCATAGGCTAAACTCTGACATCTTCGGTGTGACATTATAGAGTAAAGTTTATTCCAGAATGTTCTTTTAAAAGCAAACAGGCTCTGGGATCAGCCTAATCAACCCCAACATTTAACATCTGTGTTAGAGGTTGACACCAATCTGACCTCCAGTCAGTTACGCGCAACCAGACACTCGGACCCCCTGCAGTTTGCACTCGTTTTCTCCCTTTCCCTCCCACCCTCCCTCTCTCGTTCCCTCCTCGTACCCTCCCTCCCTCTTCATGGATTGTGATTTCACTGCTGAGAGAAATGGGGTTACTGGGCTCTTGTTCAGGGCCATTAAGGGCCAGAGTCCCACAACTGGACTAGGGCTGTTTTCTATGTCAATACACACCAGGGTTTGACTGAGGCCAAAGAGAAGAGCATGGCACAGTGGGATGTGGGTGGGACCCCTGGTACCAGGATGTTAACCTTTCAAACAGAAATTAAAGTTGCATGATATTGCCTGACATTCAACAGAATAGAGGGGTAAGGAGAGAGAGAGGGAGAAAAGTCTTATACAGTCAGGTCCAAAAACTATTGGCACCCTTGATAAAGATTAGCAAAAAAACACTATAAAATAAATACAAATACTGAGATATATTGTATGCTTCAAAAGAGGAGGAAATTATATTATTTTATACTAATACAATTGCTCAGAGAAAGAGAGTTTGTTTAACAAGATCAATTTTTTTCTCAAAAAGAAGATTCTTAGAAATAAAAACAAATAAAATTAAATCTGCATTAACATTCTACTTTTTTAAGTTGACCTCAGTATAATGAACTGTTTTGTGATCTTCCATGGCTTCCTGTTTCACTGGGGTATACAAATGAGGTAACCCGCATGTCATCATAGATGGAACAGTGGTAAGATTTCCTGGTCTTGGACCCATGTGGATCTTGTCCCCACGCACAACGAGGAAGATACAGTTGAAGTCAGAAGTTTACATACACCTTAGCCAAATTCATTTAAACTCAGTTTTTCACAATTCCTTTCATTTAATCCTAGTAAAAATTCCCTGTCTTAGGTCAGTTAGGATCACCACTTTATTTTAAGAATGTGGAATGTCAGAATAATAGTAGAGAGAATGATTTATTTCAGCTTGTATTTCTTTCATCACATTCCCAGTGGGTCAGATGTTTACATACACTTAATTATTATTTGGTAGTATTGCCTTTAAATTGTTTAACTTGGGTCAAAGGTTTCGGGTAGCCTTCCACAAGCTTCCCACAATAAGTTGGGTGAATTTTGGCCCATTCCTCCTGACAGAGCTGGTGTAACTGAGTCCGGTTTGTAGGCTTCCTTGCTCGCGCACACTTTTTCAGTTCTGCCCACACATTTTCTATGGGATTGAGGTCAGGGCTTTGTGATGACCACTCCAATACCTTGACTTTGTTGTCCTTAAGCCATAACTTTGGAAGTATGCTTGGGGTCATTGTCCATTTGGAAGACCCATTTGTGACCAAGCTTTAACTTCATGACTGATGTCTTGAGATGTTGCTTCAATATATTCACATAATTTTCCTTCCTCATGATGCCATCTATTTTGTGAAGTGCACCAGTCCCTCCTGCAGCAAAGCGCCCCCACAACATGATGCTGCCACCCCCGTGCTTCACGGTCGGGATGGTGTTCTTCGGCTTGCAAGCATCCCCCTTTTTCTTCCAAACATAACGATGGTCATTATGGCCAAACAGTTCTATTTTTGAATCTTCAGATCAGAGGACATTTCTACAAAAAGTACAATCTTTGTCCCCATTTGCAACCGTAGTCTGGCTTTTTTATGGCGATTGTGGAGCAGTGGCTTCTTCCTTGCTGAGTGGCCCTTCAGGTTATGTCGATATAGGACTCGTTTTACTGTGGATATAGATAAACAGTCCCTGTTTCCTCCAGCATCTTCAAAATGTCATTTGCTGTTGTTCTGGGATTGATTTGCACTTTTCACAACAAAGTATGTTCATCTCTAGGAGACAGAACGCGTATCCTTCCTGAGCGGTATGGCGGCTGCGTGGTCCCATGGTGTTTATACTTGCGTACTATTGCTTGTACAGATGAACGTGATACCTTCAGGCGTTTGGAAATTTCTCCCAAGGATGAACCAGACTTGTGGAGCTCCAATTTTTTTTTTCTGAGGTCTTTTCTGATTTCTTTGGGTTTGACCATGATGTCAAGCAAAGAGGCACTGAGTTTGAAGGTAGGCCTTGAAGTACAACCACAGGTACACCTCCAATTGACTCAAATTATGTCAATTAGCCTATCAGAAGCCATGACATCATATTCTGGAATTTTCCAAGCTGTTTAACTTCTCAATATCCAGTGGGTCGCTAGCGGGCTCATCCCGACACTACCAGGGAAAATCTAAAGCGCCAAATTTAAATTCCGAAAGTTGAATTATTAAACATCCAGCAATATACAAGTGTTCCATACTCATCAAAAGCTCTGTTTCTTGGCAATATCACAGCGTTGTCAGATTTCAAAAGGCTTTACGCTTAAAGCAGCACATTCATTTGTTTGAGGCTAGCACCTCACATATTTTCCAATAGCCATGTATCGATTAGCCATCATGGCACACACACAACACATTTCACAGCGAAAACAAATCAATTACCTGTTGAAGAACTTCTGCTGAGGTCATCCTAAGTGTCGAACGAAGACAATCCATGGTTCTTTTGTTAGAAAAAGTAATGTATTTTATCCATAAATCTCCATTTGGTTCGCGCGCGTTATAATCAGAAACTACAGCCTCCACTACTCCATTTAAACGTGACGAGAACTCGTTCATCTTATACCTATAAACTTGTCCAAGAACAATCAAACATAGTTTTAAATGTATCCTTAGGAACACTTCTACGTATATTTACTATTATAAATCAACCGGAATATAAACTGAGCAATAAAGACGGTAAAAAATACAAAGCGCGCTTTGTCGGGAGCGTGCGTTCCCTTCTGTTGACATTGAAGGAGACTCTTCCTGTTTTCTCTTCTTCTCTGCTCTAAAGCATCCAAAACAAAACTGAACACTGTCTCGAGACTGTCGACATCCAGAAGCGATGGGTACTGCATTCATATGCCCTTATATGGGCATTTTCATAAGGGAGGGGTTCCAAATGAGGCACTCTGTCAAAACCACTTTTTCCAGGACAGAAATTCCTCGGGGGTTTCGCCTGCCATATGCGTTCTGTTTTACTCTCAAACAAATGGTTAATTTTAGAAAATTCTGAGTGTTTCCTATCCAATGGTACTAAATATGTGCATATCCTATTTTCTGGGCCTGAATGGGAGGCATTTTACTTTGGGCACGCCAGGCTCTCCAAAACGGTCACCTTGTGCGCTCATCCCTGAGAAGTTAACGAGAGAATCACTGACATGATGTCAGCTGGTCCTTTTATGGCAGGGCTGAAATGCAGTGGAAATGTTTTTGGTGGATTCAGTTCATTTGCATGTCAAAGAGGGACTTTGCAATTCATCTGATCACTCTTCATGACATTCTGGAGTATATGCAAATTGCCATCATACAAACTGAGGCAGCAGACTTTGAAAATTAATATTTGTGTCATTCTCAAAACTTTGGGACACGACTGTATAGGAGATATTGTACCGTGTGACTATTAAAACCTACCCAAACCAGAAACCGTGAATAGATGGCAGCATTCACACAAAACTGAAAGAGCGAACCAACCGCATTTCACCATGGCAAGGTGACTGGGAATATAGCTGAACGTCTTTTATCCATAAATCCTCCATTTGGTTCGCGCGTTATAATCAGAAACGACAGCCTCCACTCCTCTTTTGAAACGCGGCGCCAACTCGTTCAAATTATACCTATAAACTTGTCCAAAAACAAACATAGTTTTAAATGTATCCTTAGGAACATATTTACGTATATTTACTATTATAAATCAGCCGGAATATAAACTGAACGCTAAAGACGATAAATAAGGCACAGCGCCTTCTCGTAGCGCCAATCTGAAGAGTTTTCATAACGTGGTCTCCCATTGCCATGCTGTGTATCAATGGCGAAATTCCTCCAAGATGGAGTAAAACACCGTCTCGTGGTTGATGACATCATAAGGAAGCGACGTGCACTGCGTTCACATGCCTATATATGGTCATTTTGGATAGGAGGGGTTCCAAAATGAGCAATGTGTCAAAATGACTTTTTCCAGGACAGAGATTCCTCAGGGTTTTGCCTGCCAAATGCGTTCTGATTGACCCACAGACAAATGGTTAACAGTTTTGGAAAATGCAGAGTGTTTCCTATCCAATGGTACTAAATATATGCATATCCCATTTTCTGGGCCTAAATGGGAGGCATTTTACTTTGGGCACGCCAGGCTCTCCAAAACAGTCACCTCTGCTGCTGGAGCTTGTGAGGTTAAAGGCACAGTCAACTTAGTGTATTTAAACTTCTGACCTGATGGAATTTTGATACAGTGAATTATAAGTGAAATAATCTGTCTGTAAACAATTGTTGGAAAAATTACTACTTGTGTCATGCACAAAGTAGATGTCCTAACCGACTTGCCAAAACGATAGTTTGTTAACAAGAAATTTGTGGAGTGGTTGAAAAACGAGTTTTAATGACTCCAACCTAAGTGTATGTAAACTTCCGACTTCAACTGTATTTTGTGAGGCAAAGTAAATTAGAATGGCCAATCTTCAGATCTACAAGTAGACACCACCTCCATGCTAATAGGGTTGCCAGAAAAAAAAACTGTTGAGAGCAACAAACAAATGTAAACACCTGGAGTTTGCTAAACAGGATTGGATTGAAACCGGTGGAATGTTCAGATGACATGAAAATGAACTCTTTGGCCATGCACACCAGTAGTGGGTTTTAAGTTGAAAGAAGGATGCATATGCAGAAAATAACCTCATACCTACTGTAAAATAAACTTTACCAAGTACCAGGACCTTTTTAGCCAAACACTAGGCTAAAACCTTGCAGCAAGTGGATCTTCCAGCAAGACAATAACCCCAGGCACACATCAACATCCACAAAGAAATTGTTAATTGATCACTAAGTCCATCTCAGTCTCCGGACTTGAACCCCATTGAAAACCTGTGATTTGAATTGAAGAGGGCAGTCCACAAGCGCAGAATGAAGGATATCAAGGAGAAAGATTCTGTATGGAGGAATGGTCAAAGATCCCTGCCCATGTGTTCTCTCATCTCGCATAACATTTTAGAAATAGGCTCAGTTATCCTCGCAAGGGGAGGGTGCCATCTTTCTTTCGATATTTTATTTGTTAAACAAAGTATTTTTATGAGCAATTGTATTAATATAAAATAATATAAATTCCCAATTTTGGGGGGCATACAATATAGCTCAGTATTTGTATTTTATACAGTCTTTTTTTGCTCATCTTTATCAAGGGTGCCAATCATTTTGGACCTGACTCTATATCTGCAGAGAATAGGTTGTCATGCTTTCAACCCTAGACTTTTCTGTTAGTCAATGCCTCACGTTAAAGGGTCAGTGTTCTTTGATTTTATTTGAGAACCAGGAAGTGAACCCTCATCACTGCTCTGTTGATATCTTATGTGACACAGGGCCATCTAGGATTCTAGTTTTTCCCTCTCCTGTTTTTTCTCTTGTTATTCTAGTGCAGGGATCATCAACTAGATTCATCCTTGGGTTGATTTTTTTCTTGAACGAATGGTCGAGGGGCCGTTACATAATTACAAATAATTTGTAGACTGTAAATTGACACCAAGAAGCCCAAACATATATAATATTTGACTAAAACTTTAATTTCAAGCCTTGCTTACATTTGGCTATGATCACGTCTCTCTATTATGCATGGAAATACTTAGGAACAAATTTCTTAAATTAAAATCACTTGGAGCTTATTTCCTGGTGTTTTTACAGTAATTTTTATTTTTTTATTATGTCAAACAATGAAAATTCCCCCCTAAAAATCTCTATATATTTTTGGGGGACAGAAAACTTAGGGCACCAAATAAAACCTCCGCGGGCCAAATTCAGCTAGCGGGCCGCCAGTTAAAGAACCCTGTTCTAGCGTTTAACATATTTGATAATCTAGGGATTTAGTTGCAGGGCTGTCACAGGTTTAAAAAATATATATAATTGTTCGTAATGAGTCATCCAGATAAACATGGTAATGGTGTTGTTGCAGCAACAATACATTACATTTAACCCAATGAAGGTGAACGAGAAAGAAGGAAAGAGAGAAATGGAAAATAACAATACATCTCCTTCGCTCTACTCTCCTGCCAGTATTTACTGCATTTTTACTCATTCTAGTCATGGTCTCCTTATTTTATTAAATCTAGCTTTTAAAAGTCTCCCGGCTACTGCAAAACGATCTTCACCAGAGTTCCTTTAACCAGACCACATATGTTGTCTAGCCTGTCTGTCTACTCTCTATCCTCTCAACCTTGGGTATGCTTCTTCACTGGCTCAGAAAACTCAGTAGACCTTACTGTTGCTACCTACCCAAGGCCCTATTAAAAACATATTGAGATGGAACACAGTGTTGTGGCAAGGATAGGTGGATTGATTGTAAAAATATGCTTATAAGAGGGCCTCGACCTTGCTTATGAAATCCATATTTTACCATTTATCTTGCATTAAATAAGACGTATCGGTGGCCTGTGTTTTTAAACGTAGGCTTGTACACACGTCTGGGATGGAACTTTTGAGCTTGACTGTTTTTTTGTCTATTTTGGAAAGGAAAACTGGTTTCATGCCCTGAACTAACTCTCTCTTTCTTCTCCTCTCGCGCTCCTCTTATTCTTCTCTGTTCTCTTGCTCTCTCTTCCTCTCTCTCTTTCCTCCTTTCTTCTCTTCTTGCTCTCGCACACACTTTTTCTTTCTCCAGAGAGGAGCTGCATGGGTTTGTGGGTAACGGAACCCTGACCCATCTGAAAGTGTGTTTCTCGCGAGACACTCCGATGGGGACCGAGACAGGACCTAGATATGTCCAACACAACCTGCTCCTCTATGCCAAAGACATCACCAACCTCCTCCTCCAGGAGAATGGATACCTCTATGTCTGCGGGTGAGCTCAGCTTTGATGGTGGTGATGATGATGTCAATAGGGAAACCATGGAATAGTCTTGTTCATTATTTTAGTGGCTATGGATCTGGATTTCCTGACTTTCTTACTTTGCTCCCACAGTGATGCTAAGAACATGGCTAAAGACGTAAACGAAACCCTGATCAAGATGGTATCAGCAGAGCTTCAGCTGGATCAACTAGATGCCATGAAGAGATTGGCTGGACTCAGGGAGGAGAAACGCTATCTGCAGGACATATGGTGCTGAGTGGATGAATCTTCAACATATCTTATGTCACAGACCGAAAAGGTCCATATATAATTTTAGTGGGCCATTCATTTCCTTTAAGCAACACAAACTGACCATATGGATTTGGTTGTATGTTGTTCCTCTTGCCTCATAGCACCTGACCATAAACTTCATAAACTGATCATAGAAAATTGAGTTAAGTACTGTAGTTGTTTTATAGGGGAATTATGCAAGACTAACACACTGCCTGTTCAGTTTACTCCTCATCCTACTTCACATTCTTGTCTTCCATTACCTTTTCGCTGTGTGCAAAAATGTGTCCAAAATACAAAAGTGGTGTTTGCTTTAAGGGTCTCTGATGTATTTCTTATGCTCACTGTATGATGATAATGAGTGATATGGTGGGTGAAACTTATCTTGGCACACGTACAAGACGAGATGAAACCCATTCAGAGATAACGATCAAAGGTAATGAATTTTGATTGATATGGGATGATTGTGTTTTAATTGTTCAAGGTGACTTTCCTCACTAGATGAAGCTGTAGTCGGCGGTTAGTTAATTGAAGGATTTTCGCTATGGGCCCTCCACCGTACCCTAGAGAGACTTCTCAGAATTAAATCTTCAAACACTGCTAGTCTTTTTATATCAGCAGGCCTCTTGTAAGGATGGGAGAGGGAAAAGATGTTTACAATCTCCACAGCAGGGCTAGACTGGGCTGGTGCTCTGTATTAGAATGGATAACAACATCACACTCAAAGCTTCACCAAGTAAACAAATCAACTTCTGCTTGTCTGTCAGAGGAAAGTATAGGCCTGTCCATGAGGTCGGACCGGGGTGGAGAATTGTGTTACAGACTGGATAAATTGGAGGAATTTCAAACGCAGTTCAATGAATACCAGAGCGGGTTGGACGTTATCAATAAGTCTCAGCCATTTTCTCCTGCTGCTCCACTTTGTCAGAGGATCATCAAATCAGTAGTGGTGGTTTGAAACCGTTGTCCCTGCAGCCTGGATGCCTGTCTCGCTTTCTGCTTTAGCCAACTCCCTTTGTTGCCATGACAACATGAGGCCTGAGGGTCATATGGAATGATACAGGTTATGAGTCACCGAGGTCATCGTACTGTATAGACGTCACTAAACAGTGATAAGAGGTAATTTGTATTTTTATGCACAAAATGTCTTTGGACAAAAGATTTGGTTGAAGCAGAGACGAGCTGGCATCCAGAGTGTCAGGGAGGAATTACAGGCTGCAAGTCACCAAGGCTGTTTTATAAACGTCACTGAATAAGGTGGAAAGGAATTGGGTATTGAATGTGATTAATGGTCTTTTCATTGATCCACAATCCACAAACGTTATCATGCAGCTATCATTCTTAACCCAAGGCTGAAATATATATATTTTTTTTGGGGGTCAAAAATCAGTAGGCCTTGTAGCTAGAGAACAATTTATCATCCCCTGCTAAAGGACAAAAGAGAAGTTAAGCAATCGCTTAGATGTCTGCTTAAAGGTGAGAAAAGTTTTGTTGTTTTAGTGAGAGAAGGAAGTAGGGTTCAGGCTCTTCTCCACACGCATGCTTGACGAACACACACATGCTTAAGCTTGATTAATGGCACCAAGCTCACCCAGTGTGTAATAAACAAGGGGGGAAACTTTAATCAAGTTTGGCCTCGTCTTTGACAATGCAACACCCCCTGAACATCGTCGCTGCTGAGTGGTTTTTTGGGGAAGGCGCATCACTCTTCGCCCACTCCTTATTTACCTAGCCCATTCGCATCCTTTCACCCCAACCTGAAAAATGACCCTCTCGTCTGAAGACAGAGAGCCCTGCGGATCCTCCGGCCCCGTCATGGCCACCGCGCAGTAAGCACTGATGAAGTTTTAAATTACAGTTTCTTAATTAAAAAGGTTCAAGGTGCCTTTTCCGTCTGCAGTGAGAGACGAAGATGCAAAGAGGTAATCGAAATAAATCAGACAAAAAGAGAGAGCTAGTCAGCTAGGTGCTAGTGAGGACTGGAGGATAATGCTATGATAGATCTGTGTAGTTAAGAATGGCGTAAATGAAGCAGAAAGATGTATATGGGAGGTAATTAGGTGGAAGTGGAGAGTGAAGTAGTGTGGGGGATGTAGTTGGGTTCTCTCAGGTTGTTCAGGGGTACAAGAAATGTGTCACCGTACAAACAAACTTCAACCCAATACAGTGGGTGCAGATGGGGGATATTGATTGTTAAATAGTGCCAATCTTTCCCATTGATTTGGTGATTAAGGCCTGCAGTTTTCTTCTGATGCTCATCCCCTGGCCTTATGCCCGTAAAGGTCCAATGCAGCTGTTTTTATCTCAATATCAAATCCTTTCTGGGTAACCATTACGTACTGTGATAGTTTTCAATAAACTGTTAAAAAAAAAAAAAAAGCTTCTTAGCAAAGGGCAATTTCTCAAGCAAGAATGTTGCTAGAACTGTATGGGAGTAGTCTGGGTGGAGGAAAAAAACTAAAATAAAATCTGTTATTGGAAGAGAGGTTTGGAACTCTCTTATTGGTCTATTAACTAATTTACCGCATGGTGATGTCACCATGGAAGGCCAAAACTCAGGCAGTCTTTTCAAACAGCTCTTACACTAAAAGGGCATTATCATAATTTTCACAATTTAACAGTATTATTCAAACCTCAGTGTGTAAATATATATAAAACATAGGAAAATCATGTATTTGACTGCATTGGGCCTTCAAACTTCTAGGACCGAGGAGGACATACTGAGTTCTCAGTCTGAAGCGCATGGGGAAATGTTGTCTACTCTGTGGTCTGCTCCATAATTTAAAACAAACAAACATACAAACACTGCCAGATCCAGCTTGACTCTAGAGAGAGAGCCAACTGTACACACACTGATGTTCAATCCAGCATCTGTCAAGAAAGACCAGAGGTGCCAAAAAAAGGCTGTTGTGATATTGCGTTTCCTGCGCTGTTCTGATTTCGCTGTGGAAACTGGAAAATGTATGTTTTCTATTCCAGGGCTTTCTGTTTATCAATGGCAGATATCTCCGGTCCACAAAGACTAGAGTAAACATTTGCTGTAATTGAGGCTGGTAGATTGAGGATGAATTCAATAACAAGTCCCATCTCCCAACCCTGCTAAGCTTTTAAAGATTAACTTCATAGATGAAAACACCTTACTATGGTAATAGACAAATACAGTATGTGACAACCATCATAATATGATGTGGTCTTAACATACTGCACTGAGGTACAGTTGAAGTCGGAAGTTTACATACACCTTAGCCAAATACATTTAAACTCAGTTTTTCAAAATTCCTGACATTTAATCGTAGTAAAAAATCCCTGTTTTAGGTCAGTTACGATAACCACTTTATTTTAAGAACGTGAAATGTCAGAATAATAGTAGAGAGAATGATTTATTTCAGCTTGTATTTCTTTCATCACATTCCCAGTGGGTCAGAAGTTTACATACACTCTTTAAATTGTTTAACTTGGGTCAAACTTTTCAGGTAGCCTTCCTTAAGCTTCCTACAATAAGTTAGGTGAATTTTGGCCCATTCCTCCTGACAGAGCTGGTGTAACTGAGTCAGGTTTGTAGGCCTCCTTGCTCGCACATGGTTTTCAAGTTCTGCCCAGACATTTTCTAAAGGATTGAGGTCAGGGCTTGTGATGGCCACTCCAATACCTTGACTTTGTTGTCCTTAAGCCATTTTGCCACAACTTTGAAAGTATGCTTGGGGTCATTGTCCATTTGGAAGACCCATTTAGACCAAGCTTTAACTTACTGACTGATGTCGTGAGATGTTGCTTCAATATATCCACATAACTTTCCTTCCTCATGATGCCATCTATTTTGTGAAGGGCACAAGTCCCTCCTGCAGCAAAGCACCCCTACAACATGATGCTGCCACCCCTGTGCTTCATGGTTGGGATGGTGTTCTTCGGCTTGCAAGCCTCCCCCTTTTCCCTCCAAACATAACGATGGTCATTATGGACAAAAAGTAATATTTTTGTTTCATCAGACCAGAGGACATTTCTCCAAAAAGTACAATCTTTGTCCCCGTGTGCAGTTGCAAACCGTAGATTGTCTTTTTTTTATGGCGGTTTTGGAGCAGGGAAATCTTCCTTGCTGAGCAGCCTTTCAGGTTATGTTGATATAGGATATGTTTTACTGTGGATATTGATACTTTTGTACCTGTTTCCTACAGCATCTTCACAAGGCCCTTTGCTGTTGTTCTGGGATTGATTTGCACTTTTTGCACCAAAGTACATTCATCTCTAGGAGACAGAGCGCGTCTCCTTCCTGAGCGGTATGACGGCTGCATGGTCCCATTGTGTTTATACTTGCGTACTATTGTTTGTACAGATGAACGTGGTACCTTCAGCCGTTTGGAAATTGCTCCCAAGGATGAACCAGACTTGTGGAGGTCTACATTTTTTTTCCAGAGTTCTTGGCTGATATCTTTTGATTTCCCCATGATGTCAAGCAAAGAGGCACCAAGTTTGAAGGTAGGCATTGAAATACATGCACAGGTACATCTCCAATTGACTCAAAGGGTGTCAATTAGCCTATCAGAAGCTTCTAAAGCCATTACATTGTTTTTTTTTATTTTCCAAGCTGTTTATAGGCACAGTCAATTTAGTGTATGTAAACTTCTGACCAACTGGAATTGTGATACAGTGATTTATAAGTGAAATAATAAATAATCTGTCTGTAAACAATTGTTGGAAATATTACTTGTGTCATGCACAAAGTAGATGTCCTAACCGACTTGCCAAAACTATAGTTTTTAAAACAAGACATTTGTGGAGTGGTTGAAAAAAAACTTTATCTCTTGATATACAGTGCTGTAGGCAGTCGTAGAACACCCGGTGTGAACATTCATCTTCTATATTCTAGTCGCACGTATGTATTTGTCCCAAATGATGGCGCAAGGAACTGAATATGGATGTATCTCTGAAACAAACACCTTCCATTGCTTCATAATTCTACACAATAGCAAAGTAAAAACACTAAACTCAGCAAACCCCCAAAACAACAACTCACATTGCCCCAATTATATTTTAAGCTAGGAACACTCTCAATCATCATTAGTCAAAGACAAAACCCAAAATTAAACATAAATCGTTTTAGCGTGTATAAACTTTGGGCAGCGAGTGGCGGTCAAATGTGTGTTTCCCAAGATTGACGACATCCTGCGTCCTGACAGACATAATGACTTATGCAAATGAGTGATTAATTGGATTTCAGAGAGATTAGTGTGTTGGGCAGTGAGGGACGTGCTAAGACTGAGGGATGGACAGTGTGTGTGTGTATGGTGTGTGTGCATGGTGTGTTTTTTAGTGTCTGCGCGAGAGAGAGAAAGTGTAATTATGTTCTATCTGTTACCAGTCATATTTTGATGAAAATCTTTTCCTATTTCCCCTCAATAAACTGCTTTCCCCTTCTTCTAGTATGTTCAGTTGGACTCTGTTCTAAAATCCTACCAGCAGGACTATGTGCTCTTTAGCCCTTTAGCTCATCATCACCACACATATTGGCATTTAAACAGAGAGCATTAGAGCAGTCTCTCTCTCCCCTGCTCTCTCCCTCTCTCTCTGTTGCCCTTTCCCCTGCTCTCCCTCTCTGTTGCCCTTTCCCCTGCTCTCCCTCTCTGTTGCTCTCTCCCATGCTCTCTTTCTCTCTGTTGCTCTCTCCCCATGCTCTCTTTCTCTCTGTTGCTCTCTCCCCATGCTCTCTTTCTCTCTGTTGCTCTCTCCCCATGCTCTCTTTCTCTCTGTTGCTCTCTCCCCATGCTCTCTTTCTCTCTGTTGCTCTCTCCCCATGCTCTCTTTCTCTCTGTTGCTCTCTCTCTCTCTCTCTCTCTCTCTCTCTCTCTCTCAAAGGGGCTTTATTACATTTGAATGTTTTGTCATTTAGCAAATGCTCTTATCCAGAGCGACTTACACTATGTAAGGTCCCACAGTTGACAGTACATGTCAGAGCAAAAACGAAGCCATGATGTCGAAGAAATTTGTCCGTAGATCTCACGAGACAGGATTGTGTCGAGACAGATCTGGGGAAGAAAAATGTCTGCAGCCTCTCTCAATAGCAAATCAAATCAAATTTTATTTGTCACATACACATGGTTAGCAGATGTTAATGCGAGTGTAGCGAAATGCTTGTGCTTCTAGTTCCGACCATGCAGTAGTATCTAACAAGTAATCTAACAAATTCACAACAACTACCTTATACACACAAGAGTAAAGGAATGAATACGAGTAGTTAAGGTCACTGAGGCTAAGGTCACTGAGTCTGTACATAGTCAAAGCTTTTCTTAATTTTGGGTCAGTCACAGTGGTCAGGTACTCTGTTTTTTTGTTAATTCTTTCCAATGTGTTAGTAATAATCTTTTTGTTTTCTCATGATTTTGTTGAGTCTAATCGTGTTGCTGTCATGGGGCTCTGTGGGTACTGTTTGTGTTTGTGAACAGAGCCCCAGAACCAACTGGCTGAGAGGTCTCTTCTCTAGGTTCATCTCTCTGTAGGTGTTGGCTTTGTTATGGATGGTTTGGGAGTCACTTCCTTTTAGGTGGTTGTAGAACTGAACATCTCTTTTCTGGATGTTGATAATTTGTGGGTATCATACTAATTCTGCTCTGCATGCATTATTTGGGGTTTTACGTTGTATATGGAAGATGTTTTTACAGAATTCTGCATGCAGAGTCTCAATTTAGTGTTTGACACATTTTGTAAGTACATGGTTGCTGAGTGGACCCCAGACCTCATAACCATAGAGGGCAATGGGTTCTTTGGCTTACAAGCCTCCCCCTTTTTCCTCCAAACATAACGATGGTCATTATGGCCAAACAGTTCTGTTTTTGTTTCATCAGGACATTTCTCCAAAAAGTTCGATCTTTGTCCCCATGTGCAGACCGCAGTCAAGCTTTTTTATGGTGGTTTTGGAGCAGTGGCTTCTTCCTTGCTGAGCGGCCTTTCAGGTTATGTCGATATAGGACTTGTTTTACGGTGGATATAGATACTTTTGTACCTGTTTCCTCCAGCATCTTCACAAAGTCCTTTGCTGTTGTTCTGGAATTGATTTGCACTTTTCACACCAAAGTACGTTCATCTCTAGGAGACAGAACACGTCTTCTTCCTGAGGCACTGAGTTTGAAGGTAGGCCTTGAAATAGATCCACAGGTACACCTCCAATTGACTGAAATGTCAATTAGCCTACCAGAAGCTTCTAAAGCCATGACATCACTTTCTGGAAATTACCAAGCTGTTAAAGGCACAGTCAACTTAGTGTATGTAAACTTCTGACCCACTGGAATTGTGATACAGTGAAATAACATCTGTCTGTAAACAATTGTTGGAAAAATGACTTATGTCATGCCCAAAGTAGATGTCCAAACTGACTTGCCAAAACTATAGTTTGTTAACAAGAAATTTGTGGAGTGGTTGGAAAAACGAGTTTTAATGACTCCAACTTATGTGTATGTAAACTTCTGAGTCGGAAGTTTACGTACAATTTATTGGCAATGCTACCAAATACTAATTGCGTGTATGTAAACTTCAGACCCACTGGGAATGTGATGACAGAAATAAAAGCTGAAATAAATCATCCTCTCTATTATTATTCTGACATTTCACATTCTTAAAATGAAGTGGTGATCCTAACTGACCTAAGACAGGGAATTCTTACTAGGATTAAATGTCAGGAATTGTGAAAAACTGAGTTTTAATGTATTTGGCTAAGGTGTATGTAAACTTCCGACTTCAACTGTATACTGTCATGTCTTTGGCATCATTAAAGGTGAAGACTTATTTTATCAAATAAATTCTCTGTAATTATTATTTCGTGATTAAACTAATCATGTAAATGTAATTAACTAGGATGTCAGGGCACCACGGAAAATCTTCAGATTACAAAGTTATATTTTTTAAAATATAATATTTTAATATCTGATCAAATAGTATTTTATTAATGATTTATTCTTTACCTCATGTCAGTCTCATCTGAACGCCGTAAATTGTTGGTAATTGTTTATTTTAATTTGATTTATTTCACCTTTTTTTTTAACCAGGTAGACCATTTCAGAATAAGTTCTCATTTACAACTGCGACCTGGCCAAGATAAAGCAAAGCAGTTCGACAAAAACAGTTACAAATGGGATAAACAAACATACAGTCAATAACACAATAGAAAAATCTGTATACAGTGTGTGCAAATGAAGTAAGGAGGTAAGGCAATAAATAGGCCATAGTGGCGAAGTAATTACAATTTAGCAATTAACACTGGAGTGATAGAATGTTTAGATGAGAATGTGCAAGTAGAAATACTGGTGTGCAAAAGAGCAGAAAAACAAAAACAAATATGGGGATGAGGTAGGTAGTTGGATGAGCTATTTACAGATGGACTATGTACAGCTGCAGCGATCGGTTAGCTGCTCAGATAACTGGTGTTTAAAGTTAGTGAGGGAGATATAAGTCTCCAGCTTCAGCGATTTTTGCAATTCGTTCCAGTCACTGGCAGCATAGAACTGGAAGGAAAGGCGGCCAAAGGAGGTGTTGGCTTTGGGGATGACCAGTGAGATATACCTGCTGGAGCGTGTGCTACGGGTGGGTGTTGTTATCGCCACCAGTGAGCTGAGATAAGGCGGAGCTTTACCTAGCATAGACTTATAGATGACCTGGAGCCAGTGGGTCTGGCAACGGATATGTAGCGAGGGCCAGCCGACTAGAGCAAACAGGTCGCAGTGGTGGTTGGTATAAGGGGCTTTGGTAACGAAACGGATGGCACTGTGATAGACTGCATCCAGTTTGCTGAGTAGCGTAATGGAAGCTATTTTGTAGATGGGTAAGTTTGGCGGCGTGAGTGAAGGAGGCTTTGTTGCGAAATAGGAAGCCGATTCTAGATTTGATTTAGGATTGGAGATGTTTAATATGAGTCTGGAAGGAGAGTTTACTGTCTAGCCAGACACCTAGATATTTGTAGTTGTCCACATATTCTAGGTCAGAACTGTCCATGGTAGTGATGCTAGTCGGGCGGGCGGGTGCGGGCAAGGAATGGTTGAAAAGCATGCATTTGGTTTTACTAGCGTTTAGGAGCAGTTGGAGGCCACAGAAGGAGTGCTGTATGGCATTGAAGCTCGTTTGGAGGTTAGTTAGTACAGTGTTCAACGAAGGGCCAGAAGTATACAGAATGGTGTTGTCCGCGTAGAGGTGGATCAGGGAATCACCCGCAGCAAGAGCGACATCATTGATATATACAGAGAAAAGAGTCAGCCCGATAATTGAACCCTGTGGTACCCCCATAGAGACTGCCAGAGGTCCGGACAGCAGGCCCTCCGATTTGACACACTGAACGCTGTCAGCAAAGTAGTTGGTGAACCAGGCGAGGCATTCATTTGAGAAACCAAGGCTATTGAGTCTGCCGTTAAGAATACGGTGATTGACAGAGTCGAAAGTCTTGGCCAGGTTGATGAAAACGGATGCACAGTACTGTCTTTTGTTGATGGCGGTTATGATATTGTTTAGTACCTTGAGCGTGGCTGAGGTGCACCCGTGACCAGCTCGGAAACCGTATTGCACAGCGGAGAAGGTACGGTGGGATTGAAAATGGTCAGTGATCTGTTTATTAACTTGGCTTTCGAAGACTTTAGAGAGGCAGGGCAGGATGGATATAGGTCTATAGCAGTTTGGGTCTAGAGTATCACCCCCTTTGAAAAGGGGGAAGACCGCGTCATCTTGGACGATACGAAAGAGAGGTTGAACAGACTGGTAATAGGGGTTGCAACAATGGCGGCGGATAGTTTTAGAAAGAGAGGGTCCAGATTGTCAAGCCCAGCTGATTTGTACGGGTCCAGGTTTTGCAGGTCTTTCAGAACATCTGCTATCCTGATTTGGGTGAAGGAGAAGCTGGGAGGTTCGGGCAAGTAGCTGTGGGGGCTGTTGGCCGGGGTTGGGGTAGCCAGGAGGAAAGCATGGCCAGCCGTAGAGAAATGCTTATTGAAATGTCCGATTATCATGGATTTATTGTTACCTAGCCTCAGTGCAGTGGGAAGCTGGGAGGAGGTGCTCTTGTTCTCAATGGACTTTACAGTGTCCCAAAACTTTTTGGAGTTAGAGCTGCAGGATGCAAATTTCTGTTTGAAAAAGCTACCCTTTGCTTTCCTGACTGACTGCGTGTATTGGTTCCTGACTTCCCTGAACAGTTGCATATCACGGGGACTATTCTAAGCTATTGCAATATGCCACAGGATGTTTTTGTGCTGGTCAAGTGCAGTCAGGTCTAGAGTGAACCAAGGGCTGTATCTGTTCTTAGTTCAATTTTGTTTTAAAGGGGCATGCTTATTTAAGATGGTGAGGAAATTGCTTTTAAAGAACGACCAGGCATCCTCTACTGATGGGATAAGGTCAATATCCTTCCAGGATACCCGGGCCAGGTCGATTAGAAAGGCCTGCTCGCAAAAGTGTTTTAGGGAGTGTTTGACAGTGAGCGTGGCTGAAGTGCCGCGGACCCATAGCGGATGCAGGCAATGAGGCAGTGATCGCTGAGATCCTGATTGAAAACAGCAGAGGTGTATTTGGAGGGCAAGTTGGTCAGGATAACATCGATGAGGGTGCCCATGTTTACAGATTTAGGGTTGTACCTGGTGGGTTCCTTGATGATTTGTGTGAGATTGAGGGCATCTAGCATAGATTGTAGGACTGTCGAGGTGTTAAGCATATCCCAGTTTAGGTCACCTAACAGAACCAACTCTGAGGATAGATGGGGGGCAATCAATTCACATATGGTGTTCAGGTTTCTGTGGTGCTTCTGCTGTTGTTTTTTGGTTTGCTGGATTGTCCTTGGAAGTAAAAATCCTCGCCAAAAATCCAGGTTTTAGGTTTCGAATTTTGATTTGGAATGAAGGTTGTTGTAGAGAGTAGTATATTTTATATATCCTTGTGAAAAAATCTAAGTTTACACAACTGTAAACCAATTTCTTTGCAGAGCAATTCTGGAACACATGAGCTTGTGACCTCTCCCTCTGTCTCTCTCTCTCTCTCTCTCTCTCCTCTTTAAGACGTTTATAAGCAGCTAACAGGCCAGTCTAATCCTGCCCATGTCCACAGAAGCAGCTAGGATAAGAGACTCATAGTGACTCACCATGAGATGGAGTCATCACGGACCAGCTTAATGTCCAGGGCAGAGAGAGAGAGAGTGAGAGAGAGACAGAGGGTGGGTGATGACGTACACTCATCAGGACTGATTTAATGTCCAGGGCAGAAAAAAGGGGTTGAAAGAGCGAAAGAGAGAGGGGCGCTGTGAGAGATAATACATACAAGACATGGAGAGGGAGAGAGATGCGAAAGAGAGAGAACATGAAGGATGTTTAGAGACAAGGGGTGAGAGTGGAGAAACTGCTTCAAACTCTCCCTGTTATGTAATCAATGTGTTTACCTGACTGCAGGAGGGGCGATAGTTTCACCTGAACCTCGCTTCATACACCTCTCCCCTGCAGAGACACTAGATTGGACACATGCACACACACACAGTTGGGTAAACAAGCACATGGACAATGCATCAACGCTTAAATATCAAGCAGGAGAGTGTGTGTGTGTGTGTGTGAGAGTCTGCATGCATTTGTGTGTGTGTATATATGTGTGGTACTGTATAACTATTCAGAGTAGGAAGCATTCCCTGATACCTGGCCCATTACACACTAAAGAGAGCAAGGCTTTGGAAGGAGGTAGCGAGAATAGCAGAAAATGGCTGTGTATAGATACTAAGAGAGAGTAGCAGCAGCGTGGAAGAGGGTGGCAATGCAAATAGTCCGGTAACGCTTGCCGTGCTGTAGCAGAGAGAACAGTCTATGACTAGGGTGGCTGGAGTCTTTGACAATTTCTAGGCCCTTCCTCTGACAACACCTGGTAAAGAAGCTTGGCACCGGTGATGTACAGGGCTGTACACACTACCCTCTGTAGTGCCTTGCGGTCGGAGGCCGAGCAGTTGCCATACCAGGCAGTGATCAAATCAAATCAAATTTATTTATAAAGCCCCCCTTACATCAGCTGATGTCACAGAGTGCTGTACAGAAACCCAGCCTAAAACCCCAAACAGCAAGCAATGCAGGTGTAAAAGCACAGTGGTTATGAAAAACTCCCTAGAAAGGCCAAAACCTAGGAAGAAACCTAGAGAGGAACCAGGCTGTGAGGGGTGGCCAGTCCTCTTCTGGCTGTAGGGAGTGATGCAACCCATCAGGATGTTCTCGATGGTGCAACCTTTTGAGGATCTGAGGACCCATGCCAAGTCTTTCAGTGTCCTGAAGGGGAATAGGTTTTCTCGTGCCCTCTTCACGACTGTCTTGTTGTGCTTGGACCATGTTAGTTTGTTGGTGATGTGGACACCAAGGAACTTGAGCTCTCAACATGCTCCACTACAGCCACATTGATGAGAATGGGGGCGTGCTCAGCCCTTTTTTTCCTGTAGTCCACAATCATCTCCTTTGTCTTGATCACGTTGAGGGAGAGGTTGTTGTCCTTGCACCACACGGTCAGGTCTCTGACCTCCTCCCTATAGGCTGTCTCATCATTGTTGGTGATCAGGCCTACCACTGTTGTGTCATCAGCAAACTTAATGATGGTGTTGATGGCCCCCGTGTTGAGGATCAGCGTGGCGGATGTGTTGTTACCTACCCTTACCACCTGGGGGGTGGCCCGTCAGGAAGTCCAGGATCGAGTTGCAGAGGGAGGTGTTTAGTCCCAGGGTCCTTAGCTTAGTGATGAGCTTTGAGGGCACTATGGAGTTGAATGCTGAGCTGTAGTCAATGAATAGCATTCTCACATAGGTGTTCCTTTTGTCCAGGTGTGAAAGGGCAGTGTGGAGTACGATAGAGATTGCATCATCTGTGGAGTGTGCAAATTGGAGTGGGTCTAGGGATTCTGGGATAATGGTGTTGATGTGAGCCATGACCAGCCTTTCAAAGCATTTCATGGCTACAGACGTGAGTGCTACGGGTCCGTAGTCATTTAGGCAGGTTACCTTAGTGTTCTTGGGCACAGGGACTATGGTGGTCTGCTTGAAACATGTTAGTATTACAGACTCAGACAGGGAGAGGCTGAAAATGTCAGTGAAGACACTTGCCAGTTGGTCAGCGCATGCTCGGAGTACACGCCCTGGTAATCCGTCTGGCCCTGCGGCCTTGTGAATGTTGACCTGTTTAAAGGTCTTACTCACATCGGCTGCAGAGAGTGTGATCACACAGTCGTCCGGAACAGCTGATGCTCTCATGCATGTTTCAGTGTTACTTGCCTCGAAGCAAGCATAGAAGTTATTTATCTCGTCTGGTAGGCTTGTGTCACTGGGCAGCTATAGGCTGTGCTTCCCTTTGTAGTCTCTAATGGTTTGCAAGGCCTGCCACATCCGATGCACGTCGGAGCCGGTGTAGTACGATTCGATCTTAGTCCTGTTTTGAGGCTTGCCTGTTTGATGTTTTGTCAGAGGGCATAGCGGGATTTCTAATAAGCTCCTTGAAAGCGGCAAAACCCTGAGACTTCCTTAGATATCTATTACCAGCTATTGTTTACAAATATGCATAGGCCCCCGTCCCGTGTGCTTTTCTGTCCTGCCGATAGTGTATAACCCGCCAGCTGTATGTTCTTAATGTCGTCGTTCAGCCACGACTCGGTGAAACATAAGATATTACAGTTTTTAATGTCCCGTTGGTGGGATGTACGTGCTTTCAGTTCGTCCCATTTATTTTCCAGTGATTGAACATTAGCTAGCAGAATGGAAGGCAAGGGCAGATTAGCCACTCTTCGCCTGATCCCCACAAGGCATCCTGATCTCTTTCCGCTAAACCTACGTTTCTTTTTCCAGAGAATCACGGGGATCTGGGCCTGGTCGGGTGTCCGTAGTATATCCCTCGCGTCCAACTCATTGAAGAAGAACTCCTCATCCAATATGAGGTGAGAAATCCCAGTTCTGATGTCCAGAAGCTCTTTTCGGTCATAAGAGGCGGTAGCAGCAACATTATGTACAAAACAAGTTACGAATGACGCGAAAAAAACAAACAAAATAGCATGGTTGTTTAAGAGCCGATAAGATGGCAGCCCTACCCTCTGGCGCCATCTTTCATAGTATCTGTTACTATAACTGCAGGAGTCAGGATGACCGTTGCTAAGTTATCTCTAAAGTAACTGGTCACAATAACCATCTCTTAATCACTGAAGGAAAGGATGAGAAGTTTTCATCTTAATAAAAGAGAAGGGAGTAGAGTATTTTCCACAGAAAGCATACCTGATATTATGGATGCAATAAGGATGTATAGTTAATCAAATACAAGAGAACTTCTGTACTGTAGAATTTCTACATTAATTTCTACATGTACAATATACAACAAAGACCATTAGTCAGATACGTATAGTTTCTATGAATTGTATCTGCTTCAAACATTAATAGGGGAATGTTAGCACCCAAAGGCTAACACATACATAAAGGATGGATAGGGAATTTGTGTTTGTGTTATTAATCATAGCCTTAAAAAATGACACAACGCACATGGAACAAGTCCGCTGGGATTTCCCTCAGTGATGACAGTTTGATTGAAAAATCTATACATACGCAGAACAATTACACAATTTACAACATACAGCACCAGCGCTATGTGCCAACACACAAGGCAATCTTACATGAGAGATTAGTTTTATTCACCTGAGAGAGATTTGACCCTTATGTATCCACCATATAGGATCACGTCATCCATTACTATGGTAACACTAGCACTGTAGGGAAAGGGGTAAGAGGTTGTGACAATGACATGGTATTTACTTTGACCTCATCCTTTAGGATGAATTGTAACGCCGACTGAGAACCAGGTCGAATCGCCCAACGTCAGTGTCCAACCTCACTAATGCTCTTGTGACTGAATGGAACAAGTTCCCGCAGCAATGTTCCAACATCTATTGGAAAGCCTTCCCAAAAGAGTGGGGGCTGTTATAGCAGCGATGGGGGGACTAACTCCAAATGAATGCCCATGATTTTGGAATGAGATGCTCGACGTGCAGGTGTCCACATACTGTTGGTAACAGTCTATAACACACAACCCCCCCATTAGGTCTGATACCAACAGGCTCAGAGAAAGACAGTTTCTATCTACAAGCCATCAGACTGCTGAACACTTGAACTTGACTGACCACCTGCTCTGGTTCTCTGCACCTTAGCACACATGCACACATGCACACAGACACATACAGTTGAAGTCCGAAGTTTACATACACTTAGGTTGGAGTCAAAAAAACTCGTTTTTCAACCACTCCACAAATTTCTTGTTAACAAGCAAGTCGGTTAGGACATCTACTTTGTGCATGACACAAGTCATTTTTCCAACAATTGTTTACAGACAGATTATTTCACTTATAATTCACTGTATCACAATTCCAGTGGGTCAGAAGTTTACATACACTAAGTTGACTGTGCCTTTAAACAGCTTGGAAAATTCCAGAAAATTATGTCATGGCTTTAGAAGCTTCTGATAGGCTAATTGACATCATTTGAGTCAATTGGAGGTGTACCTGTGGATGTATTTCAAGGCCTACCTTCAAACTCAGTGCCTCTTTGCTTGACATCATGGGAAAATCTAAATAAATCAGCCAAGACCTCAGAAAATTGTAGACCTCCACAGGGGAGCAATTTCCAAACGACTGAAGGTACCACGTTCATCTGTACAAACAATAGTGCTTAAGTATAAACAGCATGGGACTTTTTGGAGAAATGTCCTCTTGTCTGATGAAACTAAAATAGAACTGTTTGGCCATAATGACCATCGTTATGTTTGGAGGAAAAAGGGGGACGCTTGTAAGCCGAAGAACACCATCCCAACCGTGAAGCACGGGGTGGCAGCATCATGTTGTGGGGGTGCTTTGCTGCAGGAGGGACTGGTGCACTTCACAAAATAGATGGCATCATGACGAAGGAAAATTATGTGGATATATTGAAGCAACATCTCAAGACATCAGTCAGGAAGTTAAAGCTTGTTCGCAAATGGGTCTTACAAATGGACAATGACCCCAAGCATACTTCCAAAGTTGTGGCAAAATGGCTTAAGGACAACAAAGTCAAAGTATTGGAGTGGCCATCACAAAGCCCTGACCTCAATCCCAAAGCCCTGACCTCAATCCCATTTGTGGGCAGAACTGAAAAAGCGTGTGTGAGCAAGGAGGCCTACAAACCTGACTCAGTTACACCAGCTCTGTCAGGAGGAATGGGCCAAAATCCACCCAACTTATTGTGGGAAGCTTGTAGAAAGTTACCTGAAACGTTTGACCCAAGTTAAACAATTTAAAGGCAATGCTACCAAATACTAATTGAGTGTATGTAAACTTCTGACCCACTGGGAATGTGCTGAAAGAAATACAAGCTGAAATAAATCATTCTCTCTACTATTATTCTGACATTTCACATTCTTAAAATAAAGTGGTGATCCCAACTGACCTAAGACAGGACATTTTTACTCTGATTAAATGTCAGGAATTGTGAAAAACTGAGTTTAAATGTATTTGGCTAAGGTGTATGTAAACTTCCAACTTCAACTGTATGTACATTGACACACATCACAATTTCTGCTACCAAACTCTTATTATACTGCTCAATTTATACACTTGCCCCCATCCACCCCCTTCCCCAATAACATGTAAATATTGGACTATAAATTGTGCCTTCCTGTATTTCAAAAAAAAATTTTTTGCTTTTTCATTATGGGGTATTGTGTGTAGATTGATTAGGGGGAAAAACGATTTAATCAATTTTAGAATAAGGCTGTAACGTAACAAAATGTGGAAAAAGTCAAGGGGTCTGAATAATTTCTGAATGCACTGTATTTGTATATACGATCACGTGTCTATTATGCGTAGGAATACTTGGGAACAAAATTCCAAAATGAATATCACTTGGAGCTGACAGAACAGATATCAGAGCATCTGATGCAGGATCATAAACACATCTCCTCCACTGATCAGATGCTCTGTAGGAGAGGAGGAGAGGAAATGGTTTGTTTAGTGCAGGGGTGGGCAACTCCAGTCCTCGAGGGCCTGATTGGTGTCACACTTTTCTCCATCCCTAGCAAACACAGCTGACTAATCAAATTGCATTCTAAACTGAAGATCCTGATTAGTTGATTATTGGAGTCAAGTGTGTTAGCTGAGGCTGGGGAAAAACTGTTACACCAATCAGGCCCTCGAAGACTGGAATTGCCTACCCCGACCTAGTGTCTGTATGTGCTTAGCATAACTCTGCCCTCAACAGACACATACATCGGATTAAGAACTACCCATCTAATAGAACACAGAGGGTTTTCTTTAATGGAAGCCACACTAATGTAATCCAGGCAGTGTGGTATACCTCAAGGCTGTTGTCTTGGCCCTCTACTGTTCTCAATGTTTTACTAATGACCTACCACTAGCCTTGAATAAAACCTGTGTGTCTATGTATTCTCAACATTACACACATTAGCTACCACAGCATGTGAAATAACTGCAACCCTTAACAAAGAACTGCAGTCAGTTTTATAATGGGTGGCTATTACAGTTTTTTCCAACTGCTTACACACAAAATCTTTTCATGTCACACAATTTTTGAAACCTCTCAAGTGCAAAACTACACACCAAATATCCAAAACCATAAGCTATTTCTCAGCCTTTGACTCAGTTGTCAATTGCATAAAACACTTTTTTTCAAAACACTACACACAATTCTCTACCTAAAACACAAAAATCTAACAGGAAGTGACTTGCTTTCCTTTTCCAAACACAACCAATCAAAATGCTACACTTATTCACCAGGTCACACACACACTCCTCACATGTGCAAACACTAATAGCTTAACTGATCACTAACCAATCACTGCTTTACTGTAGTATAGGCCTATAAATAGGTCAAAGGTCAGATTACCTGTTTTGAACAATGGATGCCAACAATGGACAGAGAGCAAGAGGAGTAGGAGGGAGAGGAAGAAGAGGACGAGGGCAAAGAAGAGAAGGAAGGAGAGCCATCTCTGATGAGATTAGGGCAACACTTGTTGATCATGTGATCAACCACGGTTTGACCATGAGAGAGTCCAGCCCAACTTGAGTCGATTTACAGTGGCGTCCATAATTTGAACCTTCAGAAATGAGAACAGGTATGCAACTATCTAATGACTATTTTAGCATTACAGTAATGTACTGTAAAATACGTATGACTGCATAGTATTGCATAAACATTTGTCAATTTACTGCACTGCATTGAATGAATGAGGTTGGTTATCATGCTGTACTACATTTTTTTGTAAATTGTTTACAGTTCCTATGCTGAACACATACTGTGTTTGAATTCTGTACAGAGTGGAAAGGCAAAGACATCATGGAGGACGAGGACACTTGTTTACAGATGTACAAGAGACTGCAATTATAAATATGGTTTTGGCCAACAATGCAATTAGGATTCGAGAGATAAGAGAGCATATCTTGAATAATGACACCATATTTAACAACATCAATGCTGTAAGCCTGTCGACCATACAACGCATCCTCCAACGGCACCGAGTGACGATGAAACGACTTTACAAGGTGCCATTTGAGAGAAACTCAAAGAATATGCGACATTACTTTGTAGAGGTATGTATGCAACACTACTTCCAGTACTTCAGACATACCATATTTACTCATCTGTATATCCTTTTGTCTGTTACAGAGAGTATTGAAGCTGGATGCCCATGTAATTCGCCATTAATCTATTTATGTGGATGAGGTTGGCTTCAACCTCACCAAAACCAGGCGGCGCGGAAGAAATGTAATAGGACAGAGGGCAATTACCAATGTCCTTGGACAGCGTGGGGGTAATATAACTATGTGTGCTGCCATCACTCATAACGGGGTCCTCCATCACAATGCCACACTAGGTCCGTACAACACCGGCCATATGCTCACTTTTCTGGATGCAATTTACACAATGCTTGTCCCTGATCCAGATCAGGAGCCTGCTAGATTTGTGGTTTTATGGGACAATGTTAGTTTTCACCCGGCTGTTCTGGTCCAAAACTGGTTTGCCACCCATCCACAATTTGTAGTTTTGTACCTACCCCCATATTCACCTTTTCTAAATCCCATAGAGGAATTCTTCTCAGCCTGGCGCTGGAAAGTGTATGATCGCCAATCCTATGCCCGCATGCCGCTTCTCCAGGCAATGGAGGACGCATGTGGGGACATAGAGGTTGCCTCTGTCCAAGGTTGGATACGCCATGCTAGGAGATACTTCCCTCGATGTTTGGCAAGAGAAAACGATCTTGTGATGTGGACGAAGTATTGTGGCCAGACCCAGGACGGAGAAGAGATGAAGCGTAGCTTAGCACTGGTGACTCCCCTACCAATTCCTGGACTGCCCCCGGGACCCCACACACACAATTGTGTTCTTTACTGTATTCTAAAGAATATACTTTTGGTTTACATATGTTTATGGTTTTGTTGTATGCTACTGTATACAACAGTAATGTTTGGCCTAATAAATATTTTCTGTTTCTACATTGCATTGGTGTTTACAGTGTACTTGTTACCCCTCTCAGCAGATTACTTTCACTGTAGAACATTGTATTGAAATGTAGATATAAGCCTATGAAAGACCAAAGAGCTTTAGATTTAAAACAACAGTGTTTACATGGTATATCCAAAAATGTACTATTATGAAAGCAGTGTTGGCCATTTGTTGCAAATGCTTCATTCTGACATGTGTTTATGGCATTTTGAATGCAGTGTTACGTTTTGAAAGAGATTTGAGGCATTTTGCATTTTGTGTGTGCAGTTTTGGGAATTGTGTGTAGTTTTGAAAAAAAAAGGGAACAGTTTTGAAAATGTGTGTAAGCAGTTGGAAAAAACTGTAATAAGCTAGTCTTAAATATATAAAAATGTAATTCATTATATTTGGGAATAATCATTTGCTAAACCCTAAACCTCATCTAA
The DNA here is from genome assembly GCA_030435695.1 of Brachymystax lenok tsinlingensis. Lineage (NCBI taxonomy): Eukaryota > Metazoa > Chordata > Actinopteri > Salmoniformes > Salmonidae > Brachymystax > Brachymystax lenok. Next base: position 18,862,137 of record CM059782.1, read on the forward strand.
ATCTAGCAATGAATAATGTGGTGATTGAGCAAGTTGAAAAGACTAAACTGCTTGGTGTAACCCTAGACTGTAAACTGACATGGTCAAATTATATTGATTCAACGGTTGCTAAAATGGGGAGAGGTCTGTCCGTGATAAAGCGCTGCTCTGCTTTCTTGACATCACAATCAAACAAACAAGTACTACATGCCCTAGTTGTATCATACCTGGACTACTGCCCTGTTATATGGTCAAGTGCTGCAAAGAAGGACATAGGCAAATTACAGTTGACCCATAACAGAGCAGCACGTCTTGCCCTTAAATTCAACAAATTGCATATCAATCTCTCCTGGCTCAAAGTAGAGGAGAGATTGACTGCATCACTACTGGTCTTTGTGAGAGGTATTGAAATGTCTGTTCAATAGGTTAACACACAGCTCAGACACTTGTCCATACCCCACAAGACATGCCATCAGAGGTCTCTTCACCAATCCCCATGACTACATGGAAGAATTCCAACTCAGGTAAGTCAAGCCAGCAGTAAAATCATATTTAAAAAACAGATAAAACAACACCTCACAGCACATTGAGGACCGTGAAGACGCATGCAAACACACATCAGCTACCTGTAATTAATTTCATTTCCTTTATTTAACTAGGAAAGTCAGTTAAGAACAAATTCTTATTTACAATGATGGCCTACACCGGCCAAACCCAGAGTCAATTGTGCACCACCCATGGGACTCCCAATCACAGCCGGTTGGGATACAGCCTGGATTCAAACCAGGTGTCTGTAGTTACACCTCTAGCACTGAAATGCAGTGCCTTAGACCGCTGCGCCACTCGGGAGCCCAATGATGTTTGAACAGTGAGGCTGAGTCCCAGAGGGATAATTGCAGTCAGAGATGACACGACTAATGAAGCGATTCCCTAATTAACCAGTGGTGTCACTGCTGCCTCTTAGCTGGCCCTCTGGCCCACTCCAGCCTCTAACAAGAAGCAACACATACTCCGGGTGTTGCGTTTAAGGTGTGTGTGTGTGTGTGTGTGTGTTGGGCGTGCATGCTTGTGCTCGTGCACGTACCCTTTTCACACTATTGGGTGTGAATGGTAATCATAGTCTAGGCCTACATCGAAGGAGTGCGCTACAATGCCTATGCTTGGTGAGCCAGCCACCCATATAGTGTACAGTACATAACAATAACTCATTTGTAAGGTTGTAATGTCTTCATTTTCACCTTAAGCATGCTCTTTGTAAGAAGAAATATTCAGAGCAAAGCCACAATAACAATGCAGAAAACGTTTTTGTCTTCCACTTGCATGTAGCATGCGTCACTTTTACTTTCCCTGACGTTGTGACCTTAAAGTGAAACTCCGACCTGTGTTGGATTCACAGTCGTTTGATTTGTTCAAAGTGTGCCATTATGATGGGACATTAAATTATTGAGTCAGCTTTTTCTCTCTCTCTCTCTCTCTCTCTCTCTCAAAAATGTATGTTGAAACTATTCTTCATCTAAATTACCACGCTCTGCCTTTCCACTTCAACGATGTGGAAATTGTTCTCCTATTACTTCTCATGAATATCACACATGCACGCACAAACACACACACACAACTCATCTCACATCAATGCATCTTGTTACTGATGCTTTTCCCAAATACCAGAACTCTGATTGCTTATCTCAGTGCCCACACCTCAGGCAGACTAATGTGTGTGTGTGTATATGTGTGCATCCCTGCGTGTGTGTGCATCCCTGTCTCTTTAGTTAACCTGACAGTGTGTCTGTAAAATGGGTGAGTGACAGAATACTACATATACCCAGAGAGAAGGTCAGACTCAATAGCACCTTTAATTCATATTTTAATATTTCATATCATTACCGTAAAACTTCAAACGAACGCAGTCTCAAATAACCAACTGTCCCTTTTAATAGCCAGACAATGGCACATATTTCAGCAAATAATCACCTATTTCAAATAAACGGTTACCAGGTTACCATGAATTAACATGACCTGTTTATGAGGTTTAATGTTTGATTTGTTACATGGAATAATTCAGTCATGAAAAATATTGCAATCATCCGTTTTTATCGGCTGTTAGAAACCACTAGCCATTGGCTGCTAACGAGAACTGCTAGCTAATTGGCAAGCACAAAAACAGTCAACAACTTCAACAACTTGTGCTTTTCTTACTTTCACAATCGGCCTCTAGTTGTGAAAGTAAGAACTGAAAAAATGCGTAGTCAAAGAGGAGAATAATGATTCTGTAAAGCAAAGTTTATATTATATATATATATATATATATATATATATATATATTATATACACACACACACACACACACACACATACAAAAGTGTGGGGTCACTTAGAAATGTCCTTGTTTTTTAAAGATTAATTTTTTCTGTTTATTAAAATAACATCAAATTGATCAGAAATACAGTGTAGACATTGTTAATGTTGTAAATGACTATTGTAGCTGTAAACGGAAGATTTGTTATGGAATATCTACATAGGTGTACAGAGATCCATTATCAGCAACCATCACACCTGTGTTCCAATGGCACGTTGTGTTAGCTAATCCAAGTTAATCATTTTAAAAGGCAAATTGATCATTAGAAAACCCTTTTGCAATTATGTTAGCACAGCTGAAAACTGTAGTTCTGATTAAAGAAGCAATAAAACTGGCCTTCTTTAGACTAGTTGAGTATCTGCAGCATCAGCATTTGTGGGTTCGATTACAGGCTCAAAATGGCCAGAAACAAATAACTTTATTCTGAAACTTGTCAGTCTATTCTTGTTCTGAGAAATGAAGGCTATTCCATGCGAGAAATTGCCAAGAAACTGAAGATCTCGTACAACGCTGTGTACTACTCCCTTCACAGAACAGCGCAAACTGGCTCTAACCAGAAAAGAAAAAGGAGTGGGTGGCCCCCGGTGCACAACTGAGCATGAGGACAAGTACATTACTGTGTCTAGATTGAGAAACAGACGCCTCACAAGTCCTCAACTGGCAGCTTCATTAAATAGTACCCGCAAAACACCAGTCTCAACGTCAACAGTGAAGAGGCGACTCTGGGATGCTGGCCTTCTAGGCAGAGTTCCTCTGTCCAGTGTCTGTGTTCTTTTTCCCATCTTAATCTTTTCTTTTTATTGGCCAGTCTGAGTTATGGCTTTTTCTTTGCAACTCTGTTGTTGAGTGTCTGTTACTTGAAACCTGTGAAGCATTTATTTGGGCTGCAATCTGAGGCTGGTAACTCTAATGAACTTATCCTCAGCAGCAGAGGTAACTGACCTCCGTTCCTGTGGCGGTCCTCATGAGAGCCAGTTTTATCATAGCGCTTGATGGTTTTTGCGACTGCACTTGAAGAAACTTTAAAAGTTCTTGAAATGTTCCGCATTGACTGACCATCATGTCTTAAAGTAATGATGGACTGATGTTTCTCTTTGCTTATTTGAGCTGTTCTTGCCACAATATGGACTTGGTATTTTACCAAATAGGGCTATCTTTTCTATACCACCCCTATTTTGTCACAACAGAACTGATTGTCTGAAACGCATTAAGAAGGAAATAAATTCCACAAATTAACTTTTAACAAGGCACACCTGTTAATTGAAATGCATTCCAGGTGACTACCTCATGAAGCTGGTTGAGAGAACGCCAAGAGTGTGCAAAGCTGTCATCAAGGCAAAGGGTGGCTACTTTGAAGAATCTCAAATATAAAATATATTTTGATGTAAAAATATTAATAATTGGTTACTACATGATTTCATATGCGTTATTTAATGGTTTTGATGTCTTCACTATTATTCTATGACAGCCCGCTTCCGAGTTTGCCAAAAGGCACCTAAAGGACTCAGACCATGAGAAACAAGATTTTCTGTTCTGATGAAACCAATATTGATCTCTTTGGCCTGAATGCCAAGGGTCACGTCTGGAGGAAACCTGGCACCATCCCTACGGTGAAGCATGGTGGTGGCAGCATCATGCTGTGGGGATGTTTTTCAGCTGCAGGGACTGGGAGACTAGTCAGGACCTCAGACTGGGGCGAAGGTTCACCTTCCAACAGGACAATGACCCTAAGCACACAGCTAAGACAACACAGGAGTGGCTATTGGACACGTCACTGAAAGTCCTTGAGTGGCCCAGCCTTAGCCCGGACTTGAACCCGATCTAACATCTCTGTATAGACCTGAAAATAGCTGTGCAGCGACACTCCCAATCCAACCTGACAGAGCTTGAGAGGATCTGCAGAGAAGAATGGGAGAAACTCCCCAAATTCATGTGCTGAGTAAAGGGTCTGAATACTTATGTAAATGCAATTTTTCAGTTATTTGTAAAAAGAAAAAATGCTAAAATGTTGAATAACCTCTTTTTGCTTTGTAATTATGGGATATTGTGTGTAGATTTATGAGGGGAAAAAAACAATTTAATACATTTTTCGAATACGGCTGTAACGTAACAAAATGTGGAAAAAGTAAAGGGGTCTGAATACATTCCGAATGCACTGTATATAAGGTTTTTATTTTTGTTCTTTTTTTTTTATACCCAAAGCCATATCTGAAGTTTCTCTTGGGAAAAATAAAGTTATTCAGCTGAATTCCATTAATTCAGAATCAGAACAGAGGACAGTAGTGGAACATGAAGGATAAAACTCTTATTCTTTAGGGGCGGTAAATCTGGCCCAAAACCACAGTTATTCAGAGCTTATTACGATAAAAAAAGGCAAATAGTAATGACCAATTCTAAGCAATCAAACTCTGTGGTGAACTGTATTATCTGTGGCAAAGCTAAGTACACTTTATCATGATGGATAAAAGAAAATTACATTGTGCTCTACCCAAATGTGTTTGACTAATTTCATCCAGTTAAATTTGATGTCAGGAAAGGTTGACCGTCCCTCATCAAATAGGATTACTGGTGTCAGCAAAAGTGAGGGTTAAGTGAAGAGCTTGAAAAGGTAAAAAAAATGTAAGAAAATAGTCTGATGCCCTTCAGCATGCAGTTATCAATAGACAGATGGACAGACAGATAGACAGACATGTAGAGAGACACTGTATAGATCTCTCAAACCAAAATGTTTTGATGTCAACTTTAGCAATGAAATAAATATTCTTATTTTGTTCATTTAACAGACAAGAGACACACAGCCAGCTAGCACACAACATTCTGAGAACCATATGTTTCTTAGAGCTTGGTGAGAGTATGGTAGTCCTATGGTTATTTTGCTTACAACCTTCCCACAACTTTCTGGGAATAGTGCAGGATATTTGCTTGGCTTTGGAACATTCTCAGAGACATTTCAGGAACTTGGCCAAAAAAAAACATTATTTTCTTGGAATTTCATTACTTAAACAGAACATTTCCTAAAAACATGGTTACATCTAATTTTAATTTTGATAAAGTTCTAGGAATGTTCTCCAACTGGTTTGACATTGGGAATGTTCTCAAATAGTTCAGAGAAGGTTAAGAAACAACATTCCTCTGTGGGAATTTCAGTACTTTAGCATAAAGTTTCCTACAGGTTTCCTTGTGGTTCTATTTAAAAAAAGGTTCCCAAAATGTTAAGAGAACGTTTCATAAAAAACAGAACGTTCTAAGAATGTTATTTAAAAACATATACATTCCATTCTCAGCATCAACAAAACTCTCTCTATCCTATATCTTGTTAAGGGTGTTAAGGTGTGTTGGCCGCCGCGCCCACTAGTTGGCCACACCTGATCTTAATGATTGCTTGTTTCCTTTGAAATGGGGTCTGTTTGAATAGAGTAAAAGGAACAGCTTTGAATGCGTAAAGAAAGATGGTATGCTAGCTCCATCCTGGTGGCGCACTGGATTAATTCCATGGATAAAAAACAGAAGACTATAGGTTTGAATCTCACTGATGCCATGTCACAATAAAAAATAAATGTGTTTGCATGATGAATGCCTGAGTGCTTGGAGTTCAAAAAAGTGAACTCAAAATAAGCTAGCAGTGTTATTAAAAATCTTATTGAAACATTATGTGAACGTTTTAAAAATCTCCAAATAACCTATCATTTCGATTCTCATAGCGTTTATGAAACCGGGTCTGCTACGATAATTTCTTCACCAGTAAGTCAAGTCTGACCGATTTCGAGTTTAGTTTAGCAGTTATGCTTACCAGGTGTTAACAACAACACTAAGTTAGCCAAAGTTAGCTAGCTAGATAGCGTGTAGTCTAGCAATTAGCATGTGTCACGTGAGTTTAAAGTTTTGGAGAAGCTATTTTTCACCATAAAAATTCACCTTTATAAAAAAGATTTGCATGCCTCTATCATTGCATTTGCAGACAAATTTAAGCCTACTAGCTATTCCAAATGTTATGAGTAGATTGGATAATGATAATTTAGGCTATTAATAAGTGCTTAGTGGTATAAGTTTATAGGCTATATTTCAGAGACGTTTACTTTGCATTTTCATGCAAATCTACTACACTTTATATGACTGGAGAAATTAGCAGAATCTTTTTTAATATGATGGTAGCCTAGGCCTACTCTACTGACACTGTATCAATAAAAACGACCCTGTCTTGAATGCAACCATGAAATCTAGGCGTATGAAAAGGGGGTCCTGGTTATTCAGCGTTTGTCAAATTGTCAGAAGTAATCTTTTTGCATTTAATCCTAACCTTTTTCCTAACTTTAACCTAATTATCCTAACCTGCTGCCTAAATTCTCCTAATCTGCTATGAAATGTAAAATTCTTCGTTCATTTTACAAAAGCTGGACCCCTTCTTGCCATGACCATGCCGGTCAGCCATCGCTCATTCATATATTTATATGTACATACTCGTATTCATTCCTTTACTCTTGTGTGTATAAGGTAGTTGTTGTGAATTTGTTAGATTACTTGTTAGATACTACTGCATGGTCGGAACTAGAAGCACAAGCATTTCGCTACACTCGCATTAACATCTGCTAACCATGTGTATGTGACAAATAAAATTTGATTTGATTTGAAAAGGGGAGACGCAAATTGTACAATATGACGTCCATATATCCTGGAGGACATTATTATCCCAAAAAACACCAGTGGTTATCATATGATAACCCAATGATAATTTGTTGAACTTTATTCATAAGAGGAGGGACAATGTATGGATATTACAGCATAGGACAAACGCCTTAATGGGATAGGACAACCTGCTGTGTTGACTATTGGTTGTTCAAGCCCAACAATATATGTATTCTTTATGACACTAAAACACCTGAATGAATCAAACACAACCAAACAATTAAGAGCCCTGATGGTATAGGTGACCTGAAGAAGTGATATTCTAACATCAGGTGTGCTTTTCATTTATTTATGTACAACTGTAGGTTCACCAGCGGACCTCTATCAAGACATCCATGTCAGCTGGATTCCCACTGTGAAGATGAGCAATACTGGTGCAGCATCTTCTTGAACTGCACTGTTGGTTAAGGGCTTGTAAGTAAGCATTTCATGGTAAGATCTACACTTGTTGTATTTGGCGCATGTGACAAATAAAGTTTGATTTGATCAGTTTCTACTTTTACCACTTTGTCATTTTCCAGATATGAAAGGAGACATCCCTCAATTATACAAGATGGTTGTTATCTGCCTTGCATTTTGAGTAGAGTACCTTCACCTTGTCATCATGACAAAAGTGTCCCCTTAAATCGTATGAATATGTAAAATACTATTGTTTATGATATTGTAAACATTCTGTACTTTAATAATAGGTATATTGTTGTATGGATGAAATGAAAAGTATTTTGTAATCTCTGCTTTGCCTAGCCCCATTGAATAAAACTTATTTCTTACAGCCCAATTATTTTCTTTCTTTACAATTTAAACACATTTACCATACACAATGTAATTGTTGTAGTAGTCTTAGGCAAAACATCTTCATTATCACAGTGGCGTCTCCAAGTGCCACTCAGACCTTGGAGAAAAGTATCTGGCAGTGAACGTGCTAGTGGTAGTTGTGTGTATGTTTTAAGATCCCATCTCCTGCTTCCAGACATTTTCACCACCTAGATTACAAGGGTTGTATTTTCACCAAAAAATGTAATGTAAAGGCATGTACAAAATCTAATATAATTATTAGCCTCATATACATTGTCTACTGGATGGTTTTAAATTGAGAACATATAGCTGAACAATATGTAAGCAGTGTGTGAGTTAAGCTATTATCTGCTTCAGATGCACAATGTCAAGGGGTGCATTGCAAATGCCCATAAACCTTAAAGGCGCTGCATAGTCAATCCGACGTCTGCATTGGCCGTGCAGCATTTACGGTGATACGGCCTCTGCAGAAGTCAGGGCATCCATACTTATTGCACTTCGCAGAGCAGAGCTGTTGTCAAGGAAGTGAGTTTGAGTTTATATAGGACCTCCCGCCCCCACCTACTGTCAACCAATCATGTCAATGCGGAGCTACAGTTTACGGAGCCCTCAGCATTGTTACAAACTTTGAGAGGCATACGGAGCACAACATTTTTTTGGGCCTCTACGTGCCTCCGGGGGCTCAGCAATTGCGTCACATCATCGATACGGCGCCTCCGACCACATTTTTAAATCAAGCATAAATAGTCTCTAATGCCATCATACTGTAGGCCAGTGGTTCCAACTCCAATTCTCGCGTCCCGCCCAACAGTACAGTTTTATTGTAGCCGCAGACAAACACACCTGATTCAACTTGTCAACTAATCATCAGCCCCTCAATGAGTTGAATCAAGTAAGTTTCTCTGGGGCTACAACAAAAGTGTGCGGTTGGAGGTACACAAGGGCTGGAGTTGGGAACCACTGCTGTAGGTTTATAGCTGCATTGGCGTTGCATGCCATTATCTGCTGCAAAACTGGTTCACATGGCTGATATCCTGAAAAAAGTGACAATCAAATAAAACTAATTGGAGGTTCATTTGAGAATACAACACAGATACACAGACAAATTAGACACATTCTCTTCCATTCTTTACTGCAGGATTGTGATCTGTGATGAATCAACACTAGTCAATCTTGAATAATTAAAGGTTTAAACTGGTTTTAATTGTTAACTTCAAAGAACCAAGACTCATATAATTTCAAAGTTTACAAGTAAGCTAACTCATACGTAAAGGTTAGACATTTTAGTAACAAGTAGGATATTATTACTAAAATGTAATTTCAGGTGAACAAAAAAAAGTCCATACCAGAGGTGGCCAACCTTGCTCCACTGATCCCTGATCTACTGGGTGAGCAGACTTCATTTCCTGCCCAGCAATAGCACACTTGATTATAAACTAAATTAGGTTTGATACATTGAATCAGGTGTGTTAGTGGTGGGCTGGAACAGAAGCCTGCACACCCAGCAGGGTTGGCCTGCTCTAGTTGTAATAGATTTATACATTGTGTGACTTTTAAACTGTAATTTTGGTCACAAAATTTGCTAACATATAATCAATCCATCGTATACAAGGATGTACCTTTATTCTCTTGGGACATTCATTGGGACCTCTTAATCTGCAGATAGGGTTTGATGGCTCTCTGTAGACAGAACATCACAAAGAAACAGGCTGCATTATACTCAAGTTAGACAGCCATGAATATTATGTTGCTACTGTATATCTCTCTGTCTTCCAGTTTTTCTCACTAGGGACTGGAACTGGAGAATAGTTTCATAATGTCCTCCCACAAAGTTACCTGCCCTATCCAGAGTAGCCTGCTCTCCCTTCTCTGACAGCTGGAAGTGCTAGCTAATCCTTTCACCCTCTTCCATGGCTGTTAGCTACCTACCTAGCTACAAATGCATTTGGAGTTACACCAATAATTACATAAAGATAGCTAACTAGCTAATATGAAGTTTGCAAGCTGGTGATATTTAATTCATGTAGCTAGCTGGCTATACAGTATGTAAACTTAGCTAACTAGCTAACATTACGTTAGCAGCTCATTTGAGGTAGCCTGCACACTATGTTTAATTAGCTAGCTTGCTACAGAAACTGACTTGGTGCGGTTGCTAGGTGATTTGTGACGCAACTGCCAGCCCACTATTCTTATCAGATACAAAATTATCAGAACCCCGGAGCTAGTACTTGGTTGCACAGCCTTTGGCCAAGATAGCGGGATTTCTTATAAGCTTCCGGGTTAGAGTCCCGCTAGTTGAAAGCGGCTGCTCTACCCTTTAGCACAGTGCGGATGCTGCCTGTAATCCATGGCTTCTGGTTGGGGAATGTACGTACGGTCATTGTGGGAACGACGCCATCGATGCACTTACTGATGAAGCCAATGACTGATGTGGTGTACTCCTCAATGCCATCGGAGGAATCCCGGAACATATTCCAGTCTGTGCCAGCAAAACAGTCCTGTAGCTTAGCATCTGCTTCATCTGACCACTTTTTTATTAATCTAGTCACTGGTGCTTCCTGCTTAAATTTATGCTTGTTAGCAGGAATCAGGAGGAAAGAATTATGGTCAGATTTGCCAATTGGAGGGCGAGGGAGAGCTTTGTATGCGCCTCTGTATGTGGAGTATAGGTGGTCCAGAGTTTTTTTCCTCTGGTTGCACATTTAACATGCTGATAGAAATTTGGTAAAACGGATTTAAGTTTCCCTGCATTAAAGTACCCGGCTAAGAGGACGCTGCCTCTGGGTGAACGTTTTCTTGTTTGCTTATGGCGGAATACAGCTCATTCAATACTGTCTTAGTGCCAGCCTCTTGACTGTGGTGGTATGTAAACAGCTACGAAAAATACAGATGAAAACTCTCTTGGTAGAAAGTGTGGTCTACAGCTTATGAGATAGTCTACCTTCCTTAGATATCGTGCACCAGCTGTTATTTACAAAAATACATAGGCCGCCGCCCCTTGTCTTACCAGACGCCGCTGTTCTATCCTGCCGGTGCAGCGTGTAACCAGCCAGCGGTATGTTGATAGTGTCGTCGTTCAGCTACGACTCCGTGAAGCATAAGATGTTACAGTTTTTAAATGTCCCGTTGGTAGTTTAGTCTTCTGCGTTGCTCACCGATTTTATTCTCCAAAGATGGCACGTTTGCTAGCAGAATGGAGGGAAGTGGGAGTTTATTAGATTGCCTAAGAATTCTCAGAAGGCTGCCCGCCCTTTGGCCCCTTTTTATCTGCCTCCTCTTCACGGAAATCGCAGGGATCTGGGCCTGTTCCCAAGAAAGCAGTATATCCTTTGCGTCGGGCTCATCAGAGTCATGAAAGGAAAAAAAATGGATTCTGCTAGTCCGTGGTGAGTAATTGCAGTCCTGATGTCTAGAAGTAATTTTTGGTTTTAAGAGATTACATTATGAACAAAATAAGTTCAACAACGCAAATAAATGGAAAAAAACACAATAGGTTGGGGACACGTAAAACGTCTGCCTTCCTCTCTGGTGCCATTTTACGTGATGCATATGAGTCCTTCATCAGGTACGATACCCACAGTTGGCTACGGTTGACCTGACAACATTTTATTGCACTTTTTGGAATTAAATATTATTTCAACCTGCGGGTCGGCTCGCGGTTCAGAACAATTATTGCGGGTCAGAAACTTTTTTTAAATCAAGATCATATTTTTTTACAAACCCAGGAGCTTACTGTGTTCCATTTGGTCATCGGTGAGGCAAACATATACTGTAGGCTACCAGCCACACACGCAGTGGATCAGGGAACTTTCCGTTATTTGTGTGGTTCTGAAACTGATGTATCATCCCCCCACGTGAGAATATGTTGCCAAGTGTACTTTCCCTGGCTGACCTAGCTCATGCAAAATGGCTAATGTAGGCCTAAGAAATAAAAAGAACAGTTATGAAATATACCATCGTGGAAACAGATGCTGCGCAACTGAAAACCCTGATTTGGTTTGGAACGATTTTGGAGTCATTGCGGACAAGGACAGCAATCCGGTAGATGGTTACACAGCCAGTAAAAAGTTAAAGCAGGTATTTGTTTGCGATAGGCTAATTCGGTTTATTTTCAGGTAATTATTACATTAATTTAGACCAGGGGTGTCAAAATCATTCCATGGAGGGCCGAGTGTCTGCATTTTTTCTTTTCATTTAAGGCCTAGACAACCAGGTGAGGGGAGTTCCTTACTAATTAGGGACCTTAATTCATCAATCAGGTACAAGGGTGGAATGAAAACTTTTCAAAGTAGATTTGTGTTGTCATTGTAGAATTTTTTTTTTTTGTTCTTAATTCATGGCATGGTTTCCTTTTATCCAAATGTTGAATAGACATGCAGACAAATTCATTCTTGCAGGGAGGGGAATAATAGCGTACCACACTGGAGTCATAAAAGCAATTACATAAATGTATGTTATTTGTAAGCTCTTAGAACAATTCTGTGCGGGTGGGTCGAGTTCTGGATAAAAAACGGTTATCGGGTGGGGATCAGAATTGATTTGGCTGGCGTGGGGTGGGGTGGGTGAGGCTCCAAAAAACGGACCCATGCAGGACTGCACATACGTGACGTAGTACGCAATGTTTCGGGAAAGGTTGGTTGGGGAGGATGGGTGGGCGTTTCCCACAACTGACTAGCAATCCAAAGATTGCAGGTTCGAGTTGCGTCGGGGACAACTGTAACATTTTTTCACCTAACCCTTTCCTAACCTTAACCTAATTCACCTAACCTGCTACGTAAATTATCCTAACCTTTGTCGTTAGTTCTCCTAACCAGCAACTTAAATTATTGTACCACCGGGTAAGATGTAAGATACTATGATCCTCTAATTCACATAAGATATTGTGCGACCGCTATTCCATTCATAACGTAACTTAATGTAGCGTAATATATCAAACTACCAAATCCTACAAATTGCCCTGAGGCCAGGATCGTGTGTTCTGTTCTCTTTGCTAATGTAGAATGTTACCAACCTCCCCTCTCCTGTGCTGTTCTGTACTGCTCACCATAGGCTCCTTGGGCTCCATGGGTAATTGGCTGGAGCCTGAATGACAGGGAGGCCCACCAGTGGATCAACTGGGGCTTGATAAATTGATGTTCATTTTACTTCAAATTGGTTTTAATATTGTTGTGGGAATTGTGCGGGATGGGGTTTCTGTTGGAACAGTGGGTGTGCAAATATAAAAGCAAATTGAACGTTTGTGTTTGTATAAGTGTGTGTGTGCATGTATGTGTGTGTGCGTCAATTCTATTCTACTGTACTTCATTCCTTCCAACTTCCATTCCTTCCATTTTTATTTAACCTTTATTAATCTAAGCAAGTCAGTTAAGAACACATTTTTATTTCCAATGACGGCCTACCAAAAAGGCAAAAGGCCTCCTGCGGGGACAGGGGCTGGGAATAAAAATACAAAAAATAAAATAAAAATATAGAACAAAACATACATCATGACAACAGAGACAACACAACACTACATAAAGGGGAGACCTAAGATAACGACATAGCAAGGCAGCAACACATGACAACACAGCATTGTAGCAACACAACATGGTAGCAGAACAAAACATGGTACAAGCATTATTGGGCACAGACAACAGCACAAAGGGCAAGAAGGTAGAGACAACAATACATCACGCAAAGCAGCCACAACTGTCAGTAAGACTGTCCATGAAAGAGTCTTTGAATGAAGAGATTGAGATAAAACTGTCTAGTTTGAGTGTTTGTTGCAGCTCGTTTCAGTCGCTAGCGGCAGTGAACTGAAAAGACGAGTGACCCAGGGATGTGTGTGATTTGGGGTCCTTTAACAGAATGTGACTGGCAGAACAGGTGTTGTATGTGGAGTAGATATCTCAGATAGGGGGGAGTGAGGCCTAAGAGGGTTTTATAAGGAGCATTGTTTACAAATCTGATGGCTGAATAGTATCCCATAGAATCAGAATGAGAGAGTGAGAGTAATATGCTGTCTCTTGTTCTCAGTAATAGGACTCCAGTAATTAGAGCAGTGTGGCAATTGAAAAAGTTATGAGACGCTGTTGCAGGCAGGCTGATTAAGGAGCTGAAATATGACAGTGGCCTCTAGGTGGCCCCGCGATGCCACATTAAACCTGGGTCAACATATCTAATCACCATAGAAGAAGACATCGACAGTTCAGGCCATAGAGATAGATAGATGACTCTAGTGCCCCAAATCTTGTTTTAGCATGGACAGTGCCATTGAGGACTTTCACCATTTTGAAGCAGCCAATTGGGTGGAACTTCCTATGGGTTAAGAATGGATCACATAATTTACCCAGGTCACAAGGAGAAGTCAGCCAATGAATTATACTTGAGCAAACATTCCATAACTGCAGGTGGCAGTAAATCGCCAATCGTGGCTTTATACCTGTTCAATCAACACACTTCATGTGGCAGTATGCACCCTTTCAGTTTGTTTATCAACTCCTAGAAGTACTAGAAGAAAAGTGGCACTGCCCATGCTCTCACAGACGCCATAATGGGACAGATAAAATGTTGTGTCTTCTAACTATCTCTATGCTTCAGGGCAACTGACGTCCTTCAACACACACTGTACAGGCCCTGTATGATTACATGGGGTATCAATGTGCACTGTCAGCTGTTCCTATACCAGCTGGAACTCAAGTCCCTCAGTTGTGCTGCCTTGGGCTAATTAAGATTTTCTGTCTTGTATGCGTCTGCAGCTAGTCCTAATGCGCGTACGTGTGTGTGACAGTGACGCCCTTGATGCGTGGTTGGCTCTGCAGCAGTACTACAAACTCATTAGATAGCAGATGTGAGGTGTCCCAGCTATCACAGCATCAGACCAAGGTGAGAGTTAAACATCAGACTGGTGCTTATACCCTCAGGCATTATGCAGTCCACGCCTGTCGCATCGGCCCGCATATCTGACTGTAGGTAAACTGAGGCAGCATCAAGCAGTTTGGGGACAGATAACTCTTGTAGTATGTTAAGAGTCATTCAGAGTCACCTCCACAGAAAGTTTGGTGTTTTAGGAAACTGTCCTCAGGACACAAATCCCCTGTTTCCACTAAGATTAAGCATTTATGCACCAGAACTTTAACTTGAAACTGAAGCATTCCAGGCCTAGAAAACAGCCAGGTACTCCACAACCAAGTTATTGGTAGCCCAAAGACTGGGTTGAGCCTAAAATTATTAATTTAGTAGGTCACAATAAACTCACAAGGATTTAAGTGTGTTACAATGCAAATCAACTTTTCAGAAATACTACTGTAAGTCAATGAGGTGTCATACCTTAAAGGATGTCCCCTAGGATATAGTTTGTCCTCCAGCTGTGGTCCAAATCATATTTGGGAGTAAAACCTGATTACATCTCCCTGTGTGAAGAGATCAAATCAGATCATGTTTGTTTCTCGGAGCCTGATTAGGTCTAATTGAACTGCATCTATAGTATAAACACTGCAGGAGTCCAGTCCCACTGGGACCAATAGAGAGGTTATTAAGGGAAGGCTTTATCCTCTCTATCTCTTTCCATCTCACTCTTTCTTTCTAAATCTCTTTCTCTTCTCATTTATTTTTCTCTCTTTTTCAGCCACTCTCTTGCTCTCTCTCTCTCTCTCTCTTATTCTCTCTTTCTCTTTCAATCTCTCTCTCTTCTTCTCTCCATCTCATTGCATACCTGCACACACACATATGCACACACACTCATACACACACTCACCACCCCACCCAATATGCCTGCATGCGAATCAAAGCTTGAATACCAAAATAACACCCTATCTTACATGTTATCTACACTAATTGATCATGCTAATGACCCTCTGAAATAGGTTGCCCTTATTTTCCTGCCTTAAAGGAAAATAAAATATATAATTTATAAATAATTTATATTTGTGAGGAACCCAGCTAGTGATTTGTGATTCTGTCTCATATGGCTTAGTACTAAGGCAGATGCAGTGTAATTATTGGTACTGTGAGAACAGTTCTAGTACTACAGATGTAGGATTTTAATTTGGTCTGTCTTTTGTTGCTGAGAATTTTCCTGCACAGCAAGAAATAGTGTAAATAGTGCAAACTTGTAGTGTATTCAAGGTTTCAAAAGACTTCTAAAGTTTATAATTTCCACTTTAAAATGTCATAGTTAATTTGCCCTAATGAAAAATCTACCTCTACAAAAAAACTTCCATTAATTATAAGCCACATAATAATTCACATTTCCTGTTGCCACAGGATTATTTTCCTTCTGTAGCAAACTGGCTCAAATTAAGATCCCACATTTGTATGTATCAATGTGTATCTACATTTTAACCAGGCTATACCTACCAAATCAAATTTTATTGGTGACATACACGTGTTTAGCAGATGTTATTGCGGGTGTAGCGAATTGCTTGTAATGTAATTTGTATGTGTAAACATGGTGTAAAGAACTGTAGAGAAAGAAACCTCTATTCTAGCAGAAGTCATGCTAGCATGGATTACATAGAAACCCATTCAGTTGTGAATTATGGAAATACTGAATGAATTTGGTGAGCTGTGACACTGCTCTTGCTAGTATCCCTTTTCTTTAAGAGTGATACTAGTATCTTAAAGAACAGATACTAGCAAGAGCAGTGTGCAGGTTTCTCTTTTCTTTCATGTTATTCAATTGTTACCATGCACCTGCAACAAAGATAGTTTAGATGTACGAGTGCCTTTTGAATTTTGCTCAGTCATTGTAAAAGAGACAATTTCTGGTGGTACCTCTGGACATGGTCTATGTGAAAGTCTCAAATGACACCCTAGTCTCTATACAGTGCACTACATTTGACCAGGGCCCATACGGCTCTGGTCAAAAGTAGTGCACTATATAGGGAATAGGGTGTTATATGCGACCCATCCATAGCCTACCTTTGTTCTAATCTCGATAAATTTCCTCTAACTGATCACGTCCTCCAGCTTGTTCTGTTATTGATGTCAGCCATTGATCAGGGACATTCATAAAAAGTGCTTTAGTTTCGCTCCGTAAACCTCAGCTTTATTGCCATTTAAGGGATGTAGAGAGAGAATTATTAGTCTGCTTTTAATAAAAGGAACTGCTCGACGTCTTAGACTTAAAGAGGCTCATAGAGAACATAATCGTAACTCTGTTACAGAAGGTAACACCTCTTGATTTATTTTGACATTAATGTTAATATTTTGAATATATGAACATATGGAAATATCCATATTGAATATAAAAAAATGATATATTCAAGAATAAAAAAACTGTGTATTTGATCAATGTGTGTGTGTGTGTGTGAGAGAAAGTGTCTTCAGCATAGTGCGTGTGTGTCTACAGTGTATTGTGTGTCAGGATATTGTGAATAACACAACATTGTCTGTGTGTATACGGCTCTATTGACGCAGGCCTCCTGGGAAAGAGAGATTTTAATCTCAATGGGATCAACTGTATAAATATTAGATGAATAAAGTATTACTGTGTTTGTGTGTGTGACGTTGTGTGTGTGTGTGTGACGTTTTGTGTGTATTCCTCTCTCAGGAGGAATAGTCCCATCCATCTTGTCCCCTCAGTAATGGGGGCTCAAGGCAGCTTATACCCGGCTTTCCAATCCGTCCTCATTTAGTTGGCATTTTGTTCCGGGCCAGACACTCTTCCTCTGACTCTGGGAGAGAGAGACCCAGACTTTCTCCTCTCCTCCCCTGTCTCCTACTGTCTCTCTCATCGCCCGTCTGTCTAGCCCTCTCCCTCCTGTTTTTCACATCTCTCCTCTTCGTCTCCTGGCCTGTGCACCTGATCGCCCCCGTCTCGCCCTCTGCCTCCTGTCTTTTCTGGTCTCCTCTCTTCCCCTCTGCCTCCTCTCCAGTCGATGTCTCCTCTTCCTCTCTGCACTCTACAGTCAGACTGTACTTTCTAACCATCGACCACATTTTGGGCTTTACATCAACCTTTACCTGGTAGCTGTTGATTTGGTCAGAATGTTCATCTTCAACCTCTGGCTCTCTGTCTTCCCACTTCTCTTTCCTCTAACTATACTCTCACCACTCATGTCTCCTTTCGGTTTTCTTCTCCTCCCTTCTCTCCTCTCCATCCTCTCCTTCTCTCTGCTCTCTTCGCCTCCTCTCTTCCTCTCCTCTCCCTCCCTTGCTTCTCATCTTTCACTCCACAGGGATAGTATACAAAATGAGGACAAATTGATATGAAACCCAAAGGAGGAGAGGAAAAAATTGTCTACACATCGCAAGTCGACCGTAAGCATAAATTCTGTGACATACTGCTGTGCACGTGGATGCTGATCTAAGGTCAGTTTTGCAATTTGCTCCCTAATGGTTAAGTTTAGGATCTGGGAAGGGTAGCTGATCCTAGATTTGTGTCTGAGTGTTACGCCTACCCCCGCTCTACTACTCCGGCACTCGACGTCACCGGTCTACTAACCACCGGTCCTGGCAACCCATCTTTACGCACACCTGGCAACCATCATTACGCACACCTGTGCCCTATCATCAGTCACACCTGGACTTCATTACTACCTTCATTACTTACCATTTATCTAGCACTGTTTTGTCAGTCATCAGGTAGTATTGTTTGTGTTTCAATGTCAGACGCTTCTCTTGTTTTGTATCGGTCCATGTTGCTTATCATTATCACTAACTGCACCTGCTTCCTGACCCTGCGTCTACGTAATTTTTTTTTTTTTTATTTCACCTTTATTTAACCAGGTAGGCCAGTTGAGAACAAGTTCTCATTTACAACTGCGACCTGGCCAAGATAAAGCAAAGCAGTGCGACAAAAACAACAACACAGAGTTACACATGGGATAAACAAACGTACAGTCAGTAATAAATAAATAAATCTGCATACAGTGTGTGCAAATGAAGTAAGGAGGTAAGGCAATAAATAGGCCATAGTGGCGAAGTAATTACAATTTAGCAATTGACACTGGAGTGAGATGTGCAGATGAGGATGTGAAAGTAGAAATACTGGTGTGCAAAAGAGCAGAAAAACAAATATGGGGATGAGGTAGGTAGTTGGTTGGATGGGCTATTTCCAGATGGGCTGTGTACAGCTGCAGTGATCGGTAAGCTGCTCTGACAGCCAATGCTTGAAGTTAGTGAGGGAGATATGTCTCTAACTTCAGTGATTTTTGCACTGAATACTACCTCAACAAATGGAAGCAGCAGTTAATCAAGACATCTCCCAGACGGTCGGGCGAACAGGGACACCTACTTAGTCAACACCACGACCAGCTGGCTCATTTGGGAACGGCAAATGATGAGGTCCTCCGCGTTCTTCAACGAGTCAACATTACTCAAGAGGCGTCATCTCCAAACAGTGGAGGATTCTCTACCACAAGTTGGCCCATTGAGCCAGTAACCCAGCCCATCCAGCAGTCCACCCTGTCAGAGATGCCCGATTGTCCCTCCCCGACAAATATGACAGGACTCCATCAAAATGCTGTGGTTTCCTACTCCAGTGCTCCTTCTATTTCACTCAATAAATGGGAGCCCCCACCACTGAGAGGTCCAAGGTTGCCACGGTTATTTCTCTGTTGACCGGACAGGCGTTGGAGTGGCCACGGCCATCTGAGAGAGAGGAGAGGAGGAGCTGGGTTCCTATGAGGGGTTCAGGGAGCTCTTTGACCATCCACCGGAAGGCAGAGGGGGGGGTGAGCGTCTACTCCAACTACGGCAGGATGGCCAGACCGCGGGGGAGTATGTGCTCACCTTTCGGACAGTGGCAGCATCCATCGGATGGAATGAGCCGACGGTCCACACCCTTTTCAGAAGAGGATTGCGCGAAGAGGTCCAGATGGAGTTAGCGTGCCGAGGCGACAACCTGTCCTTGGATGCCCTCATCGTGATGGCCACTCGCTAATGTTCTGTCCTTGGACAATAAAGTAGACGAGCTCAGTGCGAGGATCTCCTTCCAGAGAGACATCAGGGACTGTAACATACTCTGTTTCACGGAATCATGGTTCTCTCCGGATATACTGTCCCCATCCATACAGCCAGCTGGGTTCTCAGTACATTGCGCAGACAGGAATAAAGAACTCTCTGGGAAGAAGAAAGGCGGTGGTGTATGTTTCATGATTAACTACTCATGGTGTGATTGTGATAACATACAGGAAATCAAGTACTTTTGTTCACCCAACCTCGAATATCTCACAATCAAATGTCGACCATATTACCTCTCAAGAATATTCTCTTCGGTTATAGTCACATCCGTGTATATTTCCCCTCAAGCCAATACCACGGCTCTCAAGGAACTGCACTGGAGTTTGTGGACCAAAGTTCTATCAACACATTTCCTGTAGTACTCATGCTACAAGAACTCTCGACCATTGTTACTCTCCCTTTCGGGATGGCTACAAGACCCTCCCCCCGCCCTCCCTTAGGCAAATCAGATCACGACCACTCCTCCCTTCCTATAGTTAGCACGGGTACTTCCTGTTTGAGTTTTTAAGGTCTATTCAAAGCTGGTCTGTCCAATCAGAATCCATGCTTCAAGATTGTTTTGATCACGCGGACTGGGATATGTTCCGGGGTAGCCTCTGAGAATAACATAGACGTATACAGGAACACGGTGACTGAGTTCATCAGGAAGTGTATAGGGGATGTTGTTGTCACTGTGACTATTAAAACCTACCCCAAGCAAAAACCATGTATAGATGGCAGCATTCGCACAAAACTGAAAGTGCGAACCACCACATTTAACCACGGCAAGGTGACAGGGAATATGGTCAAATACAAACAGTGTAATTATTCCCTCCGTCAGGCAATCAAACAGGCAAAATGTCAGTACAGAGACAAAGTGGAGTCGAAATTCAATGGCTCAGGCATGAGACGTATGTGGCAGGGTCTACAGACAATCACGGATTACAAAGGGAAAACCAGCCACGTCGCGGACACCGGCGTCTTGCTCCCGTACAAGCTAAACACCTTCTTCGCCCGCTTTGAGGATAACACAGTGCCAACGACACGGTCCGCTCCCAAGGATTGTGGGCTCTCGTTCTCCATGGCGGCGTGAGTAAGACATTTAAGCGTGTTAACCCTCGCAAGGCGTTGTTGCGCCTTCTTCACCACGCAGTCTGTGTGGGTGGACCATTTCAGTTTGTCTGTGATGTGTACGCCGAGGAACTTAACTTTCCACCTTCTCCACTACTGTCCCGTCGATGTGGATAGGGGGCTGCTCCCTCTTCTGTTTCCTGAAGTCCACAATCATCTCCTTTGTTTTGTTGACGTTGAGTGTGAGGTTATTTTCCTGACACCACACTCCGAGGGCCCTCACTTCCTCCCTGTAGACCGTCTCGTCGTTGTTGGTAATCAAGCCTACCACTAGTGTCTTCTGCAAACTTGATGATTGAGTTGGAGGTGTGCATGGCCACACAACCATGGGTGAACAGGGAGTACAGGAGAGGGCTGAGTGTTGAGGATCAGCGGGGTGGAGATGTTGTTTCCTACCCTCACCACCTGGGGTGGGCCCGTCAGAAAGTCCAGGTCCCAGTTGCACGGGGTGGAGTCGAGACCCAGGGTCTCGAGCTTATTGACAAGTTTGGAGGGTACTATGGTGTTAAATGCTGAGCTGTAGTCGATGAACAGCATTCTTACATGGGTATTCCTCTTGTCCAGATGGGTTAGGGCAGTGTGCAGTGTGATTGCGATTGCGTTGTCTGTGGACCTGTTGGGGCGGTAAGCAAATTGGAGTGGGTCTAGGGTGTCAGATAGGGTGGAGGTGATATGATCCGTGACTAGTCTCTCAAAGCACTTAATGATGACATAGGTGGCTTGTCACCAAAAACACTCACAAACTTTTACAGATGCACAATCGAGAGCATCCTGTCAGGCTGTATCGCTGCCTGGTACGGAAACTGCTCCGCCCACAACTGTAAGGCTCTCCAGAGGTTAGTGAGGTCTGCACAACGCATCATTGGGGGCAAACTACTTGCCCTCCAGGACATCTACACCACCCGATGTCACAGGAAGGCCAAAAAGATCATCAAGGACAACAACCACCCGAGTCACTGCCTGTTCACCCCGCTATCATCCAGAAGGCGAGGTCAGTACAGGTGCATCAAAGCTGGGACCGAGAGACTGAAAAACAGCTTCTATCTCAAGGCCATCAGACTGATAAACAGCCATCACTAACATTGAGTGGCTGTTGCCAACATACTGACTCAAATCTCAAGCCACTTAATTTTTTTAAATTGGATGTAATAAATGTATCACTCGTCACTTTAAACAATGCCACTTTATATAATGTTTACATACCCTACATTACTCATCTCATATGTGTATACTGTACTCTATACTATCTACTGCATCTTACCTATGCCGTTCGGCCATCGCTCATCCAGATATTTATATGTACATATTCTTATTCATTCCTTTACACTTGTGTGTATGAGGTAGTTGTTGTGAAATTGTTAGATTACTTGTTAGATATTACTGCATGGTCGGAACTAGAAGCACAAGCATTTCGCTATACTCGCATTAACATCTGCTAACCATGTGTATGTGACCAATAACATTTTATCAGATTTTATTTGAAGGCTGCTGGTCCAGATGGTATCCCTAGCCGCGCCCTCAGAGCATGTGCAGACCAGCTGGCTGGAGTGTTTACGGACATATTAATTAATTAATGACTCTCCTGTGAGGTTCCAGAGATCAGGTTACAATGGATCATCGTCCACCAGACCCCTCTCAGAGGGGAGGAGGGATTGATGTGAGGGTTTTATGACACCTCATGCCAATCATAAATTGTATGCTGCAGGGAACTCTTTTTGGTCTTCAGTAGTGGTGATTGGAATGTTCCTTTGTTACCTGAGACATTTTGCAGTTTTGATAATACTTTGCCCAGTAAGTAGCCACGTCCGAGGGAGCTCAGAGAGCATGTCAGCATGACGGAAACACCCCCTTTTTACGAGAGTGTATAAAGAGTTAGTTGAGAATTAACATACCAGGCCAGAAGGACTCAAGCTGCAGCTTAGTTCTCCATTGGTTAAGACCCTGAAAATGAACTCGAGGTGAAGACGACAAAGTAGCCTCTCTAACAATTGATGTTATGGCTGAGTAGCTGTCCTAAGTATTTTATCTAAGAAAGTGAATTTAAATAGGACCATCTTGTTATTCTCTTCAAACCATCGTCGACTACACTGCTCTCATCACCCCACTGGGGATCATCGACACGGCTGATTAGCTGTCTTCAGAGGACCACTCTTCCAGAACGAGTGGAAGTGAAGCCTCAGACAACTAAGAAGAAGGACATTATGACCTCTTGTGGACAATCAAAGCCTTACACTTGAGAGCTCGGGGGAAGGCCCCACTGCCCCTTTCACGAAAGCCTGGGTCCAACAGAGATACACGACGAAGGAAGACCTTTCAACACGTAAATACATTCATTATTTCTTACCCAAATGGGCGGTGGTTTGGGGAAAAGTATTAGGATTACTGTGAGCATAGTTAACAAGTGTATAAGTGTTGTCTCTCTTTCTTCCTCCTTTTCTCCTTCCTCCCTCTTTTGATAAACAAGCAGTCATGTTGTCGTTAGTCCACTAGGGAACTGATTTCATCGTATTAACTTTCTAATCAGTAACCTATACTGTGTGTGTGTGTATCCTGTGTTATAATTTAGTTAGTTAGTAAATAAACAATGAACCCAGCCCTGTGCAACTGGGTCCTGGACTTCCTGACGGGCCGCCCCCCATTTGGTGAAGGTAGGAAACAACACCTCCATTATGCTGATCCTCAACACAGGGGCCCCACAAGGGTGCATGCTTAGCCCCCTCCTGTACTCCCT
This sequence comes from Brachymystax lenok tsinlingensis, assembly GCA_030435695.1. Lineage (NCBI taxonomy): Eukaryota > Metazoa > Chordata > Actinopteri > Salmoniformes > Salmonidae > Brachymystax > Brachymystax lenok. The sequence goes on from CM059782.1 coordinate 18,885,734, forward strand.
GTTCACCCATGACTGCGTGGCCATGCACGCCTTCAACTCAATCATCAAGTTTGCAGACGACACAGTAGTAGCCCTGATTACCGACAATGACGAGACAGCCTACAGGGAGGAGGTGAGGGCCCTGGCGGAGTGGTGCCAGGAAAATAATCTCTCCCTCAACGTCAACACGAAGAAGGTGCTGATCGTAGACTTCAGAAGACAGCAGAGAGAGCACGCCTCTATTCACATCGATGGGACTGCAAGTTCCTCTGCATCACTGCCCATCTGAAATGGTCCACCCACACACACAGTGTGGGGAAGAAGGTGCAACAGCTTCTCTTCACCCTCAGGAGACAAGAAATTTGGCTTGGCCCCTAAGACCCTTACAAACTTTTACAGATGTACAATTGAGAGCATCCTGTCGGGCTGTATCGTTGCCTGGTACAGCAACTGCACCGCCCGCAACCGCAGGGCTCTCCAGAGGGTGGTGCGGTCTGCCCAACGCATCACCGGGGGCACACTGCCTGCCCTCCAGGACATCTACAGAACCCGATGTCACAGGAAGGCCAAAAAGATAATCAAGGACATCAACCACCCGAGCCACGGCCTGTTCACCCCTCTATCATCCAGAAGGCAAGGTCAGTCAAACCCTAGAGGCCGCAGGGCCCTAAGTAGTCGTTTATGTCGCTTATGCCTGGGGCCGGTCCTGCTCAAGTAGAGACAAACTTAATCTCATCTGAACCAGAATTATTTTCTACCCTCCTGGAGCTGCCCGACCCCAAAACACAGTCAGTAAATCTAGGAGGACAGAGAGAGAGAAAAATAGAGAAAATGAGAGCGAGAGAGGGGGCTTCAGAACATCAATCTAATGAACTCACAGGACCCCCGGCTGGTTTTCAGAGGTGTTTACTTGTCTAAAACCCCCAGAATAATCTCTCTCTCTCCTTCCTCCTCTCTCCCCTCAGTCTGAACCAGATTTCACTTCCTGCCTGTTGTCTAGCACACCTATGTTAGACCTCCCATCTCTGTCAGCACAGCGTATGGGCACCACAAACACACACATCCACACATATACCCACACACACCTGTATGAAAATTTATTTTGTAGAAATGCCCATTGTAGGTCTGTCAGTAGACAAGTTGAGTCAGCACAAAATGGTTTCTTACATCTGTTTGAGGCCACCACTCCTGCTGAACATTGCAGGAGTGCTGCGTGTGTGTGTAATGTGTGTGCGCGAGTGGGTGTGTGTACATACGCGCATCATTGGTGCCTGTCTACTCTGTAGTTAGATCAGTTGTCTAAACCTGGTTTGAGACACAGCAGGTATAAAATCTCATCTTGCTGAGGGTTTTCGGTTTCTGTTCAGTGAGGTATCAGAATCTACTGCCTTGCACATCTCGGAGACCAGCAGGAAACACACACAGTGAACAACCCACACGTCTGATGGAGAAAGAACATAATCATTGAAGGATGTAAAAACATTTGATTCAGTGAACAAGAATAGACTATTAACTTCAGACTGTCAAGCTGTATTGTTCTTGTGAGGAAGAACTCATTTCTCCTACCCAGAGCCGTGGATACAACTTGGCAACATATTCTCAGCAACATTTAAAAAAAAATAATGTTTGGTGCCAACATTCCTGCTAGTCAATTAACCGCAAATTATTAACATACATTATGAACTTCCTTCATCCTTTCTCTGCTGTTTGTAAAAACCTGAATCCCCAAACCCATGAATAAGGCCATATTATGAGTAATCACAAAGGGCTGACTATTTAAGCATCAATGTGTCTCAGTTTGCCCTCTGATGAAGAGTCCTTAAAGGTGTAGTGAAGGTTGAAGCGCAGGGTGAGATAGGACAACCCTTATCTTAATTACCCCCATCACTCACGCCCTCCTCTATCTGAGCCCTCTCTCCACACCAGGACGTTAACCACTAATAAAATAATAAAAGATAGCTCATTGAGGAGGAGATTCCCCTTGCATAGCAGGACAAACTGATTTTTATACGACGTTGTGAGAAATTTAGCTTCATAGCTGATATTTGATCTCTTGAGTTTGGTTTAAGTTTTTGGAGGTGAAAGTCACCATTTGTAATGGCTGTGTGGAGGGGCATGTTGACAAACTATCACCCGTGGTAGAGGGGTAATAACACTCATTTGGGAAGGTTAGCGATTCTGCATTTGACCTTTGTATTAATCTGGCAGTTTGAACGCAGCAGACGGCGGTTTTATGTTACACTTGCCTGCCAGTAGTTTTAATGCAGGCAGATTGGGATCATTTGTCACAGATGATGTTTGGATCATCACAGGGTTACAGGGGTTATCAGTGAGCCGGAAATAGAAGGGCAACACGCAGAATGTTGAAACATACACATTCCGGATTTAACTTTAAAGACAACAATGGCAGTCACATCTCCCCTTCTTTGGCATTAGCCTGGATACCAGTGTGTTTCTGCTTTAGTTTTAGTTGACTCCTTTGTATTGTCATACCAAACAACAAGTACAATCAATATCTGGTATAAATGCTCTGGAAAACTACAGGAACAAGCCTTGATAGACAAGAATGAGAGCTTATGGGAGAATGAATGGTGTGTTATTAAACCCAACTCTACTGTATATTTGACCAACATTACAGTAATTAATGGGTCCCATACATAATTATAACGAGATAATTTATAATACTGCCTAATCCTGTAGTGCTCTCATAAAACAATTGCACATGGCATCCAATCAGATGCACCAGAGGTTGGGGGCGTTTTAGAAAATGAACAAAACCTGTACTTTACTTAGAACTTTTCACAATCGCTTCACTGGGACATTAATAGTGCTGCGTTCAGCCCTACCAAGTGAAATGATTACTTTTCTGTAGGGTAATGATTGCAGAGTTAAACTGATGCCCCATCGTTATGATAGTCTCTGTCTCCATCTTTCTCTTCTTTAAGGTAATCCATTTTCTTATGGGCACCAATCCCTGTAGTGTTTAAGTGCCCACTTTGAGTGTTGCTATTAATCACCCAGACAAACCATGTCTCAGAGAGGACTATTCTCTATGGCGCATACTGAAAATACTGCCTCTAAAACTACAAATACCTTTCTTCGTATTTCTAAATGGAAGCTTTAATTCCTGCATAATATACCGTTAAACAAGTATGTGTTCCTTGTATATGTTTCACTCAAACACACAAAGACACGCACAAATGCATGCCTGCATGCAAGCACGCACGCACGCACGCTCATAGATGCACATACACACACACACGCGCACAGCTTCACAGTGTACTACGACATTGTTTTGTATCCGTTATGATTGTGGGTTCATGTAGTGTAAGTGAGAAACAACCCTTCACCACTAAATATGACTGACTGAGCACGTGCCATGGGTGGTGCTTTGTTCCACTAACATGACTTCACCTGTAGGGCTGAAACCAGACCTCACCTGGAATCACAGATGATGTCATCTCATTCTAGAACATTACAGAACCTCTCCCACACACAGAGGAAAATAGGACCAAAGACAACTGCACATTTAAAAAGAAATACCTTATTTACATAAGTATTCAGACCCTTTGCTATGAGACTCGAAATTAAGCTCAGGTGCATCCTGTTTCCATTGATCATCCTTCAGATGTTTCTACAACTTGACTGGAGTCCACCTGTGGTAAATTCAATTGATTGGACATGATTAGGAAAGGCACACACCTGTCTATATAAGGTCCCACAGTTGACAGTGCATGTCAGAGCAAAAAACAAGATTGTGTCGAAGCACAGATCTGGTGAAGGGTACCAAAAAATGTCTGCAGGATTGAAGGTCCTCAAGAACACAGTGGCCTCCATCATTCTTAAATCGAAGAAGTTTGGAGCCAAGACTCTTCCTAGAGCTGGCCACCCGGCCAAATTGAGCAATCGGGGGAGAAGGGCATTGGTCAGGGAGGTGAGCAAGAACCCAATGGTCACTCTGACAGAGCTCCAGAGTTCTTCTGTGGAGATGGGAGAACCTTCCAGAAGGACAAACATCTCTGCAGCACTCTACTAATCAGGCCTTTATGGTAGAGTGACCAGAAGGAAGCCACTCCTCAGTAAAAGGCATATAACAGCCCGCATGGAGTTTGCCAAAAAGGCACCTAAATGAAACCTTGCACCATCCCTACAGAGGAAACCTGGCACCATCCCTACGGTGAAGCATGGTGGTAAGAGCATCATGCTTTGGGATGTTTTTTAGCGGCCGGGACTGGGAGACAAGTCAGGATCAAGGGAAAGATGAACAGAGCAAAGTACAGAGAGATCCTTGGTGAAAACCTACTTCAGAGCTCTCCGGGAACTCAGACTGGGGCGAAGGTTCACCTTCCAACAGGACAACGACCCTAAGCACACAGCCTAGACAACGCAGGAGTGGCTTCGGGACAAGTCTCTGAATGTCCTTGAGTGGCCCAGCCAGAGCCAGGACTTGAACCCGATCGAACATCACTGGAGAGACCTGAAAATAGCTGTGCACCAACGCTCCCCATCCAGCCTGACAGTGCTTGAGAGGATCTTCAGAGAAGAATGGGAGAAACACACCAAATACAGGTGTGCCAAGATTGTAGCGTCATACCCAAGAAGACTCGAGGCTGTAATCGCTGCCAAAGGTGCTTCAACAAAGTACTGAGTAAAGGGTCTGAATAATTACATAAATGTGATATTTCAGTGTAAAAATGTTCATACACTTGCTAAAATATCTAAAAACCTGTTTTTGCTTTGTCATTATGGGGTATTGTGTGGTGATTGATGAGGGAAAAAAACGGTTTAATCAATTTTAGAATGAGGATGTAACGTAACAAAATATGGAAAAAGTTGTATACATGACGTGATATTTTAACAATGATAATGTCACAGAAGAAGAGGGGTACATTACAACAACGTTAAAGCGGATTTAATGTAATGAAGGTTCGACAAGTAGGAAGTTCAAGCTTGGTGCTTTTCAGTCAAATAGCAGTTAATGCAAACTGAAATCCATGAGCGTCTAGACAACTAAATATTGACATTTCTTGCAATCTTGAAGATTTAGGCCGGGTTTCTATCTGATCAGGGATTCTATCTGATTACGCTTCACATTTCAGATTGAGCCGACAGTTTAACTTAACCGATTGAACTTAACCCTTACCCTATCCGCTAAACCCAACCCTAACCGTGAACCAGTGGCGAACTGGGAACGAAATTAGGCTCTGGCATTTCAGCCACACTGGCCAACTACTGCTATACCACACTGTAGCATACCACAAAACCATTTTTGAGGTCTCACATTTTTCTTTAATTTCCACTTTAATTACACACCTAGGGGCAGATTCAGACTTAGGAAATGTACACCTTTCCTACACACGCCTTTCCTAGACACTTGTCAGTAGTTGGTAACCAAATTAAAATAAAATAAAATAATATTTGTCTCATGCGCTGAATACAGCAGGTATAATACTTACCGTGAAATGCTGACTTGCAAGCCCTTATCCAATATGTAGTTAAGAAAATAGAATTAAGAAAATATTTACTGAATAAACTAACGTAAAAAAATAGGCACACAATAAAATAACAATAATGAGGCTATATACAGGGGGTACCGGCACTGAGTCAATGTGCTGGGGTACAGGTTGGTCAAGGTAATTTGTACATGTAGGTAGAGGTAAAGTGTCTATGCATAGACGGTAAACAACTAATAGCAGCAGTGTAAAAACAAAGGGGGTCAATGCAAATAGTCCAGGTGGCCATTTGATTAATTGTTCAGCAGTTTTATGGCTCGGGGATAGAAGCTGTTAAGGAGCCTTTTGGACCTACACTTGGCGCTCCGATACCGCTTGTCGTGCGGTAGCAGAGAGAAGACTATGACTTGGGTGACTGGAGTCTTTGACAATTTTTTGGGCCTTCCTCTGACACCGGCTAGTATATAGGTCCTGGATGGCAGGAAGCTTGGCCCCAGTGGTGTACTGGGCTGTAGGCACTACCCTCTGTAGCGCCTTGTGGTCGGTTACCTAGCAGCTGCCATACCAGGCGGTGATGCAACCGGTCACGATGCTCTCAATGGTGCAGCTGTAGAACTTTTTGAGGATCTGGGGACCAATGCCAAATTTTTTCAGTCTCTTGAGGGGGAAAAGGCGTTGTCGTGCCCTCTTCACAACTTTCTTGGTGTGTTTGGACCACTCAGACTTACCTTATGCAGTACCGTAACGGTTTCTGCTGCTGGGGCTACTGGGCGTGCTCTGAATAAATGTAATTCAACCGCTGAAAATCCTCCCACTTGCTGGCCAACTGATTTATTGTGTTTTTTATTCACTAGGATTTTCAGTACATTTATTTTTAGCTATCCCTTTAAATACGGTGTACCTTTTAAATTGAATTTTGTTGACAAACTCACTGGACTATATCGAGAGAACAGGATATTCCGAATATCAGCCTAAGGTTGTAGAATTATTACGGAATTAAGTCAAGGTCAAAATACACTGGCGTACCCCCCCCTTCCCCAGGGTACCTTGCTGACACTGTCTTGTCCCCATGAGTAAGTTCAAGGTCAGAATACGCATAGAGCGAAAAGTGTATAAAAAGGGAATCAAATTATATTTATGTGGGTGTAACTTGGGTCTGAATAAACCCCCTAGCGAGAGAGGACTGTGTTTGGCTAGCAATGTTTCTACAGACTACCACGATGGCAGAGTTTATTAAACAAATCCCGACTCAATTGATACAAATAATATTCATTATATCATCCTGCCAGGAAGGCATACTTTGTAGATCTACTCATAATCAAGACAGTTGCAGTAGGCCTATTAGTTACCCTGACGACACAATCTCTCGCTGCTCTGTCGTTCACTACATAAACTAACGTCCGTGGGCGTGGCATACAACCCCACATAGTGTTTGGCCAGAGGAAGGAGTCTGGGTAGACAGGCAAATCATTAGTAGCCAATTGCTAGCTAACTACACAAAGTGATAGATAAACATGTATGCACACACACACACACACACACAGCAAATCTGAAAGCTGTAAACAATTGCAACATCAACTACGTAGTTACCTGACTAGCCTTTTTTTATGTAGCTGTCATTGTTACTGTAGCCAGAACATCTTACTTTATTTACAGCTGTCACTAATCCTGTTTTGTCCCAGAAACATTGATTTTGTTATAAAATTCTATTTGTTTCCATTTCAAGTTTTTCGGCAAGTTGTTATTATAATGTAGCTTTTTTTTATATCTGGACATGGTCCAATTTGTACAACTCAGAGCAGTTTATTGTTTCATTGTCAAAATAAACAAAAATACATCCAGGCTGCATCACATCCGGCCGTGACTGGGAGTCCCATAGGGTGGCACACAATTGGCCCAGCGTCGTCCGGGTTTGGCCGTTATTGTAAATAAGAATTTGTTCTTAACTGTCTTGCCTAGTTAAATAAAGGTTAAATAAAATCTTTTTTTTTTTAAACATCTGTGCTCCCCTTTGCCCATGTTTCTTGCTGATCGCTTGAATGGTTAAGTATTGTGATGCTCTCAACTCATCAGGTTTTGTGATACTCACACATTCATGACTGTTTTATAACACCTCAAATTAATGTCACTTTACTACTTAGGGCTAGGCGTCCCGCTAGCGGGACAACTTCTGGTGAAACTGGAGGACGAGCAATTCAAATAAAAAGTCATAAAAACTATGGATATTAAATATTTAGGTACATATTAAACATTTAGGTAAATATAAGTGTCTTATATCAGCTGAAAGCTTAAATTCTTGTTAATCTAACTGCACTGTCTGATTTACAGTAGCTATTACAGCGTAAGCATGCCATGCGATTTTTTGAGAACGGCGCCCCACATCAAAATATTTTTCCACCGGCACAGGTTTCATGAATTCACAAATAGCGGTTAAATATTCTCTTACTTTTGAAAATCTTCCTCTGATTTGTCATCCAAAGGGTCCCAGCTATAACATGTAGAATCATTTTGTTAGATTTTATCTATCTTTATATCCCAAAAAGTCAGTTTGGTTGGCGCCATCAATTTGAGCAATCCACTCGTTCAACATGCAGAGAAAGGAATCCTAAAATCTACTCCTAAACTTTGTTTCAACAAGTCAAAATACGTTTCTATTTACTCCTCAGATACCCTAAAATGTAATCAAACTATAATATTTCTTACGGAAAGAAGTATGTTCAATACGAAACAGTTTTTAGCAGGTGCGTCCTTTCTTCATGGCACGCGCAAACACAAATTTCCAAGACTGTGTCCCTGTACTAAAACTGATATTTCTTCTTAATTTTTGAAGTTACAAGCTTGAAACCTTGAACATAGACTGCTGACACCCTGTGGAGGCCATAGTAATTGCATAAGTTGTCATGCATGCTATGTAATAGCAGTTGTTATTAACAGTTGACATTAGAGTATAGCTAATTATGACAACTTATGACAAATGTTGTGTGTTGTACAGCTGTAATAAAAGGTGCTATGAATGCATGCATAAGGACACCAACTGTAAAGTGTTGCCAAACAGGTATTGCAATGTGAAACATGTATTTCTACATTAAACATTAAGTTAAGTTTGGTGAAAAAGTGAGATTTGTTGTGTTGTACAATTGAAAATATGTTTAGAGTTTTGAAACAACTGCCTTTTTGATTATCTGTTTTGAGTTTTGGGCCCGAGGAAGAGTAGCAGCATCTTTGGCTGTAGCTAATGGGTATCCAAATAAAATATGAATTACTAAGCGTTGTGAAAATTGCACCAAAGCTATGAAAAAACGTATTCACACCCCTTGACTTTTTCTACATTTTGTTGTGTGACAGCCTGAATATATAATTGAATAAATGTCAATGTTGTGTCACTGATCTATACATAACACCCCACAATTGTCAAAGCGGAATTTTTTTTGCAAATGTATTAACAATGAAAAGCTGAAATGTCTTGATTCAAAAAGTATTCAATCCCTTTGTTATGGCAAGCCTGAATAAGTTCAGGACTAAACATTAGCTTGCCAGAAGCATACAACCCTGCATCGCACTGCTGGCTTGCTTCTGAAGCTAAGCAAGATTGGGCCCTGGATGGGAGACCAGATGCTGCTGGATGTGGTGTTGGAGGGTCAGTAGGAGGCACTCTTTCCTCTGGTCTAAAAAAATATCCCAATTCCCCAGGGCAGTGATTGGGGACATTGCCCTGTGTAGGGTGCCGTCTTTCGGATGGGACCTTAACTGACTTGCCTAGTAAAATAAAGGTAAAAAAATGTAGTAACCCAAAAAGTATTAAACGAATCAAAATATATTTGATATTTAACATTGTTCAAAGTAGCCACCCTTTGCCTTGATGACAGTTTTGCAAACTCTTGGAAAAGCATTCCAGGTGAAGAGAGAATACCAAGAGTGTGCAAAGCTGTCATCAAGGCAAAGGGTGGCTACTTTGAAGAAAATAAAACATATTTAGATTTTTTTGGTTACTACATGATTACATATTTGTTATTTCACAGTTTATGTCTTCACTATTACGCTGCAATGTAGAAAATAGTTAAACTAAAGAAAACCCTTGAATGAGTAAGTGTGTCCAAACTTTTGACTAGTACTGTAAGTCTATGGTAAAATGTTTTGATTAAATATTTGATGCTACTTAATCTGTCACCCTGATTATATTTTAGTTATGAAAATGTTTTATTTGATACTTGTGTTTGGTGGTAATTTGTGTTTACTAGTCCCTGACTTAATTATACTAAATTCAGCAAAAAAAAAAGAAACGTCCTGTCACGTCCTGGCCATAGATAGCCCTTTTTGGCTTCTCTATGGTGTTTTTGGTCAGGACGTGACCAGGGGGGTTTAGGGTTCTATGATTGTAATTTCTATGTTGGTTTGGTTTGGGTTCCCAATTAGAGGCAGCTGTTAGTCGTTGTCTCTAATTGGGAATCCTATTTAGGATGTTAGTCCCCCCACCTGTGTTGTGGGATATTATTTATTGTGTGTAGTTGCTGTGTTGCGCTACACAGTGCGTTACGGTCATTGTGACTTTATTGTTTTTGGTGAGTTTCAGTGATTAACTACTTACGGAGTGGTGTGGCGCTAGCCACACTACCTGGTGAAATGCAAGGCGCCAAATTCAAAATCCAAAAGTAGAATTATTAAACATTCATCAATATACAAGTGTTGCATAGTCATCAAAAGCTCTGCTTCTTGGCAATATCACAGCATTGTCAGATTTCAAAAAGGCTTTACGGCGAAAGCACTACATTTGATTGTTTGAGGGTAGCACCTCCAATATTTACCATTAGCATAAATTCATAAATCATCGCGGTTCACACAAAACACATTTCACAGTGAAAACAAATCCCTTACCTTTTGAAGAACTTCTGCTGAGGGCTTCCCAAGTGTCCAACGAAGACATCCAATGGTTCTTTTGTTAGAAAGAACCATTGGTCAACCGTTTGGTTGACTCATTATGTTCTTAAAATACAGCGTCCACTCGCCCATTGAACCGTGAAGAGAACTCGTTCAACCTATACCTATACACTTGTCCAAGAACAATCAAACATCATTGATAATGTATCCTTAGGAACACTTTCATGTATATTTACTATAATATTTCAACCGGATTCTAAACTGGATGATAGGAAAGGAAAAAACCACAGCGCGCGCGAGCCCGTGAACGCGCATCCTCTTCTGTTTACATCTGGTGACCAGTTAGAATGCTCTGGATGGTAATAGAAGAAGAATTTCTAACATCATCAAACACTGTCTAGAGACTGTTGACATCCAGTGGAAGCAATAGGCACTGCAATCTTACTCCTATGTATAGCTGTTTTCTATAGGGAGGGGTTCAAAATGAGGCAATGTGTCAAAAACACTTTTTCCAGGACAGAAATTCCTCAGGTTTTCGCCTGCTATATCTGTTCTGTTATACTCACAGACAATATTTTAACACTCTTAGAAACTTCAGAGTGTTTCCTATCCAATAGTACTAATTATGTGCATATCCTATTTTCTGGGCCTGAGTGGGAGGCATTTTACTTTTGGCATGCCAGACTCTCCAAAACCGTCACCTCGAGAGCCGCTCCCTAAGAATTAAAACATGTTTAACTCAACCCTGCACGCTGCACCTTGGTCTACTCATGTCAACGATCGTGACAGTCCTCTCACTGTCAACTGCGTTTATTTTCAGTCAACTTAACATGTGTAAATATTTGTATGAACATAACAAGATTCAACAACTGAGACATAAACTGAACAAGTTCCACAGACATGCGACTAACAAAAATGGAATAATGTGTCCCTGAACAAAGGGGGTGTCAAAATCAATGGACTGCACCAGATTTGACAGTTCTTGCTGTGAGATGTTACCCCACTCTTCCACCAAGGCACCTGCAAGTTCCCAGACATTTCTGGGGGGAATGGCCCTAGCCCTCACCCTCCGATCCAACAGGTCCCAGACGTGCTCAATGGGATTAAGATCCGGGCTCTTTGCTGGCCATATCAGAACACTGACATTCCTGTCTTGCAGGAAATCACGCACCGAACAAGCAGTATGGCTGGTGGCATTGTCATGCTGGAGGGTCATGTCAGGATGAGCCTGCAGGAAGGGTACCACATGAGGGAGGAGAATGTCTTCCCTGTAACGCAATGCGTTGAGATTGCCTGCAAAGACAACAAGCTCAGTCCGATGATGCTGTGATACACCGCCCCAGACCATGACGGACCCTCCACCTCCAAATTGATCCCACTCCAGAGTACAGGCCTCGGTGTAACGCTCATTCCCTCAATGGTAACGTGAATCCGACCATCACCCCTGGTGAGACAAAACCGCGACTCGTCAGTGAAGAGCACTTTTTGCCAGTCCTGTCTGGTCCAGCGACGGTGGGTTTGTGCCCATAGGCGACGTTGTTGCCGGTGATGTCTGGTGAGGACCTGCCTTACAACAGGCCTACAAGCCCTCGGTCCAACCTCTCTCAGCCTATTGCAGACAGTCTGAGCACTGATGGAGGGATTGTGCGTTCCTGCAGTTGTTGTTGCCATCCGGTACCTGTCCCGCATGTGTGATGTTCACATGCACCGATCCTGTGCAGGTGTTGTTACACGTGGTCTGCCACTGTGAGGACGATCAGCTGTCCGTCCTGTCTCCCTGTAGCGCTGTCTTAGGCCTCTCACAGCACGGACATTGCAATTTATTGCCCTGGCCACATCTGCAGTCCTCATGCCTCCTTGCAGCATGCCTAAGGCACGTTCCCGCAGATGAACAGGGACCCTGGGCATCTTTCTTTTGGTGTTTTTAGGTGTCAGTAGAAAGGCCTCTTTAGTGTCCTAAGTTTTCATAACTGTGACCTAATTGCCTACCGTCTGTAAGCTGTTAGTGTCTTAACGACCGTTCCACAGGTGCATGATCATTAATTGTTTATGTTCATTGAAGAAGCATGGGAAACAGTGTTAAAACCCTTTACAATGAAGATCTGTGAAGTTGTTTAGATTTTTACGAATTATCTTTGAAAGACAGGGTCCTGAAAAAGGGAAGTTTCTTTTTTTGCCGAGTTTATTTGTTAAAAACATTCCAGCTACAGCAACATGAGACAAACAGTACTGATATACTTCTCCTTTGATGCAGGCATCTTCACAGCATCAGTGAAAGGAGTCTACTTCTTCAGATTCACGGCCATGTCATCCCGCCACCCACAACTCATGGGCATCATAATGTTTCACAATAATCAAAGAGTTCTATATAATGTAGAAAGAAATAAAGTTGGGGGTTGGCAGTACATATCTAATGCGTTGACACTAGAGCTGGAGGAGGGAGATGTGGTCTACCTTCGTCTCCCTGAAGACCATGGTCTCCATGATAGCACTGATAACCACAACACCTTCAGTGGCTTCCTGCTCTTCCCTGTGTGAGGACAGCACCATTCTGTGATCTGAGGATTTTCCTCTTTAACCAATAAATAAATCACTTTATTATAAAAAATATAATTTGTAAAGAGGAAGGAATGGAGAGGTATGGTAATAAATATGACTATTACACATCCCAGAGCTGTGTTGGGAATAAGAACCAATTTAGGGTTATTTTTTCAAGTAACAAATGTAGGCTACATTACATTAAGGTAGCAGATACATTGAGGTAACACATAGGCTGCATTCAGAGACTCAGATAAGGACAGAGACATGTATAGTGGTGTAAGAAGGGATTGTGATTATAATCACAATATTATGACAATTTCTTGTTTATGACGTGAACTCTGATTTTTGATGTGTCTCAGGGTTAGTCGTTCAGACATATCCATATTTAATGAGTAACGAGTGACCTTGTGATATTATCACAATTTCATGCCGATAAAAAGAGACCAAAAAAACAAACAGGTTTGTTTTCCTACAGCGTTTTACAGATTCTGATCCAAATGACCTGCAATAAGCAAAACTCACCCAGTGTTGTGTGTTATCTGAGAGCTTGACATGGTTTAGGTTTTTCCTTCAGAAACACATGCTAAATTCTCATGCACTGGGTTTCTAAGACTAAACTTTGAATAAACTTTAAGGTTAAGGAGTTAGGAGGAGTTGGGTTAAGGTTAGTGTTAGCTAACAGGCTAAATAAAAAATAAAATAATAATTGGTTTCTAAAAACTGCTACATTGTGGATGCTACCATGATTACAGATAATGCTGAATGAATCGGGAATAATGATGAGTGAGAAAGTCACAGATGCACAAATATCATACCCACAAGACATGCTAACCTCTTAGCATTAACCACCTAGCTAATGTTACCCACAACAAATTAGAATTCATAACATATCATAAGTTTAGCAAATTTGTAACATATTGTACAAATAGCAATTTGTAACATATTGTATGAATTGCAATTTGTAACATATTGTACAAATAGCAATTTGTAATGTATTGTATGAATTGCAATTTGTAACATATCACACAAAATGGATGATGGACATCCACAAATTAATACATACCATAATGAAAACGTAAAATATCATACTAATTAGAGTGTCCCGGATTTATCTTTACGTGTACACCGAGTCCAGGTTGATTAGATAGTGGTCTATGCCTGATCATAAGCCAACATGGTGTCATTCCTCAGCCAAAGCATCCACAGCTGACCATGTCAATAAAGACAGCAAGCATGTATTTTATCTTCTCAATTTCTATTGAACAGATATTTGGATGCAGATTAAAGGCCCAATGCAGCTGTTTTTATAACAATATCAAATCATTTCTTGGCAACAATTAAGTACATTACTGTAATAGAGTTCCATTAAAATGGGCAAAAATAGCTTTTTAGCAACATCAAAAAACATTCACAAGCAAGAATTTTGCAAGGACTATCTGGGAGTGGTTTGAGTGGGGAAGGAAAAACTGAAAAATTGCTGTTATTGGCAAAGAAGTTTGGAACTCTGTTTTTGGTCTATTAACCAATTTACCGCATGGTGATGTCATCATGGAAAGCCGCTGATTAAAAGGTCCAGTATAGATTGTATTTTCAACCAGCAACTATCAGGAAGTAACACAGTGTTAGTTTCATTAGCTGTTGTACAATATGATACAGAACACAGGAAAAACATAACGTTGACTTCACTGGGCCTTTAATGTCTGTAAAACTATTATAGCAATCTGTCATTTTAATGTCATATGTTGAACAACCCCAGTCTAGCAGGTGTCCCGTGGACCAGAAGAGTAGTAGGTTATGTAGCGCTAGCCAGGGGTACCCTAGGATAAAGGGGTTCTCAGGAGCAGTGATCAAAAGAAAACTAAGAGTCTGAGTGGTTCACTCCAACCTGCAGTAGAATGGTCTGATACTGCTTGAATCTGCAGAGGGATGTGACATTTCACGCAGTGGATTTGTAATTCGCTGGCGAAGTCTTGGTCCCTGAAATTATCCGCGGCCCCGGAGTCCAAGAAGGAATGTGGTGCTGACGATTGTCCCAGTGGAGGGTTCCGGGTAGTGACAGATGGTGACTGGGTAGCCAGGTGTATCTGCACAGCTTGTCAGGGTCTCCCCTTGTCCTGGCGAGCCCAGGCGTTCCCCGTCAGGTCTGAGCATGTAGAACGGAGATGTCCAAGACCTCCGCAGTAGAGGCAGCAGCCTTCGCGCATGCGCCTGTCGCGTTCCTGTGGGATCAGAAGTGTGCCTCCCAGCTGCATGGCCTCCTCAATGCTGGGCTCGGGGGGCTTGTGGTGCTCAGGAAACCGAGATACTGGGGTGGTGTCAAAAAGGCGCTGTCTCACACATTTCCGGATGCAGTAGTCAATCCTGATCAGGGACCAGTGCCTCATTATTCCACCCGCTCTCTGCAGCGAGGCTGCGGAACTCAATGGCCAAGTCAGCCACTGGTATCGCACCTTGGCGGAGTTTGAACAGTCGGCTTGCCGCTTCTCGTCCGCTGACTGGGTGGTCGAAGACTCGTGGCAGCTCGGGAGTGAAGGCTAATATGGAGCTGCAGGATGGTGGCTGCTATTCCCACACCCCCTGTTGCCCACGCCAGGTCCTTGCCCGAGATCGGTTAGAAATGAGGAGGACTGTAGCTCGAACACCAGAGAGCACTGAGTGAGGAACCTCTTGCATCCTTCCGGATGGCCGTCATACCTCTGTTTGGCTGGGATCTTGGGTTCCCGGTGTAGGTTTCCTGGAGGAACTACGGCGATGCTTGTAGCACTGGACGATGAGACTTGGGCATTTGTTCCTCCTGGGTTGGAGTTGGCCGTGGTTGGAGGGAAATGGTAAGTGCCCGGAGTGTCACTGATATTTGGGAGAGTTATTTTTGCTGACGCCCCAGCAGCTCCTTGGTGGGTTATAACATTATTGATCTGGGTGATCTCTACTGGGTCCATGTTGAGGGGCAGAAGCTTGCTGTAACATGATGAGGTTGGACCCAGGAGCAGAGAAGAGACCAGACGAGGAATCAGTGGTTTAAGAAAAATGTAAATAGTTTACTGAGAATTGGTAACAGAAGGATCCCAGTAATACTGGGAAACCAACAAACACTAGGGCTAGAAAACTCACTCAGGAAACAACCGCACATGGGAAACAAAACACACACCTCTCTTAAAAGGGAACTAATAATCAGTAATGGAACACACCTGAGAGTCATTATAGTCTCTAGGACGGTCTCTGTCACCCTATGGTGACAGGTGGAACCATAACACAATCCCAGTAAAATACAACCCCCTTAATGAATTGAATTCATTCATGACAGTATTCTGCTGTGTGTCTATTCACAGTACTTGCTTTGATACCGTATTCATATTACATTCATATTACAGTAGGTGTACTGTAATATGAAATACGGAATTTTACTTTCCACTGAGCTGCATGTAAGTTACTGTAAAATTCACAGCAACCCCTTAACAGTGTTGAAAAATAGGGGTAGGGTTGTAGAGAATCGAAGGACATTAAATGTAATAAGAAAACTTACAGTGAGGGAAAAAAGTATTTGATCCCCTGCTGATTTTGTACGTTTGCCCACTGACAAAGAAATTATCAGTCTATAATTTTAATGGTAGGTTTATTTGAACAGTGAGAGACAGAATAACAACAAAACAATCCTGAAAAACCCATGTGAAAAATGTTATAAATTGATTTGCATTTTAATTGATTTTTTTGTTGTTATTCTGTCTCTCACTGTTCAAATAAACCTACCATTAAAATTATAGACTGATCACTTCTTTGTCAGTGGCAAATGTACAAAATCAGCAGGGGATCAAATACTTTTTTCCCTCACTGTAGGTGATGGCTTAAGGCTGGTAGCAACCACTACAGAATGTCTGGTCAGAACAAGGATGAGGCGGATGACCAGTTTAAGGGGATTTAAAATGGAAGATGTCCACACACACATCACACACACGTCTGACCACTCATGGTTCAGATAACTGAGAATCATGTCCAGTGAGAACTGACATGAACTATGTGGTTCTGAAAGGAAAGAGGAGAAAGAAAACTTAGGCTATAGTACTGCTATTATATGAATGACATGGCTGTATAAACACAGGTAAGTAAATAAGAGCAAGGGCTATACACTACAGCAGGCATAAGGAGGGCAAACTGTGGAAGTGCTCATCAAGATGGGAAAACATGTTTCTGACCACACAGCCTGCTAGGGTCATCAACTAACTGAAACTGAAGTCCCGGGAATCAAGGCCACTGATAAGCTGAACGAGATGTGGTGATAAGTATTTGGCGTGACCTTGACCAAGAAGACACTAACAAAAGTGGGGGTCCTCTGAATGGGAGACTAACCTGCCCGACTAGAACTAACCAGAAGGGATGGCTAGAATCAGCTGACTGAAGCTGGCTGTTTTAATAAGTGTAGCTGTGATACCATGTGACCCCACAGGACTATAATATAGCTCAGCTCTCCCTCCCTCTCGCTCTTGTCCTTGGAAATATTATATTAGTCTTGAGGGTTTCATAACCACTTCTTTCTAACAATTCAATAATGATGAGAAGGGAGATGGGAATTAGTTCAACCATTTATTTAGAACATGTTCATCAACAACACATACAACTCCCATGATGCTTTGTGGCACAACCCCAATACATAACAGGAAAGATCCTCAATTTTAGCAGGACCATCAAGGGGCCTTCGCCTACTTATCAGTCCCAGGGAATCCCACAGTGAAAAGCTGAAATTCAATACTTTCATTCATCTGCTTGCTCTGCCCTTGTGTGGCTTGGGAACGTCATAGGGCCAAACGTGCATGTTCATTAGAGTCTCAGCTTTTCATAGATGGGTCATAATAGTTTGCTGCTCAAACAGTTCGGATGTTTCAGACGTTTCTGCCCTTGTCTCACAAACACCGCTCTAGCTTAGCTTAGGTCATTGTTGGTATCAGCGGTGAAATTTGGGGACCCAAACTGTAGGCATACAGTATAGCGCCAAACCTATGGAGTTGATACATTTTTTGCATAAAAGCTCTCCAAACCTGTTTCTTTTATTATTATTTATAAATATGTTCCTAACCCTAAATAAAATACAAGATCAGAGTGTTTTTATCTACCAATTGGTGCTGAAAAGGAAACAAATATGAATGTATTTACATGGCTTTATTTAACTGATCCCTAATATTCTGAATTGTCTCTCCGTTTATTCTAGTGAGTCTGTCAAGAGCATTCACATTAAAGATGCACCAAATTTAAATGGATGGCTTTAGATAAATGTACTGAAAACCCTATTGAATGAAAACTCAGCAAGTGGGAGGGTTTTCAGTGGTTGAATTAAATATATTTAGAACCACGCCTGCAAAGCCCGTTAAGTACCTGCATAAGGTATGTCTGAATACCAACTACTGAGAAGTGCTTAGGAAAGGCGTGCATAGGAAAGGCGTTAGAGCTTTGTGTCAGTAACTGAAAGGTCGCTGGTTTAAATACCCGAGCAGACAAGGTAAAAAAATCGGTGGATGTGCCCTTGAGCAAGGCACTTAACCCTAATTTGCTCCAGGGGTGCTGTACTACTATGGCTGACCCTGAAGAAACAACACATTTCACTACAGGGTATGTGACGTTTGTATGGCCTGTACACTTAAGCTAACCTTCTTCAAGGATAGAAGACAATCAGAGCCCAGCCTCTGCGACTCAAGGAAGAGCCAACAGACAACAACATGGAGCACAATCCAGAGGAAAGGAGAAACATAAAGAAGGAACCCCAGCTCAGAAAAAAGGACACTGACATCTTCTCTTTGTTTTTTTCCATTTGGCCTGAACAACAGAGACAACAACAGACTTTGCTCACAGATTGAGTATAACATCTTTAATATTCAGATATCTTTCTTATCTTTCACTCTATACCTTTTTGCATGATCATTCTCATTATGTTTGTAAATATTTAGATTAGTGTCATTAAGGACTCTATTCAGTCTGTAAAGCTCAAGCGTTACAGATTCTGCAACAGAAATGTGAAGGTAATTTTCGATTGAGCAGACATATGCAGCGTTTACCATGAATGCAGCTTCCGTTAAAGTGAGAACAGTGTCTTTAAATTTCAATCATATTGTGAATCTGAATTTTCACGATGCGGACTGAATAGAGCCCTAAATGTTGGTATAAAATAATTGTGTTGCCTTTTTATTCTGGTAAAATTAGCTCCAATTGACTCAAATAATTCTTACCTTCAGATAAACAAATATTCAAATGTTTTTCTCATAGAGTAATTGTTCAATAACTCAAGAGTCAGGTCTCTCATGAGTCAAGACCAATACTGTCCAATAACGGACTTCTGCTCCGATTTCATAATTTTATAGTAATAACTTGACACACTCCCTTAAGAAGTTCATTCAGACTCATAAATGAGACAAGTGTTCATCTCTGCCATCGTTATGCCACTGCTAGAACACAACTGTTTGGGGTGCTGCGCAGTGGTGCCCTGCAGTATTTGTTTGTTCCTTGTTCATTGTTTAAACTTGTTTAAACTTGTCTGTTTTTGTTGCTTTGCTTTTAGTACAGTCGTGGTCAAAAGTTTTGAGAATGGCCCAAATTTTTATTTCCACAAAGTTTGCTGCTTCAGTGTCTTTAGATATTTTTGTCAGACGTTACTATGGAATTCTGAAGTATAATTACAAGCATTTCATAAGTGTCAAACGCTTTTATTGACAATTACATGAAGTTGATGCAAAGAGTCAATATTTGCAGTGTTGACCCTTCTTTTTCAAGACCTCTGCAATCTGCCCTTGCATGCTGCCAATTAACTTCTGGGCCACATTCTGACTGATGGCAGCCCATTCTTGCAAAATCAATGCTTGGAGTTTGTCAGAATTTGTAGGTTGTTTGATTGTCCACCTGCCTCTTGAGGATTGACCACAAGTTCTCAATGGGATTAAGGTCTGGGGAGTTTCCTGGCCATGGACCCCCAAAAAATGTATGTTTCGTTCCCCGAGCCACTTAGTTATCACTTTTGCCGTATGGCAAGGTGCTCCATCATGCTGGAAAAGACATTGTTCGTCACCAAACTGTTCCTGGATGGTTGGGAGAAGTTGCTTTTGGAGGATGTGTTGGTACCATTTTTTATTCATGGCTGTGTTCTTAGGCAAAATTGTGAGTGAGCCCACTCCCTTGGCTGAGAAGCAACCCCACACATGAATGGTCTCAGGATGCTTTACTGTTGGCATGACACAGGACTGATGGTAGCGCTCACCTTGTCTTCTTTGGACAAGCTTTTTTACGGATGCACCAAACAATCGGAAAGGGGATTCATCAGAGAAAATTACTTTACCCCAGTCCTCAGCAGTCCAATCCCTGTACCTTTTGCAGAATATCAGTCTGTCCCTGATGTTTTTCCTGGAGAGAAGTGGCTTCTTTGCTGCCCTTCTTGACACCAGGCCATCCTTCAAAAGTCTTTGCCTCTTGTGCGTGCTCTGTACTGGTGGTGCCCTGATCCCACAGCTGAATCAACTTTAGGAGACTTTCCTGGCGCTTGCTGGACTTTCTTAGGCGCCCTGAAGCCTTCTTCACAACAACTGAACCACTCTCCTTGAAGTTCTTGATGATCCGATAAATGGTTGATTTAGGTGCAATCTTACTGGCAGCAATATCCTTGCCTGTGAAGCCCTTTTTGTGCAAAGCAATGATGACGGCACGTGTTTCCTTGCAGGAAACCATGGTTGACAGATGAAGAACAATGATTCCAAGCACCACCCTCCTTTTGAAGCTTCCAGTCTGTTATTCGAACTCAGTCAGCATGACAGAGTGAGCTCCAGCCTTGTCCTCGTCAACACTCACACCTGTGTTAACGAGAGAATCACTGATATGATGTCAGCTGGTCCTTTTGTGTCCGGGCTGAAATGCAATTAATTGCAATTCATCTGATCAATCTTCATGACATTCTGGAGTATATGCAAATTGCCATCATACAAACTGAGGCAGCAGACTTTGTGAAATTTATATTTGTGTCATTTTCAAAACTTTTGGCCACGACTGTAGTTTAATTGTGTTTTACGTTGCATCGGATTACCAATTAGGCTACAGTAGAGCGGCATGAAGTGCGTACAGTGGATTATTCTTCTACTTGGATTACTTTTGCTGGTACCTGAAACAGCATGCGACCTTCTGAGAAAGTCGGCGGCACCACATATCCACTACAGCAGAAACTCTTTTACAATGTAATAACTCACGTTGGGGAGAACGGATCAAAGGGGACATACCTGCAGAGATCGTGAGACAAAACAACCTGGGTGAAGGACTACTAAAAAGGAAGAGGAAAAGGGTCAGGAAAGGCGGTGTGTGGCAGAGGTTGCGAAGGAACAAATCAAAGTTTTCGCTTCCAACTATCCTGCTCTCCAATGTCCAATTGTTTAAGGGGAAAATGGACGAATTGCGGGCAAACTCACGGTATCTATATGAGTACAGGGAGGCCTGTGTGATGGCCTTTTCTGAAACTTGGTTGTCGGAAGCGGTGCCTGACTCTGAAGTCACCCCTGATGGATTCACTATTACTCATATGGATAGAGACAGGGAAGCTACTGGTAAGGAGCACGGAGGCGGAGTCTGTGTTCTGGTAAATGATAGATGGTATAAAACTACGATTGTCAGGAATTAAATATGCACTCCTGATATATAACTACTGTCAGTGTCACTGCGCCCCTTCTACCTCCCCCGTGAATTCCCCCAGCTTTTTTTGACAGTTGTTTATATCCATCCAAGAGCAAACAGTGTCATGCTGACATCATTTTTAACCTCACTCAAGAGCTTGATGCGATTTCCCGTGATGCGCCCAAATTCATCATGGGGGATTTCAATAGCTGTACTCTTAAGCACACGTTGAGTACTTACACCCAGTATATAACTTGTCTAACAAGGAAAAATACGATCATTGACTTCTGTTACGGCTTGGTCCCCAAAGCGTATTCATCCTTGGCCAGACCTCCACTGGCTGGATCAGATCATAACATTGCTTTTCTACGACTAACTTATAGGCCGTTACTCAAAAGGGAGAAGGTGGTGGAAAAACAAATACAGGTGTGGGACAAAGATAGTATCGATCAATTGCAGGGATGGTTTGATTGTACCAGCTGGAGTGTATATGAAGAATCATCAGCTGACCTGAACGAGTTGACTAACGTAATATCTGGCTATATTGAATTTTGTGTTGATTTTGTGATCCCAAAAAACATGTTAGATATTTCCTAACAGCAAACCATGGGTGACCAAAGAATTGAAAGTGGTGCTTAATAAGAAGAAACAAGTGTTTGCCTCCGGGAATCCACTCGAAATAAAAGAGGTACAGAGAGAGGTGACCAAAGTGATAAAAAAGGTGAGTACATGGCTAAGGTGCAACAGATAATGTTACAGGGTGACTCTCGGTCTGCCTGGTTGGGCATTAAGAATATGGCAAACGCCCCCTTCAAAGGTAGGCAACGTATTGATAGCCTAGTGGTTAGAGCGGCAGGGTAGCCTAGTGGTTAGAGCGGCAGGGTAGCCTAGTGGTTAGAGCATTGGACTAGCAAGTTCAAATCCCTGACAAGGTACAAATCTGTCGTTCTGCCCCTGAACAGGCAGTTAATCCACTGTTCCTAGGCTGTCATTGAAAATAAGAATTTGTTCTTAACTGGCTTGCCTAGTAAAATAAAGGTAATACAAAATGTTATCCCTGCCTGGATGAGAGGGTGTGCTTCTCAACAGCCAATGAACTAAACAAGTTCTTCACCTGCTTTGAAACAGGGGTCGCCCCCGCTCCCCTGGCCTGCCTGGAGGAGGATGTCATGGCAACCAAGAGCATGCTTGTCATCGATGAGGAAGTCATACAACGAGTATTCAAAAGCACTGGAGCATGAAAAAGCCCTGTGGTTGTGTCTTGAAACTCAGCTGAGCGGTGTCTTCTGCTCTCTCTTTCAGCGGTCCCTGGATATGTGGAAAATTCAATCTCTACAGTCCCATAAACCTCTCATCCATCTGCATCAAATGATTACAGACATGTTGCTCTTACCAATCTCTTGAAAAGATCATCAAGGCATACATAATCAACACCACCAGACACCTTCTTGACCCCCTCCAATTTGCATATCGGTCAGAGAAAGGGACAGATGATGCCATCCTTTCGCTCTTACATCTGGTGTACATGCATTTGGAGGGCAGTAAAATCCATGTGTGTATCATGTTTGCAGATTTCTCCTCGAAATTTAACACAATCAATCTGTTGGTCCTCGTGGACAGACTGAGAGAAGACTTCGGACTTGAATCTACGCTTATCACATGGATCACCAATCTTCTTAACTGATAGGTCTCAGCAGGTACAAGATGGCAACACACTCTCTGAAGTGTGCACTACTTTAGTTGGAACGCAACAGGGCAGTGTTCTTTCACCAGTACTATACATACTGTATACTTTTGTATTCGTATTTACTGCTGCCAAGGCAGCAGCTACTCTTCCTGGGGTCCAGCTAAATGAAGGCAGTTAATTCAATTTTAAAAACATTACAATACATTCACAGATGTCCAAACCCACTGTGTGCTCTCAGGCCCCTACTCTACCATTATTTGTTTTTTAAATCTAATTTTACTGCTTGCATCAGTTACTTGATATGGAAAGAGTTCCATGTAGTCATGGTTCTATGTAGTACTGTGCGCCTCCCATAGTCTGTTCTGGACTTGAGGACTGTGAAGAGACCTCTTGTGGCATGGCTTGTGGGGTATGCATGGGTGTCCGAGCTGTGTGCCTGTAGTTTAGACACAGCTCGGTGCATTCAACATGTCAATACCTCTCATGAAGTACTGATGAAGTATACAGACAGCTGCCGGAGCCGGTTCCCAGGGCGCCACCTGATCAAATATGCTGACGATGCTACTTTGGTCAGTCTTCTCGAAAGGGATGAGACGCAGCACGGACCGGCTCTGAATGATTTTACTGTCTGGTGTGAGTCATCCCATCTAATATTAAATACATAAAAAACAAAGGATATGGTGATTGACTTTCGAAGGAACACTACCATGCACACACCATCACTGATAAAAGGTGAGCCCATTGAAATAGTGGAGGAGTACAAATACCTTGGGCTAGTCATTGACAACACGCTGTCCTGGGATCAGTGTACTGACGCTATTTTTAAGAAAGGCCAACAGAGACTGTATTTCCTACAGAAACTGCACTTTTTTAATGTTGATCTAACCATCATGGTTCTCTTTTATAAATCATTCATTGAGAGCATTCTGTCCTTCTGTTTGACCTGCTGGTTTTGGGAATATCAAGGTTGCAGAAAAATAGGTTGGGCAAGATAGTCAGGACTTGTGGAAAAATCATGGGGCAGCAACAGCAAGAACTGTCCTCTCTCTACCTGGGCAGAGCCCTCCATAAGGTGAAAAAATAGCGGTTGACTCTTTCCATCCACTTCACCCTGAATTCCAGCTACTTCCCTCTGGACGTAGGTACAGACCACCTAAGGTTAAAAAAAATAGGGCCAAGTCCCCTTTATTCCGAATGTAACTCTGCAACTTAACAAAATGTTGGACTAATTGCACTTACGAAACTGCACTTACCCTGCCTATTTGCTTTTAAATATCCTTTGCTATTTATTTAACATTTTTAGTTTTATGTTTTATGACTGCTGCAAGATGAATTGACTCTTTGAGGACATTCAAGTTTTTCTGAATCTGAAAGTGAACTGTTGTGAGCCATATCTCCCTGCTCCGACACAGAGAGGGAAAGGGGAATATGAATGAAGGGACTAGGCCCAGTGCAGCTGGTGAAGATGAATAGAATCAGAACCTATTTGTGGGGAATCTGGCAGAGAGAGGAGAAAGGGAGAGGGAGAGGATGAGAGGGAGAGAGAGGGAGACTTGAAAGTAAGGTAGATGATAGAGGTCTTCCTATGGAGGTAAAAATGCTGGCAAGGGAGGAGAGAGGATAGAAGAGAGGAGGATAGAAGAGAAAGAAAGGAGTGCGAGGGAGGGTGAGTTAGTAAGATAGAGGACTCCCATTGAAGGTCACAGAAATCTGGACCCCAGTGGCATCCGCCATCTTGGCAAGTCACATCAGTAGCAGCTTTCAACGAGTTGATTGAGCTGGGTTTCTAAGGGGAGTGTTGTTGTACCTGATAAGGTTAATACATTTTTGACTGGGGGGTGTTACGGAGGAAATTGCATCCCCTCTGCATCCTGTGCCTTCCTGCAGCTGTACTCTGGAACTGTGGATGCACCTGGAGGACCAGATGTCTTGGGTTGACATATAGGGTGGCATCTATCCTATCCTCCAACTGGCATGGATTTCTATGGTAATATCTGTCAATCCTATCCTCCAGTTGGCAATGTGTATCCTCCGATTGGCAAAGATTACCATGGTTCTGATGAATCCCCCAGCTGGCGTAGAACATCTATGGTGACATCTATTCCCAGTTGACAGAAAGAACCCGTTAAGATCCAGCCAGGGCCCTGTCTATCTCCCTTCCCAGATCTCCCTTGGCTCTGCTGGCAGACCAGACCATTTTTGTTGCTCCCCATTGGACAGAGAGGAAGTGGGGGAGGAGGGAGTTGTCGCTGGGGATAGAGGGTTTTCTATGAAGGTCACAGGAAACTGGACCACAGTCATACCCACCATCTTGGTAAGGGACATTGGTAACAGCTGTCAGTGCGGTGAATGGGTTTCTAAGGTTTCTAAGTTAGACACGCTCTCTCTCATCACCCCTCCTCTCCCTCTCTCTCTCTCACCCCCTTCTCTCTACCTTTTACCCTCTTTCCAGAGAGACCCAAACAGCTGTAGCTTGAGTGAGCCCAGGCGATATTGTCCAGAGACTGGCATACAGCCTATCTTTGGAGGGTTGGTAGACGGGCATTGGTGGAAAAAGTACACAATTATCCTACTTGAGTAAAACTAAAGATACCTTAATAGAAAATTACTCAAGTAAAAGTGAAAGCCCCAGTAAAATACTACTTGAGTAAAAGTATATGGTTTTAAATACACTTTTTTACCTTTATTTTACTAGGCAAGTCAGTTAAGAAAAAATTCTTGTTTTTGATGACGGCCTAGGAACAGTGGGTTAACTACCTGTTCAGGGGCAGAACGACAGATTTGTACCTTGTCAGGTCGGGGATGTGAACTTGCAACCTTTCAGTTACTAGTCCAATGCTCTAACCACTAGGCTACCCTGCCGCCCCAGGTGGCATCAAAAGTAAATGTAAATGTAATTGCTAAAATATACTGAAGTATCAAAAGTATAATAATTTCAAATTCCTTATATAAAGAAAACCAGACGGCATCATTTTCTTGTTTTTTATTTATTTACAGAGTGCCAGGAGCACACTCCAACACTCAGACATCATTACAAATGAAGCATGTGTGTTTAGTGAGTCCGCCAGATCAGAGGCAGTACGGATGACCAAAGATGTTCTCCCGATAAGTGTGTGAATTGGACCATTTTCCTGTCCTGTTAAGCATTCAAAAAGTAATGAGTACTTTTGGGTGTCAGGAAAAATGTATGGACTAAAAAGTACATACTTTTCTTTAGGAATGTAGTGAAGTAAAATAAAAAGTTGTCAAAAATATAAATAGTAAAGTTAAGTCCAGATACCCAAAAAAATGACTTAAGTAATACTTTCAAGTATTTTTACTTAAGTACTTTACACCACTGAAGACGGGTTGGTTGTTTAGTAACAAAACCAATGTGTGCGCAACTATGGGGCAAACCAGACAGGGTTGGCTTAGATTGTTGATAACATGTAAACTATATTTCGTCTCCAATGTTTATTGAAAACATATATGAAGTGGCACAATTTACACTTTTCTCTCAAATACATTGTTACAGTTGTTGATTAGCTAACTAGCTAGCAACATTTAGCCATATTAGAGTAGATGTCCCAGTCAAAACAACTCAAAACAAAACATGGTATCAAGAACAAGATCAAATGAGCTGAAATTAGCCACTTACGAATAACCACATGGTAGCTTCTTGTCATTGTTGCTAGCTATCTGACCATCCAGAATCACAACAACACCCCTTTGAAGCGCACACATAATTTTTTGTGACGTTGTCAGCTAACCCGTTTATGGAAACATGCAACAGTATCCAAACAGCAACAGAAGCAAACAGTAGGCGTATTTCATTGCATAACCTAGCCCTCATCTGTATTCAGTACCATCGCAGTTTGAGAGTGTCCTAAAATCAAGTGTTTTGTCAACCCCCTCAGCCTCTTACACTCACATGAATTACTAGGTGAATTAGTAGGGTCTAACATTGGCACTGTGTCACAGTGATAGCAGCTATAGATAAGCCGTGCAATTGAGGAAGAGTACCCACTTCACATGAATAAATATTCATGGATATCCTCAGCGGGGTGAAGCACAGTCTAATGTTGCCATGCCCACTGTGTCTTTTAGATACAAAAGCACATCCCACTAATCCGACTCTAATTCTGTCTCATATGACCCTCTGACTTCTCAGGCAGTCTACATGCTGAACTGCTAATGTCAATTTTTTTTTATCTGAGTAAGGTGAGAGAGAGAGAGAGAGAGAGAGAGAGAGAGAGAGAGAGAGAGAGAGAGAGAGAGAGAGAGAGAGAGAGAGAGAGAGAGAGAGAGAGAGAGAGAGAGAGAGAGAGAAAGAGAGGAGGGCTCTTGTAGGGAGAAGAGGGCTCTTGTAGACTCTGGTGGACATGTGGCTGACATGTGGTCTGGATTTCTGGGATGCAGACAGTCTGGTGTGTGTGTGTGTTTGTGTGTGGTGTGGGGTGTGTGTGTGTTTACTCTTGAGTGAGACTGTCCTGTTTTCTCTCTAGGTTGAATGCTATGGGCATCACCAGACTCAGACCCACATGGTTACACTCACTCTTACCCGGCTCTGAGACTCTGATCTGCAACAAAATAACAGCCTGTCTCTTTCCCACTCAAATACAGCTTCAAAAGGCTCCTACATTTGCTCTCCAATTTGACAGGTCAACTATTGCAACATTAATTCTTATTTATTTAACAAATTCTTATTTACAATGACAGCCTACAGGGGAACAGTGTGTTAACTGCCTTGTTCAGGGGCAGAACGACAGATTTTTACCTTGTCAGATCAGGGATTCAATCCAGCAACCTTTTGGTTACTGGCCCAACGCTCTAACCACTAGGCTACCTGCCGCCTCAATTAGAACCAACCCTTTTGTTGCTACGGAACTTTGAAGTGGAACATTCTTATTAGTCCTGTTAGAATGAATGGGCCGGTGGAAAGGAAAGATCTGAGTGTCTGAGGAGGTGTTCCGGACTGTTCTGATGTAAATGTGAATGAGAGAGAACTCCCAAGGGAGGAGTAGGGCTTAATGGAACATCCACGCTCTGTCAGTCTGTGACAGGAACAATGTCACTCAATTGCCCTGTTTGTCACTCACTGGCCTCTGTAGACACACTAATTGGTAGATTACAGAGTGTAACATGACACAGCGGTAGACATGTGCCCACACGCACGCACACGCACGCACACACACACTTCTCTGTGGCAGACAAGAATACATTCTAAAAGTGCTAAACTGGTTAAATGAGACGTAAGAGATACAGGCGAAAGGTGTGTAATCCATCTAACAGAGTACCTACCGTCTAGTGTATTTAGTGTTGCTGGGAAAGTTGGTCCGATGTATATAGTAAGGTACAATATGAGGCAGAGACTTGTGTGAACTTCTCTCTGAGTGAGACATAGCTAAATGTCAGTGTGGGTAAGTCATCCATTGTCCCAAGGGCTAATGTCAGTGGCTGAGAGGGGGAATGCCACATGTGTCTGAATGACTAAGTGCAACATAGATCATACCGTCCAAGAGCCAAGGGAGAAGGCAGGCTATTGTGAGAAATGGAATTGCTGCGGAAAGCTCCAACAGTGTTCTTGTACCTGTAGATCTCTGTGTGTGCGTGTGTGTATGTTACTGCATCGAGTAATAACACTGATCAAGGTTGATGTAGGGGGCGAATAGCCATAGCTAATTACAACATACACTCAGCAGCCCACCAGTGTATTTGAGAGTGTGTGTAGCTCTGCAGTTTTATGAGAAGCCAGGATGTCTACACAACTCAAAACCCACGCGCGCGCGCACGCGCACACACACACACGCACAATCCTCCAGACACCCGAAAAGTGCAGCCAGAGTTCTGTAGGGCCCCCCAGGTCCCCAGCTCCATCTCTCTCTGAGGTAAAGTGGAGTCAAGGTAAACTGAGATTGATTCTCCTGGGCCAGAATCCTTCCATTCTGGCTGGATCAGCACTCTCACCCTTTTGGGCCAACTGACGGTGATGATTAATAACACACTCACACACGGACCTGCACGCACACACACGCACACTCACACATGCACACACGCACACACACTCCATTACCCTTTGCACACAGATGGCACGTCAGGTTGAAGGTTGATGGAGAATAACACTGCTGCGCTTCGCTACGTCATATAGATCCATTAGACCTAACCACCCCCTCTCTGCATCTGTATCCTTCATGTATCCTTCCATTGCTACTGATGCCATTCATCACTATGGACTTGTTAACGGACTCTTGTAAAGGCTAAAAGAGTCTGTTACCGTGGTCTTGAGTGATTCACGTAGCTCTCCCAACAGTAAGTATTTTTCTTTGATAGTTTCTTTGAGTGTGTTTCTGTTAGTTAGTGTAGACTTTGACAACCCTGAAGTGTACCAAGCGGTTTTTAATTTATGCACAATAAAACAAGCAAACATATAAAAAAATAGTTAGTTACAATTGAAAACATTGAAAAAACCAACATACTGAATATTTCACTCAGTTATGGATGTACATCATCTTTAAACAAAACAGAGATATTACACCTTGAAAAGTACCACTTCAGGTTCTGGAAAAGGATGTTTGTAAAGCACTATCTCCATGTCCGTTACTCTAACCCCAGGCAGAATAAATTCATTAAGCCACACAGTCAAATCAACAATTGTGAACAAACAGTTTCAAAATTATGAATTCCAAAATTATAAAAACGAAACAAAGTAGGGGAGATGTGGCAATTGTAGCACCTTGAATTTCTCCATACAGAAATCAGCTAGAATTATTATTTTTTTAATCACTCAGCACATGTCCATTTAGGTTCTCTCCCAGCTTTAAAAAAAGCCAAATATCTCACTATTTGCACGCTTTATTGGCAAATGTTTGTTTAGGAGTGAAAGTATTTTGACAGGTATTTCCAGCAGCTGTATTTTTCTTATACTGTCCTGAGCATTAATGTCCAAGAATTCAAACTAGCATACGTTGCATTACTATATGTTGGCTAACCATTGACATGATTTACACGTGTCACTATTGTTGCCTTTTGCTAGGCACATGAGGTTTTGTCATGGCTGCTAGGGTTTGGGGTAATTGCAATGTAATGTTAAAATTACCCTGAGCCAAGAAGACAACTTATGAAAACAAGTGATTTTAACTTGGATGCAGTAAGTCATGTCAAAGCTAGCAGATGTATTACTTACCAACAACAGCTGCAAATTCCAATGAAACTATATTACGTTTTGAAGTTCACCTTTAGCAAATAAGCTTTGTATTTGTTTTGAGTGCAGTATTTATTTAGTTTCATTGCACAAATGTTGGTTAGCACGTTTCTCACACTGGCTTTAAGCATGGAGGGAGCAGGCCTGCCATGGCAAGTGCAGGGGGGTTGCCTAGTAACACGTGCCTTGGAAGGAGTCAACATTATAGCGCAACAAATTCCCATGATTTGTAAATCTTTCAGACCGAACAGCTAGGGTGATAGCTAAAATGGCTTTGAAAAAATAAGATTGCAGCTAATAGGGAGAAGCATCTAACAAAATTACTACATTATGGCATTCACTAATCATAAACTATTTACATACGGTATAATATAAATGTTGGTACATTTGTGGAGAAAATTCTTACTTACTCAACCTTTAAAATAATTATACAAATACTAACTAGCATTGGATCCTATGTAGAGTGCCATTGAAGTTGTAAAAATATATAATCTGGGCACTATCAGACTATTTAAGATGTTTTGATATGAACTGAATGGCCATGCACAGGGTGTTACTGTAAATATTGGTTACTTACATAAAATATGTATATTTCTTGCAAAATCATTACATATGTCTATGATAATATGATAATTTCTAAGCATGTTAATTGGGTTATTTTTTAGGTGTTACATTTGACCCCAGCTACTGTTACAATTGCCCCTGGCACAGGACTTTTCTGATTAAAATCTATATTGTGATCTGACCGTATGTCTTATGTACAGACATATAAATGGTATGAATGATTAGGAGACAGATATTAGTTTCTGATATATAAATATGACCGGCGTAGCTCAAGTTGTCTCTGAGCAATAGAGTAAAATATAAAAAGTGTTACAATTGCCCCCGCTCTCCTCTATGATGACAGCTTAAGCATGATCTAGTTACATGTTCCTGACCATTCTTTCCTTTCAAATGTATCCAATCTACTTGCATGAACTCATTACTTCTTCGCAAAAACAAAGAAAATTATTATTTTTAACACTGACATTGAGTAAATGGACCTATAAAAGCTACAGAGACATATATATATATGCTTCTAAATGAGCTTACTGTACAATAACATCAACAAAAAGCAAAAAGGATTGTACACTGATATCTCTTTCATTGCTAACTGCTAAACTGACGCCCGCCCTGTAAGATAAAGAAATATGGTCACATCTCTAAAATATCTACATTCTGATCGATAGCTGTCACAGGTAGATGGTTAAAAGCACTAGATCGGTTTAACAAAAGTCTAAAATTGGGTAGCTATTGAGTGACAGCTACCCTGGGTACGCTAAGCACTTGACTATCTAACGTTGAGCATAGTAGTTGGGTCAAATTCATCAGGCATCACTAAGGCCACCCCATTTGGGGTACACTGTAGGACTCTAGCACAGCAGACGAAGGGGAGTGGCTATACAGACACATCTGGTGCCCAAATGTATGACATATATTGTGCAGTTGAGAGTCCAGTGGAGACGAATGGTTTTGGTTCAGTCAGTCATCCTGATGAGCCCTTCCCTGTTAGATTATGCTGGCTAGCTAGCAACAACAGCAGCATGGCGCTAGTTACAACTTGTAAAAGAAAGTTATGTTTATTTCGAAGGCGAGGGAGAAAGTAGGTAGGTAGGTAACGTAACAACAAGCCGGTGCAAATGTCCCTAACCATCCCACTTGATTTCATTTCGAGTAGGATAGCGTCCTACTAATATTGGTAGTAACCATCTGGATGTCACAGTGAGTCTTCTGCTCAATAGGGAGAGTTTGCGCTACAAGCCGGCAACACAACACGGGGCAGTGTCCTTTGCTCCCGCTTGCCGCAGTTAGGAGAAGGAAGTAGCTAGATAGTGTAGCTAATATCAGGCCAGGGTGACAGCTAAAGCACCGGAAATCTACAGCTACGGCATTACGTCTACATTAGTTATTTATTATTATGATAAAAACGGAATGATTCTGAACACTTTCCCAAATCCCAACTTTGGCAGACAAGTTTTAAATTCTCGCTGAAGTTTCTAGCCACAAGCAAACTAGCTAGCTGGGAAGGGCTCATCAGGACAACTGACTGAACTGAATCCGTTCGTCTTCACTCGACTCTCAGCTGCGCGACATACGTCAACAATTTGGGCACCAGGTATGTCGGTATAGCCTCTCCCCAGACGAAGCAGTTCTTGGACTACAGACCAGTGGAGTGGAATGTGACCAACCATGCAAAACTGAACAGAGCGACAGAAAAAACACGTCTGATGAATTCATGCAAAGCAGTTAGGTGGTTTTCTTCCCCCAGAACAGACACAGTTCTGGAATCAGATAATTCACAGGAAATCAAAGAGGGATCCATCCCATTCAGACAGTTCTTTAAGTATATATATATATATATATATATATATATATATTTTTTTTTACTTTTTTCCATTCCTTCCATGAAAAAAAACGAAATTCCAGTTGTCTCCATGTTTTTGAGAGTCAAGTCAGGATCTTGCTATTTTTTTTTCCTCTCTCTTTTCTCTCCCGAAGTTGAACATTCCCAGTGAACCCCATCAGAGCACCTGAAGGAAAGTAAAGTGGGCATGTCCCTTTGATGACATCACTGTCTGGCTGTAATTTGATTGAATGGCAGCTGCCTAAGGGTCCCAGAGTAGGAGGGTCCCACATAAAATGTCACAAATTACATTAGAAACCACAAAGCGGAAAAAAAATAGGACAGTCAAAGCGAGTGGAGTGGGGTTGTTGTCTGCACAAGGGTGTGTATCCCCAGTGCTGTAGCCCAACGAAGGGTTAATAGTCATCGTAAGTGTTAAGGTCCGTGAAGTATGCGTTGGTGTATGTCTTCCCGGCTAGCTGGGGGTTGAAGTACTTATTTCTTTCCTCCAGAATCAGGTTGTTCTTATTGAAAGCCTGTGGAGGACAGAGAGAGAATAGGAGGAGAGCGAGGAGATGGAGAGAGGAAGAGAGAGATGTGTCAGTGTCAACTGTATTGTAAGGATCAAATAATGATTCAGTCTAGATGGGAGAGTGCAAGGTAAAAGGAATACGTCAAACAGAAAAATAAACCTTGGTAGCGTTTATAAGACGACAACATAAAAATCAACAGGAGGTCCCTGCATGAATAAAGCATTTCAATGAGCAAGGCCAAAGCACTACCAACAACAGGCTGGCAAAATGATAACCACTGAGCGGGTGTATTATGATGAGAAACCATATGTCCATTGATCTCCTCTCTAATGTCTCGACATCAGCAGCTTTCATGGCTTTCACATCTCCAAATCCCTGAGGACGCGTTAAATAAATAAAAATATTAATCAAAGAAAAAAAAGTGAGTCAGAAAATAAGGAAGGGCCACAGGGTATCTCTGTAGTACCCTTCTCTGTGGTTCTATGAAGATACCATACATTTCTGTGAGTTAAGAACCCTGCGCTCAGTACAACCTCAGCAGTTTGCTAAATTGATGTGCGTGCGGCGCCCCTCTGTCTTATTGTCTTGGCTAAGTGCATTCTGAAAGCCCCTGGAGGCGACATAATTCTGCACTTGATGATGCTGCGTTTGTTCTTGATTGATGGATCCGTATATCAACTGATAGGCTTGCGAGTGCTGAGCACAAACACACATAATATTATTCTGTCTTGATAACATTTACATGTCTTGCACACAGAGAGGCGACAAACATAACTTAAAGATTGAATAATGTGTTATTGGTTGAGTCTAAAGTCCATTTCTATGTCTAAAATGGAACAAGATAAACATTCTCAAAAGTCGAAATCTGTCTGAAACAGTAATATATTGTATCTCTGCTAGTGGCCCCATGGCTGCACTCAACCATTAACCAGCTGTTCTCAGACTTCATCTACTCTGCCTTTCTTCCTTAACTATGTTTAATTGGCTAAAGAGTGATTAGGGAGTGTTTTTAGTGGGGTAAACAAAATCTGTTGAACAGTGGGGTGGCATTAGAGATAAAAAGAAAGAGGACAGCTTCGGAGAAAACAAACCCATCATTAGAAAGCCAAACAGAGCTAATAAGACAGAGAAAGGCAGAAAATTGAAAAACAAAGACATGCAAATGAGAAGTCAGAACATAGTGGACGTTTTAGAACGGAAAGAGATGAGTGGAAAATACACTGCCTTCTCACAAGTCTATGGGTAGTCCTATGGCAGGGTGGGGGGCAAATCTGGTTCTCAGGAGCCTCAATGTCTGCTTGTTTTCATTATTTCCTTCTGATCTAGACATGAGGGACCAGGCGAGTGCACTGTCTGATCAATCAACCAATTAAGAACCTGACCAAAGTGAAGAGTGATAAAAGAGGGATGACCTATCCTTAAAAGCACCTAAGCTACTGACTAACTGATTAAGTGCCAGAGAGAGAAGAGAAAACAAGCAGACATTAAGGCTCTCAAAGACCGCAGTTGCCTTCCTCTTGCCCTATGGGATGAATATGAAATAATGGGATTTCTGAGCAATGAGAGAGAAACTGAGGCTACCCCAACCTGCCGCACACAGAAGCGCCACAGGAAGTGGGGGGCGCGGTGGGGAGGAAGAGGAAGGAGGTTGCTGATAGGCTAGGAGGAGAGTCAAGAGGCGGGATGTTGTAGAGGTCAGAGGTCAGTAGAAAGTTAGTAGAAAATCTCCAGGCCACGCATGGACACGCCCATGTTAGCAGACAGAGGCTGGCGCATGCCGGGTTCGTCCAGGGGCAAGAGTACGGACACATCGGGCTGCGGGAGCAGAGGAACGGGCAACAGTCATCCTCACTGGAGCCACAATGGACGACTAAGTTCTACTGTACCCATTGAGGAAGACAGGTAGTCTGTGCTACTGTAGGTGAAGAGGACTACATGGTCATTCTATGCCCTCCAAAAGAAAGGACACACTACTGAATCATTGAAAATTGAATTATTTCAGCTACACTCACTGCTTTTGTCTCAATGGCGCTCTAGAGCATAATCTTTCCGAGCTCACCTGGATGATAAAGATCTTATTTTAATCAAACAAAGAACGAAGCTTTAGGAATTATAGTGCCAGGTGTTCTTCTTTCTCCTACATTACAAAATGAAATTACAGAATCACTCATCTCACTTTTAGAATATGTATATTCAGCTGTACAACCCAGCCATTAAAACAAGAGTAAAGACTGAGG
This sequence comes from Brachymystax lenok tsinlingensis, assembly GCA_030435695.1. Classification (NCBI taxonomy): domain Eukaryota; kingdom Metazoa; phylum Chordata; class Actinopteri; order Salmoniformes; family Salmonidae; genus Brachymystax; species Brachymystax lenok. The sequence continues at coordinate 18,921,230 of CM059782.1, forward strand.
AAGAATACGCTTTTGGAAAATAAAGACTAGATTCATTTTTTAAACGGCTCTTTTTGAGTTTTTCACTTAGCCAAACGAGCATTGTCCATATTCAAATTATCCTCTATCCGTAACTGCAAACTAGATTATGCTCACACACCAGACACTAATTACATGATAGATAGACACTTTTCAAATCTTTATTCTGCTATGGAATAAAGACTGCATTCTAGTTCTGCGTCGGAGACTCCATTCATTTTAGATGGTGTGTCTGTTCAGTCATTTATAAGAGATGAATCATCTTCTGAAAGCTAGCTCTCTGTCCACACGATTTGCTAACTCACATAAAATAGTGTCTCAACTGCTTAACCCCCTGACTTCATAGAATTCTAAACTAAGTCTTTCCAAAACCAAGCCTTGTGTCAACAGTAATCTCAGAGAAAATATAACTAACTAATATTATTGATTTATTATTGCGTTAAACAAGGATGATCCACTGGTATTAAACATCTCTTTTTTAGAATGAAGACCTGGAACCTATTCACTCCATATAAGTAACTTACAGTATGTATATTGTGATGTATGTTGTTAGTAACTTATGAGAAAGCAGTGTATGGCTATATATGGCTATAGACACAGAACAGTGCAGTCACACAGAGTAGACGCAGGACCACACACAAGTACAAAAAGCTACAGTACTATAGACCAGCCTAGGGGTATAGGCGAGCCTGGAATATCCTAGAAGGCCATAGAGTGTGATAGTATACAAACCTTAATGGCTTCCACCGAGTCATATTTGTCCAGTTTGTTGATGTGGTTGGTGATGGAGGTGTTGAGTGGTGCTGCTGAGATGGGGTGGATGACCGTAGCATCGTGAGACTGCTGCTGGTAGCGCTGGCAGTAGGTGTACACTAGTAAAGTGACCAAACAACCCATGATAGAACTACTCAGGCCTACAGCAATCATATGGAACAGGTTGAAATCTGGAGAAGGGAAAAAGAGAGAGATTTTTTTTTTGTTAATTTTCAATGGTCAAAATAAGTTGACTGCGCAAAGATTGATGTCACGTTAATAAGTGTGGATGAATTCATTATTGATACCAACAAAATTCACACTACATTAAATATCACACTACATGATCACTTTCACACTACATTACATATCACACTACATTATTACACTAGCACACCACATTATCACACTACCACACTATCACACTACATTATTACACTATCACACTACATGTTCACACTATCACACAACATTATCACACTATCACACTACATTATCACACTACATTATCACACTACATTACCACACTACATTAAACCCATACACACTCATACCTCCGCATCTTCTCTCCTCCTGACTTGAACGAGCAATGGAGACTTCTGTAAAAGAGAAAAATAAAAGAGATGCTGAAAAGAAGAACACACATGTTCCCCTGACAAAACAGTATAGATAGTGTTGAAGTCTTTGAGCAGTATATTGAGAATGAGCCAGAGGATGATAAAGCCTATCACTAGACACCTGAAGAGTTTTATGATAAGTACTATATGATAATTAGTGTATCTGGCCTCATTACGGGAAATGAAGTACACAACCCTACTAACGACCCTTAACGGAGTGGCATTCCCATTAAAACAGATGAGTGATAAGGAACTAAAGACAAACTGGTGTTTCAGAAAGATAAAGTGTACACTCTTAGAAAAAAATATGTTATCTAGAACCTAAAAGGGTTCATCAGCTGTCCCCACATGAGAACCATTTGAAGAACGCTTTTTGGTTCCAGGGAGAGTCCCTTTTGAGTTCGAGGTAGAACTATGTTGGGTTCCTCTGTGTAAAGGGTTCTACATGGAACCCAAAATAGTTCTACCTGGAACCAAAAAGAGTTCTATCTGGAACCAAAATGGGTTCTCTTATGGGGACAGCCAAAGAACCCTTTTGGAACCCTTTGTTCTAAGAGTGCACTCACACTTATCACCTAGCATAGGCTACTGTCATATCACTGGAGCAGTTTTGAAGAAATAATAATGTTGTATGGGTTGATAAGTGTTAGTTAGTCCAAAGTATTCTGCTGTATAAAATCTATCCGGCTCTGGTAGCTCGAGTAGCATTGTGTCCATTGATATCTTATAGAACACATCATTGTTGAAGACATAAATGGGTGTGTTTGACTGAGCCTCAGAACTCAGAGAGAGAGAAAGAGGTCTAATTATCCAGTGGTGTAGTAGAAATCAATGGTCTGGTGTGTCTCACATTACACCCTGTCAATAAGGGAGAACCCTGTCTGGATACACATAAACACTATGTGGCCTATGCATGTGTGTGTGCGTGTATGTGTGTGAATGTATGTGTGCATGCATGCATAAATGTCTGTGTGTGTGTTTGTATGTGTGTGTGTTTATCAGTATGTATGTGTGTATTACCTGGTATAAAGTTGGAGTCAGGTGGGCAGGCCCTGGTCTCGGTGTGGTTTCCTGAACACTGGTTTCCAGTAGGGAACAGGATGTCACAGTGACGGACACGCAGCTGGGAGCCAGCACTGTCACACTGGGACCATTCAGACCAGTTAGACCAACTCTCTGGGGACAAAACATAACCACATCAGATTACTGGGCTGTTGAAGGCCAAAAAGATCATCAAGGACAACAACCACCCGAGCCACTGCCTGTTCACCCCGCTATCATCCAGAAGGCGAGGTCAGTACAGGTGCATCAAAGCTTGGACCGAGAGACTGAAAAACAGCTTCTATCTCAAGGCCATCAGACTGTTAAACAGCCATCACTAACATTGAGTGGCTGCTGCCAACATACTGACTCAAATCTCTAGCCACTTTAATAATTAAACATTTGATGTAATAAATGTATCACTAGCCACTTTAAACAATGCCACTTTATATAATGTTTTCATACCCTACATTACTCATATCATATGTATATAATATACTCTATACTATCTACTGCATCTTGCCTATGCCGTTCGGCCATCGCTCATCCATATATTTATATGTACATATTCTTATTCATTCCTTTACACTTGTGTGTATGAGGTAGTTGTTGTGAAATTGTTAGATTACTTGTTAGATATTACTCGGAACTAGAAGCACAAGCATTTCGCTACACTCGCATTAACATCTGCTAACCATGTGTATGTGACAAATTTGATTTGATTTGAATACACAAGCCAAGAGTAAAAGAGAAAATGGATGGTCTGTGTGATTGTGTGTATGTGTGTGTGTGCATGCATACGTGTGTGTATGTGTGTGTGTACCTGGACATGATTGTGTGTTACAGAGAGCCTCTTCAGTGTGCAGTCCCAGACAGATATCTCCTCCGTAGGCTGGTGGGGGGTTGTTGCAGGTGCGTGTCCTCATATAGTGTCCCCCTCCACACGTCACTGAACACTTAGACCAGCCAGACCAGCACGACCAGCTACCGTCCACTACACAGGAGGAGAGAGCGGGAGAGGGGTGTTGAGGCAAATACTGGGTTGTTGAGAATAGAGTCCATGTGTGTACTGTACAGTGTATCTACATGAGTGTGTGTGTGTGCCCATGTGTGTGACAGGGTTTTTACTGTGTGTGTGACGTCTAGCGCTTGGCATCACATGAAGGGAGGAAAAACAAGAAGGACTTGATGGTTAATTTCCCTTTGTTAATTAGTGGAGAGTATGGAGGGGGGAGATGAGGGTCAGGAGGGGGTTGGTTTTGGCAGCTGGATGAAACAAAACCTGCTAGCTGTCACATCTGAACTAGATCCAAACACACATACACGTTAACACACACACACACATTGACGTTAACACACACACAAACACACGGTGTGACAGACAGAGGAAGGAGGAGAGGTCCTTCTGCTAATTAAACCAGTGTAAACATGGTAACAGAAAACGTCACAAGGAATCAAACAAGAGACCAAACAGACAAACACAACTTTAAAGAATACTGTAATGTCTCGACATCAGGGCAAACGCAAAATCTCATTATGCTGGTCTTGCTTTGTCCTAGAACTGTAATGTCTCGACGACATGTCAGGGAAGGACAAAACCTCATTGTGGTGTTCGGCATTTGTCCAAGAACCTAAAAAAAGGCCTCTCAGTAAAGACTGGGAACAAAATCCTTTCACTTCGTCTGAAGAGAATAATCTCTTTTCAGGACCATTTCAGAATTGGTTTTAAACAGCTCAGCCTGTAAGGCACTGGCTGTGTGGTAATTGAAGTTCCCCTGGTCTTTGTCATCTCTGTGTAATTTCTCTACGGTAAAATGACACATCAGTCGATTCTTGCCTGCACATGATGGATAGTCTCATCTCCATCAGCCGCTGCAGAAAACTAGGAAAGATTAATTTGTTTCAAAAGCAGATGGACTTCAGACATAACACCTCTCTCTCTCTCTCTCTCTCTCTCTCTCTCTCTCTCTCTCTCTCTCTCTCTCTCTCTCTCTCTCTCTCTCTCTCTCTCTCTCTCTCTCTCTCTCTCTCTCTCTCTCTCTCTCTCTCTCTCTCTCTCTCTCTCTCTCTCTCTCTCTCTCTCTCATTTCAAAGGCACTGGCTTAATCGGCGGATGGATTATGTCTTGAGGCGTGGCCTACGTCAAAAATATTATCACACTTCCAGACGAGGGCTAATTTAAGCGAAATTACTATTCATTATTATTCACACTATGCAAAGTTGCACCTTTCCTGTGAAATCTCTTTGATTCAGGTGACTTGATAAGTCTCTATTGTCTACATCAATAGAACTGGAGGGTGACTGCTGCTCCTGCAATTCAAGCCCTCAGTATAGCTGTATGTTTGGTTAGCTAGCTTAGAGCAATAGTAAAGTAGAATTTTAAATCTTTACAAACAGCAATCCATTTGTTGAATATTTTAACTGGTTCTACTCAATGACATTCCTAAGGGCTGTCAACTTAATCTGAATCGAACATTCGAGAAAAGAACCCTGAGATGGGAAAACCCTTTGAAAGCTGTCGTGTTAGTTTTATTTAACATTTTAGTAGACACTCTTAACCAGAACGACTTACAGTAGTGAGTACATAAATGGGAATCGAAGACTCAACCCTGGCATTGCAAGTGCCATGCTCTACCAAGTGAGCCACACAGGACACACAGGGGTTATCCCGAAGTAACCCTGCAGTTCACTCCAGCTGAAAAGCTAAGAGCTAGCTACAGTGCCTTCAGAAAGTATTCACACCCCTTGACTTTTTCCACATTTTGTTGTGTTACAGCCTGCATTTAAAATGTATTACATTTAGATTTTTTTTGTCACTGGCCTACACACAATACCCCATAATGTCAAAGTGGAATCATGTTTTTCTAAATGTTTACAAATTAATTAAGAAAGAAAAGCTAAATTGTCTTGAGTCAATGAGCATTCAACCCCTTTGTTATGACAAGCCTAAATAAGTTCAGTACTAAAAATGTGCTTAACAAGTCACATAAGTTCCATGGCCTGTGCAATAATAGTTCAACATGATTTTTTTAACGACTACCTCATCTCTGTACCCCACACATGCAATCTGTAAGATCCCTCAGTTGAGCAGCGAATTTCAAACACAGATTCAGCCACAAAGACCAGGGAGGTTTTCGCATGCCTAGCAAAGAAAGGCACCTATTGGCAGATGGGAAGAAAAATAAATATTACATTGAATATCCCTTTGAGATTGGTGAAGTTATTAATTACCCTTTGGATGGTGCATCAATACACCCAGTCACTACAAAGATACAGGCAAATCCAATACAACACATTACTGAGTACCACTCTCCATATTTTCAAGCATAGTGGTGGCTGCATCATGTTATGGGTATGCTTGTAATCGTTAAGGCCTTGGGAGTTTTACAGGATAAAAAAATTAACGGAACGGAGCTAGGCACAGGAAAAATCCTAGAGGAAAACCTAATTCAGTCTGCTTTCCACCAGACGGCCAAATCTACACTAGAGTTGCTTACCAAGAAGACATAAAATAAATATAAAATTATATTGGAAGACTTGAAAATGGTTGTCTAACAATGATCAACAACCAATTTGACAGAGCTTGAAGAATTTAGAAAATAATAAATTGGCAAATGTAGCACAATCCAGGTGTGGAAACCTCTTAGAGACTTACCCAGAAAGAGTTACAATTGCTGCTGAAGGTGCTTCTACAAAGTGTTGACTCAGGGGTGTGAATACTTATGTAAATGAGATATTTCTGTATTTCATTTGAAATACATTAGCAAAAATCCTAAAAACATGTTTTCACTTTGCCATTATGGGGTATTGTGTGTACATGGGTGAGACATATATTTAATCCATTTTGAATTCAGGCTGTAACACAACAAATTGTGCAATAAGTCAAGTGGTATGAATACTTTCTGAAGGCACTGTAGCATTAGCAGCTAAACCCTCAAGGGGATGATGGATCTTCGATCAACTCAAAGAGCATCAGTGAGAATGTGGTGGGTCAGCATCTCAATGCTCCCCATGCATAGCCTCATTCATGACGAGAAAGACAGGTTCTCTCCAGTGAATAAATTAACAGCTAAAATCACAGCTTTGGTTCTGTGTCAGCACATACAGTATTATGATGGATAGCTGTTGTTGAAGGCGTTATCAGACACCGGTTGGGCTGTTAGCGAGATGCTAACTTAGCACTCATTTCAAATAAGACTGATTAACAGTGATTTGAAACAATCTCCTTGTTGTGTGTTTGTGTCTGGTGTGTGCGTGTGTGTGGTGTGTGTGTGTGTGATGCCATGTGTTCTCTTTAATTAAGAAGCTAAGCGGGAGGATTTCCATTTAGATAGCACATTTCCTTCTACCGTCACAATGAACACTAATTTAATTACAATTGCTTCCTTTCCGTTCCCCCTCAGGTAGAAGACTGGAGAAACAGACGCATTGTCTTTGGCTTTTCACAACAGAGATTGAGACTTGCACACAAACGCACCAGTTAATGCATGCAAGAGTGCTAGTACATGTGCACGCACGCACAAGGCTCCCCGTAGCTAGCGGTATAATTGCCCTGAAATGTAATTACAGTCTTACACGCTGTGGGGATTGTGTCTCTCATTCCAGCTGTAAATGTGTGTCTTTGTCACACCTCCTGACTTAAACACATTCCTATTGTGTAGTTTTGTGCTTCATTGTACTCATTATGAGGATCTTTATTCTAATTTCTTTATTTCTTTATTCATTTCTCATGGATGTCATATTACTGAAGCTTTCCTGTTTTCACTCTGTGTGTAAATGAAAAGCACTCTACAAATGCAATTTATTACTATAATTATTCATATTATTATAGGGTTGTGTGTGTGGATGTAGAGTAGGTGTGTACTGTGTCTCACCTGGACACAGAGTCGTGTGTGTGTGTATGTGTATGTACAGGTAACTGACAAAATAAAGGAAACACTTGAGTAAATGAGGGATATACTAAGTATATTGAAAGCAGTTGCTTTCACACAGGTGTGGTTCCTGAGTTAATTAAGCAATTAACATCCCATCATGTTTAGGGTAATGTATAAAAATGCCCAGTTGCCCATTATTTGGGCTACCATGTCTAGAAGCAATAGCCTACAACTATTTTAGCACCATTTCGCGCTGCTCTGAGACATTAATGGGGACTGGTCTTGATAAATCAATGAGATTTTTATTTTGACTGAATCTCCGTTTGGGTATTGGTTAGACTACAATTATACAATTAGGGTGTAGACATGTTATGTTCTTAGTGTAACCTTTATTTAACTAGGCAAGTCAGTTAAGAACAAATTCTTATTTACAAGGACAGCCTACTCCTTTCTCCCTGTCAGGGAATAGAACCCCGGTCTCCCGCATGCCTGCACAACACAGGGATTCTTTTTGCTAAATAGCCCAGTACTGTACTCCCAACTGTCACGTTGTACAGCACCATATTTTCCGTTCCATCCTAACGGAAACACAGAGGGTTTTTAGTTTTTCTTTGAATCGAAACACCATATTATTAATCAAATTAATCCCAAACTCTAAAAGTAATTGGAAAGGTAAATACAAATTATTTGTGACATTGTGGTTACAATAAAGAATGTAAACAAGATGTAAACAAGATGCTGTGTTTATATTTACAGTAGTGGTGGACAGCTGGCATTTTGAAAACAGGTTTTCAAACACTTGAAGCCCAATTACCAGGACAATAGAGACGTTATAGCCCGGCTACTGTAGGTGTGAACATCCCCCTACCTGCAAAAAATGACATTGCGACCAAAGAGAACAGACAAAATGGACATTGTTTTCATCAAGCCAGCTTCTTTCTATGGTGCTACCCGTTCCAGGGTTAGGACCGTAACCACGGGATGACTTGAAAATGAGCCGGAGCTGAGAGGATCACCAAAACTAAAGGTATTTTGGTTTCAGTGCATTTTCTTCAAAAAATGTTTTATAGCCTATCAATGTGTAGGCATACTGTGTAATAAAATCGATAATTAAATAAAGGTTAAATAAAAATAAAAAAGTTTGTGTACTAAAAACGTGAATGTGTTTTGTACGCAGTATTTGTGTGTTGGAGTCACTTTTAATTCTTCATTGATCTACCGTTTCTATCATAGGCCACTGTAATCGATGGGGGCTCAGGGCAGTACCATTCTGCTCATCTGATGAAGGTGCACATGGATCAGATTCAAACTTTGAAGACCAAGATTGAGTGAAGGCAGACCAGCAGAAAGATAAACATTATCGGAGGGCAGAGATACGGGTGACAGCTGGCATTGGTCCAGAGCCAGGCGGCATTGGCGGAGAGTCAGGCTGTCACGCCCTGATCTGTTTCACCTGTCCTTATGATTGTCTCCACCCCCTCCAGGTGTCGCTGATTTTCCTCAGTGTATTTATTCCTATGCTTCCTGTCTCTCTGTGCCAGTTCGTCTTGTTTGTTTCCAAGTCAACCAGCGTTTTTCCCATTCACCTGCTTTTTGCATTCTCCTTTTTCAAGTCCTCCCGGTTTTGGACCTTGCCTGTTTCTGGACTTTGTGCCTGCCTGCCTGACCATTCTGCCTGCCTTGACCACGAGCCTGTCTGCCACTCTGTACCTCCTGGACTCTGGTTTTGACCTTTTTGCCTGTCCACAACCATTCTCTTGCCTAACCCTTTGGATTAATAAACATTGTAAGACTCCAACCATCTGCCTCCTGTGTCTGCATCTGGGTCTCGCCTTGTGCCTTGATACAGGCGGAGAATGACGCGTTGAAGAGGGTGAGGAACGAGATGGAGTCACAATCCATGCCAGGCACACCTGTGAGCTCTGGAAACCCACCTCCGACAGGCAGAGTCAACATACCTGGTGGGTTCATCAGGTCGTCCGTTCACCCTGACATTACCATTCCTCTTCTGACAACAGAAATTGACCAACTGCTCAGAACGGACCATTATACTGTTCTGCTATAGCCTAATAAACAAATGCCGGTGGCTTATATCTTCAAAATGCTTTAAATGCTTTATTATCCAAATGTAAAAGCATATACTGTACAGTACTGTATTTCTTCATCAGCATCTTTATACTTTATTTAATAAATAACGATAAAAATACTCTTTCAAAATGCTGATGTTTATTTAGTTATGGATCCATAGCAAATTACTATGGGAATAAATATCCTCGAATTACTGAAATACTGGAACAAAGTTATCTAATGAAGGTAAACAAATTGTTGCTTACTGGAAAATACTCTTTCAAACACACATGGTCACGTTGTACAGCGCCATTATGGCTATTAGCAGGTAGCTGGACAATAGACTTGCCTAGATGGAGGGTAGGGGGAGAATCTTGTATTTCTTAGTAAGGTTGGCCGTGATTGGTTGCAATTTCAGTTTAATCAACCAGAAAAGACAAACAAATTATACAAACAAAAAGTATTATTATTATTATTATTATTATGTATCACATCCGACCGGGAGTGGAAGTCCCATAGGGCAGTGCACAGTTGGCCCAGCGTTTCTCTCCCTCTAAAAACAGAAATACATGTTTTGGCCTTTACAAATATTACTTTGGCCTTTATTCAGATTACAATCGCTCACTTTAGTTTTTTTGAAAACAAAATAACCTCCAAAATATCGTTATATATTATCAAGTTGATGGCACAGTCATAAAGCCCGGCACATACATAAAGCTGAGTGACTCATTCATTCATGGCTTTGGATCAAAATAAATATGTACCAACATTCTTTCAGATAGTCTTTAATAAATAAATGTTTTGGTTATCCTGACCTGGACACCATGTACAGTATTATAATAGCCCAGTATGGGCTAATAGCAGGACAATATTCCTTTGCCAACACCTCTTTGTATTTTGATACTTTGTGGATGGGGCCTCCCGAGTGGCGTAGCTGTCTAAGACACTATTGGTAGGCCTACAGTAAATAGAAAAATATGACGTGACTCTCCGCCAATAATTACATATAGAGGATAGGAGGATTCTAAATTAAAACCAAAAGTCACCTCATGGGTCTCCCGGTGGCAGCCGGCACGGGTATCAAACCTGCATCTGTAGCAACGCATTTTGCACTGCTATTGCTTCAAATCCTGTTGCTTCTAACTTCAATATGCTCTTTAAATAAATTAGACCTACACCCCTTTTAACAGCACATTACTCAACACTAGTGAGACTCAGTATATCGAAGAAAAATATGACGTGACTCTCCGCCAATAATTACATATAGAGGATTGGAGGATTGTAAAAGCCGCCTCATGGGTCTCCCGGTGGCGGCCAGCACAGGTATTGAACCTGCATCTGTAGGTTCGATACGTAGCGTTGCTACAGATGCAGATTCGATACCCGTGCCGGGTACAACAAAGCTTTCTCTACCCTTAACCTTGTTCGGAACACCTCCAAAACAAAGGTCATGTGGTTTGGTAAGAAGAATGCCCCTCTCCCCACAGGTGTGATTACTACCTCTGAGAGTTTAGAGCTTGAGGTAGTCACCTCATACAAGTACTTGGGAGTATGGCTAGACGGTGCACTGTCCTTCTCTCAGCACATATCAAAGCTGCAGGCTAAAGTTCAATCTAGACTTGGTTACCTCTATCGTAATCACTCCTCTTTCACCCCATTTGCCAAACTAACCCTGATTCAGGTGACCATCCTACCCATGTTAGATTACTGAGACATAATTTATAGATCGGCAGGTAATGGTGCGCTCGAGTGGCTAGATGTTCTTTACCATTCGGCCATCAGATTTGCCACCAATGCTCCTTATAGGACACATCACTGCACTCTATACTCCTCTGTAAACTGGTAATCTCTGTATACTCGTCGCAAGACCCACTGGTTGATGCTTATTTATAAAACCCTCTTAGGCCTCACTCCCGCCTATCTGAGACATCTACTGCAGCCCTCATCCTCCACATACAAGATCCGTTCTGCCAGTCACATTCTGTTAAAGGTCCCCAAAGCCCACACATCCCTGGGTTGCTCTTCTTTTCAGTTTGCTGCAGCTAGCGACTGGAATGAGCTGCAACAAACACTCAAACTGGACAGTTGTATCTTAATCTCTTCATTCAAAGACTCAATCATGGACACTCTTACTGACAGTTGTGGCTCCTTTGCGTGGTGTATTGTTGTCTCTACCTTTTTTACCCTTTGTGCTGTTGTCTGTGCCCAATAATGTGTGTACCATGTTTTGTGCTGCTACCATGTTGTGTTGCTACCATATTGTTGTCATGTTGTGTTGCTACCACGCTGTGTTGTCATGTGTTGCTGCCTTGCTATGTTGTTGTCTTAGGTCTCTCTTTATGTAGTGTTGTCTCTCTTGTCGTGATGTGTGTTTTTTCCTATATATATATATATATATATCCCATGCCCCCGTCCCCCGCAAGAGGCCTTTTGCCTTTTGGTAGGCCGTCAATGTAAATAAGAATTTGTTCTTAATTGACTTGCCTAGTTAAATAAAGGTTAAATAAAAATAAATCCAGAAAATGCCAGACTTTGATGAAAAGTTGATGACAAAATTTGCCCACAAAGGACTGACACGCCACCTTCATGTTTAAGTGAGCACATCACAAGTCAAGGTGAGTCCAAAAATGTCTTGGATGCTGCTGCATAAATGATGTAATATGCAAAGGAGATATGTATACTGTAGCTAAGAAAGTAATACTAAGTGTATGTTGTCTAGTAAGCTGTTACTAGCCCATGTGCCTCACCCTAATAATTTGGTCTGTTTTCACCTCTTCATTCCGCCTAACGTTACTGTTCTGACGAGATGGTGCTGCACATGTAGCCTATAACCTGTTTTTAAGAAATGTCATCATCTAATATTGTTTATTGTCTGCTTATATGCCCCCTTTATCCTACGGTTCTGAGTTATACAGGGAAAATACTGTAAGAGCAGCCCATGTTCTGCATTCTGTCGCTGTACACTTCAAAAGTGCTGAACACATAGTTATATTGACTATGTCCGTCGTCGCTCACTCATTAATGTTTTAATTGAAATTATGGAATGCCTCTTATCCGCTCATCGTTCCCTTATGCCATAGTTTGTACATCTCAATTGTCAGTAGAAACCACATTTGTTTAAGCAAGTCAGCCATATCAGCTATGTTTTTGGAAAAGGCAGTAAATGAGGCTGAATTAGCTGTTTAGCTGCCAGACAAGGCTCCACTGATAGCCAGGTGTAGCGGTGGTAGAGATTCACTCCATGGTGCTGAAAAGAAAGCTCTGCTGTTGGGACAACTTTATATAGGCCCTAACAGTTTGTGGGCACCGCTTGTCACCGTTATAGTGCAATGAATGTATTGTTTAGTGTTGTGTAGTGTATTTTCTGGCATCTAAAAACATTTTTTTGAGTTTGCCCCACCAAGATTTACATGCTAAAATCGCCACTGCTTATATTCATTATAATGCCATTATTGCTTATGTGCTGAGTTTCACTATTTATCAAGGCCACTTGGTGCTTACAATGTTGTTTAGGCTACTGATGTTTTCATCGTTTGACCGCACGTCTTGCTGACCGTATGTCTTGGTGGTTGGGGTCTTTATTTCATTTTGTCATTATGAAAAGAAGCTGTTAACGTGTTCCAACACATATGCCTTCTGTTTCATAGTTGTAACAAAGGCACCCCACAAATAAAATGTATTGAACACTTGAATTGGTGTTTTGTGTGTTTTTTTTTTTACATATAGGCTACAATAACAAGCTAATGAAAATGCTATTGTGTTATTTGAAATACAATTACCCAAGGCCTTCATGAACACAACCTAATTATTACTTTTGTGATGGCATATATGAAATGTATTAATTGCAATGTTAGAATGTTGCAGTCAGTTGTGGAAAAAGTACCCAATTGTCATACTACATTATTTGCTTAGATTGTTTTATGACTAGCCAGGAGCACACTCCAACACTCCAACCTCATTTACAAACGAAGCACGAGTGTTTAGTGAGTCCGCCAGATCAGAAGCAGTAGGGATGACCAGGGATGTTATCTATTTATTTATTTTTATTTTGGGGGGTAGATCAGCTTTAATATTGCAGATAGATTGTAGCTTCCATCAATGTAATTGTCTGCATCATTTCCAACCCCCATATAAGGTGCATTTGGAAAGTATTCAACATTTTGTTATGTTACAGCCTTATTCTACAATGTTTTTCTGGTGGATTAAACTGAAATTCCAACCAACTTTCTATGGCTTGTTGTTACGGATACAGGTATCCTGTGTGTGTATTTGTTTTCTTTCCTTCTGCCCTAGTCACAGGTGTCACTCACTCATCAGCAGTCATCAGTTGCCCATCAATCACCAATCAGTTACTTTTTCACTGGGGTGATTTGCATGAGATATGTTACGGGTCTCGATATGTTACGGGGCAAAAGGGATTCGTAACACTTGTTTTAAAATAGTGATATTTTTTAGATTATTTCATTTTCAAATAACTAATGTTCTCTTGATAAGTGTGTGAATTGGACCATTTTACTGTCCTGCTAAGTATTACAAATGTACTTTTGGGTGACAGGGAAAATGTATGGAGTAAAAAGTACATTATTTTCATTAGGAATGTAATAAACTAAAAGTAAACGTTGTCAAAAATATAAATAGTAAAGTAAATTACAGATACCCCAAAAAACTACTAAAGTAGTACTTTAAAGTATTTTTACTTAAGTACTTTCCACCACTGGTCAGAATGACTGCTCATTAACTTGAAGGGGGATCCGTCTATGCCCGGTGGTTCTACTGTTAAAGGGTGTATGTCTGTGTGTGTGTGTGTCTCAGTCACCAGAAGTCTTGAAGACTTATGGGAGATTCTGGAGCATTGCATGAGACAGCGTTTTCCACAACTATTAACAAAACAACAAATTAAGGAATTTCTCGTGGAAGAATGTTGTCGCATCCCTCCAATAGAGTCCCAGAATTGATGCCAAGGCGCATTGATGCTGTTCTGGCTCGTGGTGGCCCAACACTCTATTAAGACACTATGTTGGTATTGCCTTTATTTTGGCAGTTACTTGTATATTCAAGCGTGTATCTCTATATCTCACCTGGGCAGGGTGTGACGTTACACTCCTGGTACTCCTGAGCAGATCCCAGGCAGGTCTGTCCTCCATGGCGTGGTTCAGGGGAGGTACAGGTCCGTTTACGGCTACGTATCCCTCGGCTGCAGTCTCTACTGCACTGAGACCAGGAGCTCCAGGATGTCCAGCCTCCGTTCACAGTGTGGCCGGAGATTTTACCCGACAGCAGCAGCTCTCCTGGTGGAGAGCGAGCCGAGAGAGGGGGGTCAGGATGGAGCTGGGTGGGACAAATGAACTTACTTACTGAGAATTAATAAACAAATAATATTTTGTCCATTTGGAAAATGTATTGAAGCTAAGAATTTATAACAATAGGACCAAGAGTTTTTGGTGAGCTTTTGCTGACCAAGAAAAAACGAATCCCTGGAACAAGACATCTACATGACTCAAATGAAGGCTACAAGACGGAGAGACTAAAGAGCTCTCCACAGTCATTTCAAAGTCTACGCAAATGGAGCTACCAATCTCCGTTTGTGCCACTTTCCAAAACTGCAGCTGCACAAAAGTACATATAACTACTTATAAGTGCAAACTTATGCAAACCTCAGAGGGATACGTTGCGTAGACTGTGTAGAGCCCGTAACTCTGTGTGTGTGTGTGTGTGAGAGAGAGAGGTGTCTGACATACACTGGAGCTTAAAGTACATCAGCCTCAGTCTGTGCCACACACACACACACACACACACACACACACACACACACACACACACACCTGCTCATTTTCTGATTTACACACTCACACACCCAGATGCATGCACACACACACACACATACACACACACTGTCAGACTCAAGCTACAGCAGGTCCCCTATAAAAGCGAACTTTACATCTACAGCTCTTTAGTCGAGCGCTTTCACAACATGCTTGCTGAGAGCTACTGAGATTCTCTAATTCATGCAACTCTACGAGCATTTGACTACTGTATGATCCCTCAGCTGACATGAGTTAACGGAGAAATCTAAATTAAATATGAAACTATAATTTCTATTAAGCTTCAATTACCTCGTTCATTCATCATCAGAGGCTGTGAAAATGTCCCTTTCAGAGTGAGTCTGTCTGGCTGCTCTTTGTGCGAGACAGAGGAGTGAGATCAGGTCTTTGTGTGAATGATAATCACTCGAAACTAAATTACAGCGTTCGCTCCCAAACACTCCAGTGATGATTCACTCAATCAACCCACCCTGCTATTATCAACCGTCTGAGCCACAACAATGAAACCATTTCTCTCTCTTTTCCTGCCCTTTTCTCTTTTCTCTCTGCGACCTTCCTTTGTCTCTCTATCTCTACGTCTTGGAAATGCTCTTTGCCTCTATCTCTCTCTCTCTATTTTTCTGATTGACCATCCAGTTCCCCTGCTTTGTATTCTCCCTGCAGCCCTTTAGTAGAGAGAACAGAGTGTTTACCTATCACACGTACAGTCCTGACCTCTTCATAACTACACACAACCTTGGGAGTCAACATGTCCGCACGCACACACATGCATGCGCGCAGACACACATACACAGACACGCGCGCACAAACACTCTCTCTACCTCACCCTGAGTTGGCAGGAGCACTGACAGGTCCTCTGAGGCCCTCTGCTTTTTATTGATTCTGAACAGGTAGTGGCACGGACAGCCCTGCCTGCCACAGCGACCTGTACTCTTTATCAAGCCTTCTGCTCGGTCAGGTAGATGGACACGCACACTCGCTCACACACACAACAACCACAAATAACACACAACAGACAACACGCACACACACACTTGAGATGAGATCAGAAATCCCAGTCTGCCCGGTCGTTAAAACAAACAGCGGCCTGTCCTCCCTTTTAAATGAGGAGAGTACTGTAGTTCCATTGATCTCTGTATCCACCATGTACAGTGGAGATAACTATACCCCACTCTCTCAGAATGCAGGGGTACCGTGCAATACAAACCCCTATCAGTTTACAAACTAGGACAGAAGAATAGAGTTAGCAACATGATGTCTTTAGACTGTAAAAGTACAAATACTGAGTGCCGCACACACATTCACACACACTTCAGATGAGATCAGAAATCTCTCCACAGAGGTCTGGTGTGTGTGTGTGTATGTCAGCGGACATACTGGTGGGAGGAGCTATAGGAGGACGGGCTCATTGTAATGGCTAGAATGGAATTCATGGAACGGTATCAAACACATCAAACATATGGAAACTACAATGACCCTTTCCTCTTATAGCTTCTCCCACCAGCCTCTACTAATGTGTGTGTGTGTGTGTGTATGTGTGTGTGTGTGTGTGTGTGCATGCATCTGGGTGTGTGAGTGTGTAAATCAGAAAATGAGCAGCTCTGGTGGATTACAGCATTACGCCCCAGCGCTGTGACAGTATTCCCAGAGCTGTCATCTGGTTTGTCAAACACTCGCCTTGGGGAGAGACTCGAGAGCTGCTTAGTGTGTGTGTGTGTGTTCTTAAATCGCTTATTAAAAGTTAGTGAGAGGGCAATTAAAACTCCCACCCTGAAGGGAAAGGGGATCAGAGAGAAGAGACACGCACGTAAGCACACGCACACGCGCACACACACACGCACGCACGCACGCACGCACACACACACACACACACACACACACACACACACACACACACACACACACACACACACACACACACACACACACACACACACACACACACACACACACACACACACAGTGATGAGGGCTAATTACCAGGGGACTTTGTATTTACTTTTGTCTGAGGTCGACAGAGGTAAGACAGATACAAGGAAGTGACTCTTAAGTTTTTTTGTAAAGAGGTTAACAGATCTATTATCCATCTGCTGAGACGGAGTGTGCTTTATTTCAGATCAATTGTAGATGTGCGAGTTATTTAACATGTAATCCTAGTTTAGTGTACGTATGATTAAGGGATTGAAGTCAGAGTCCCAATAGTCAAGTGTAGCCGGAGAGAAACAGAGGGGGTGAAAGGGCTGGCGCGGTAGAAAGAGAGAGAGAGAGAGAGAGAGAGAGAGAGAGAGAGAGAGAGAGAGAGAGAGAGAAAGGGTGAGCAGGGTAGCACAGTAGAAAGAGGGAGAGAGGTTTGAGAGGGATAGCACGGTAGAAAGAGAGAGAGAGAGAGAGAGAGAGAGAGAGGGGTAGCATGGTAGAAAAAAGAGAGAGAGAGAGAGAGAGGGTGAGAGGGGTAGCACGGTAGACAGAGAATGAGAGAAAGAGAAAAAGAGAGGTGCTTTAAAAATAATAAAAAATCCCATTGGTCAGTGTCCTATTGTCTGAGAGCAGGGAGAACTAATCTATCTACCGTCTCCTTGTCGGCTAGTGATGTCTGTGGGCAGATGAGACTAATCTATTGTCTCAGAAAGGAACTGGCCTTGGCCTCAGAGCATCTCTGCTGAAACACATCACACACATTTTCATTTTAGTAATATCCAGAGCGACTTAAAGGAACAATTAGGGTTAAGTGCTTTGCTCAGTGTCACATTGACAGATTTTTCACCTAGTCGGCTCAGGGACTCTAACCAGCAACCTTTCAAAGAAAAATCTCTCTTATGTGTGTCTCTCTGTGTGTCTCTCTGTGTGTCTCTCGCTCTCTCTCTCTCTTACTCTCGACATTAATGCAGCTCTTATTGATTCCACTTGTTCAGATAGTTTATCTGCTAGATTCTGCATTTACCCATCTTTTCACACATTCTGTAAATAAATCCACAGGCTAACTTCCATGGGCAGTAATCTTCTGTGAGAAATGTACTGTATGTTGGTATGTGTCGTGGGTGAATGGCATAAAAAAACAGTGGTAGTTACATAATACCCTCAGCATTTCTCTATAGTGTATTTCCATGTGAACACGGAAATAATAACATCCACAACAAGGTCAAAAGTATGTGAACACCCCTTTGATTTTGTAGATTCGGCAATTCCAGCCACACCCGTTGCTGACAGGTGTATAAAATTTAACACACAGCCATACAATCTCCATAGACAAACATTAGCAGTAGAATGGCCCATACTGAAGAGCTCAGGGACTTTCAACGTGGCACTGTCATAGGATGCCACCTTTCCAACAAGTGAGTCCATCCAATTTCTGCCCTGCTAGAGCTGCCCCTGGCAACTGTAAGTGCTGTTATTGTGAAGTGGAAACGTTGAGGAGCAGCAACGACTCAGCTGCGAAGTGGTAGGCCACACAAGCTCACAGAACGGGACTGTCCAAACTGCTTCTGGAAGCAACGTCAGCACAAGAACTGTTCGTCGGGAGCTTCATGAAATGGTTACCTGGCTGAGCAGCCCCACACAAGCCTAAGATCACCGTCCACAATGCCAAGCGTTGGCTGGAATGGTGTAAAGCTCGCCACCATTGGACTTTGAAAACGCGTTCTCTGAAGTGAGGAATCACCTTTGGGGTGAACCAGAAGCCATGGATTACAGGCAACATCCGCAATGAGCTAAAAGGTAGAGCTGCAACTTTCAAGGAGCGGGACTCTAAACTGGAAGCTTATAAGAAATACCACTACGCCCTCCGACAAACCATCAAACAGGCAAAGCATCAATACAGGACTAAGATCGAATCGTGCTACAACGGCTCCCGACTCTCGTCGGATGTGGCAGGGCTTGCAAACTATTACAGACTACAAAGGGAAGCACTGCCGAGAGATGCCCAGTGACACGAGCCTACCAGATGAGCTAAATGACTTCAATGCTCACTTCGAGGCAAGTAAAACTAAACATGCACGAGAGCATCAGCTGTGTGATCACGCTCTCTGCAGCTGATGTCAGTAAGACCTTTAAACAGGTCAACATTCACAAGGCCGCAGGGCCAGACGGATTACCAGGACGTGTACTCCGAGCATGCGCTGACCAACTGGCAAGTGTCTTCACTGACACTTTCAACCTCTCCCTGTCTGAGTCTGTAATACCAACATGTTTCAAGCAGACCACCATAGTCTCTGTGCCCAAGAACACTAAGGTAACCTGCCTAAATGACTACAGCCCCGTAGCACTCACGTCTGTAGCCATGAAATGCTTTGAAATGTTGGTCATGGCTCACATCAAAACCATTATCCCAGAAACCCTAGACCCACTCCAATTTGCATACCGCCCCAACAGATCCCGGGATGATGCAATCTCTATTGCACTCCACACTGCCCTTGCACACCTGAACAAAAGGAACACCTATGTGAGAATGCTATTCATTGACTACAGCTCAGCGTTCAACACCATAGTGCCCTCAAAGCTCATCACTAAGCTAAGGATCCTGGGACTAAACACCTCCCTCTGAAAATGGATCCTGGACTTCTTCACGGGCCACCCCCAGGTGGTAAGGGTAGGTAACAACCCATCCGCAACACTGATCCTTAACACGGGGCCCCTCAGGGGTGCGTGCTCAGTCCCCTCCTGTACTCCCTGTTCACTCATGGCTGCACGGCCAGGCACGACTCCAACACCATCATTAAGTTTGCTGATGACACAACAGTGGTAGGCTTGATTACCGACAATGACGAGACAGCCTATAGGGAGGAGGTCAGAGACCTGGCCATGTGGTGCCAGGACAACAACCTCTCCCTCAACGTGATCAATACAAAGGAGATGATTGTGGACAATAGGAAAAGGAGGACCGAGCACGCCCCCATTCTTATCGGTGGGCTGTAGAGGAACAGATTGAGAGCTTCAAGTTCCTTGGTGTACACATCACAAACAAACTATCATGATCCAAACACACTAAGACAGTCATGAAGATGGCACGACAAAGCCTATTCCCCCTGAGGAGACTGAAAAGATTTGGCATGGGTCCTGAGTGGCGCAGCGGTCTAAGGCACTGCATCTGGTTCAAATCCAGGCTGAATCCCGTCCGGCCGTGATTGGGAGTCCCATAGGGCAGCACACAATTGGCCCAGCATCGTCTGGGTTTGGCAGGGGTAGGCCGTCATTGTAAATAAGAATTTGTTCTTAACTTCTTAGGGCTAGTATTTTGAAGTTCGGATGAAAAACGTGCCCAAAGTAAACTGCCTGTTACTCAGGCCCAGAAGCTAGGATATGCATATAATTAGTAGCTTTGGATAGGAAACACTCTGAAGTGTCTGTGAGTATAACAGAACTGATATGGCAGGCAAAAACCAGAGCAAAATCCATCCGGGATGTCTGAATCAGTCATGTCACACTGAATCAGTCATGTCACAGCTCTTCAAAGCCTCATAGTTTAATAAGGATCATTGGGGCACTAGCGCCACATTCCCGACACTACCCAGGGAAATGTAAGGCGCCAAATTCTAAATCCAAAAGTTGAATTATAAAACATTCATCAATATACAAGTGTTGCATAGTCATCAAAAGCTTAGAGTCTTGGCAATATCACAGCGTTGTCAGATTTCAAAAAGCCTTTTACGGCGAAAGCACAACATTTGATTGTTTGAGGATAGCACCTCACATATTTTATGCATTAGCATAAATCCATAACCAGCGCTGGTCTCACAAAACACATATAAGAGCTAAAATAAATTGCTTACCTTTTGATGATCTTCTGCTGAGGGCAAGCCGAAGTGTCCAAGCAAGACAATCCATGTTTCTTTTGTTAGAAAAAGTAATTGTTTATATCCATAAATCTCTGGTTGGCGCGTTATCTTCAGAAAATCCCCCCGTCGACTCGCCCATTGAACAGTGGAGAGAAAGCGTTCAAATTATACCTATCAACTTTGCCCAAACAAATCAAACATCATTTATAATGTATCCTTAGGTATACTTTTATGTATATTAACGATTATATTTCACACAGATAGTATCCTAAACGATATAAAAGGAAAATACTGAGGAACGCGCAGACGGTCTCGCGCACCAAAAAACTGAAGTCACTTCCTCTATCCACTTACAAATTCTTCTTCTGTTCGGCTCTCTTCCATGATAAACGCATGAAACCTTGTCTAAAGACTGTTGACATCTAGTGGAAGCCATAGGTACTGCAATCTGGGAGCTATTTCACTGAGAATCCCATAGGCAGACATTGAAAGTGAGGGCATGTCACCTTTGCCCCACTACCCTGGATCATCGACCCCTGCCCGCCTTGACCTGTCTTTTGCCTGCCCCTGTTTCTGTAATAAACATTGTTACTTCGACACAGTCTGCATTTGGGTCTTACCTGAAACGTGATGAAAATAAAAAGATCCTCAAAAGGTTCTACAGCTGCACCATCGAGAGCATCCTGACTGGTTGCATCACCGCCTGGTATGGCAACTGCTCGGCCTCCGACCGCAAGGCACTACAGAGGGTACATCAGTACATCACTGAGGCCAAGCCTGCTGCCATCCAGGACCTCTATACCAGGCAGGGTCAGAGGAAGGCCCTAAAAATTGTCAAAGACTCCAGCCACCCTAGTCATAGACTGTTCTCTCTGCTACCACACGGGGAAGCGGTACTGGAGCGTCAAGTCTAGGTCCAAGAGGCTTCTAAACAGCTTCTACCCCCAAGCCATAAGACTCCTGAACATCAAATTAAATGGCTACCCAGACTGTTGCATTGCCCCTCTCCCCCTCTTTACACCACTGCTACTCTCTGTTATTATCTATGCATAGTCACTTTAATAACTCTACCTACATGTACATATTACCTCAATTACCTCGACTAACCGGTCCCCCCGCACATTGACTCTGTACCGGTACCCCCTGTATTTATTTTATATTTTACCCTTATTTACCAGGTAAGTTGACTTAGAACACATTCTCATTTACAGCAACGACCTGGGGAATAGTTACAGGGGAGAGGAGGGGGGGATAAAGGAGCCAATTGTAAACTGGGATTGAGTAGGTGGCCATGATGGTATGAAGGCCAGATTTGGAATTTAGCCAGGACACCGGGATCTTTAGTGACCACAGAGAGTCAGGACACCTGTTTAACGTCCCATGAAAGACGATATATAGCTTCTCTATTGTTATTTTACTGCTGCTCTTTATTTATTTGTTACTTTTATTTATTTGTAGGTATTTTTCTTAAAACTGCATTGCTGTTTAAGGGCTTGTAAGTAAGCATTTCACTGTAAGGTCAACACCTGTTGTATTCAGCGCATGTGACAAATACAATTTGATTTGAATTGAATTGGAACGCCAACTGTGAGCCAGTCCTAATGGACCAACATCAGTGCCCGACCTCACCAATGCTCTTGTGGCAAGTCCCCGAGGTAATGTTCCAACATCTAGTGGAAAGCCTTTCCAGAAGAGAGGAGGCTGTTATAGCAGCAAAGGGGGGACCAACTCCATACTAATGCAGATGCTTTCGTAATGAGATATTTGACAAGCAGGTGTCTACATGTAGTGTATATAAGCACAGAATAAAACCGTTATATCAAAAATGTGTGATGGATTGCATAGATCTTTGTGTTGATTGTGTTGAATACAGCAACTGAAATATGATATATAGTATACGATTCATATAATGAATAGCATTACAGAGCGACAAGAAAGGAGAACACATTACATTAAAAAATCACTGAGTAGATGCAATGAGAAATATCAATGAATATCTTAAGTTAGTAACTAATAACCATTAAGTCTTGATCACTGGTACAAAACGCCTCAGTATGCCTAAGAAAATACATACGGATTGCTTGCATAATCTTATACGCTTTATCTATTCCATCTAATTTAGATAGATAGAAACAAGAGATGTAACCTCCTAATATGTAATATTTTCAATTATTTCCAGAGAAAATTGATCTAGCCTTCCGTATCTCCAAATATGTTTCTTCAAATGGAGCTGAAATCGCCAAATGCCAGTCATTTCTGATAGCCCTGATCCCCTCTGATACTTCCATGACAAATATGATGAAATTCAGAAGAAAGGGAGGGAGGCCCACACCTCAAAAGGCCTGATAAAACAGATATCATATTGGTGACTGCCAGGGAGTCACCTGCATATTAAAGGGAAGCTCATCTCCAAAAGAGAAGTTTGCATGAGTGGTCTCTCACAGTCATATCATATGTATACACAGGGTTGGGTCGGTTACTTTCTTAATGTAATCGGTTACGGTTACTAGTTACCTGTCAACATTCTTTATCAGTAACGTAACATTTGGATTACCCAAACTCAGTAACGTAATCGATTACTTTCAGTTACTTTCAGATAACTTTCCCCTTTAAGAGGCATTTGAAGGAAACAAAAATGTATATTTACAAATGAAGTGACATTATTGCAACATAACTCAATGTTAGAGTTTACATAGCTGGCCATAAATGGATGCTGCATTTTACTTTATGGGCTATGTAGGCTTCTAACTCATTGCTTTCTACTTCAATACAGATAATAAAATGATTAGGCTATATATTTACATTAAAAACCAAAGTCTATCAGATTTCCAGTCCTTCCAATTAATTACAGTCACTTTAGAAAGTATTCACGCCTCTTGACTTTTCCTACATTTTGTCATGTTTCAAAGTGGAATTAAAATGGATGTAATTGTCATTTCTTGTCAAAAAGGAAAAATAAAACACTAAAATATCTTGATTAGATAAGTATTCAACCCCCCGAGGTCAATACATGTTTAAATCACCTTTGGCAGCGATTACAGCTGTGAGTCTTTCTGGTTAAGTCTCTAAGAGCTTTCCACACCTGGATTGTGCAACATTTACCCATTATTCTTTTCAACATTCTTCAAGCTCTGTCAAATTGGTTGTTGATCATTGCTAAACAACCATTTTCAGGTCTTACCATAGATTTTCAAGTAGATTCAAGTCAAAATTGTAACTCGGCCACTCAGGAACATTCACTGTCTTCTTGGTAAGCAACTCCAGTGTAGATTTGGCCAAGTGTTTTAGATTATTGTCCTGCTGAAAGGTGAATTAATCTCCCAGTGTCCCAATGTTGTTGATCCATCCTCAGTTTCTCCTATCACAGACAATTTAAACCCTGTAACTGTTTTAAAGTCACCATTGGCCTCATGGTGAAATCCCTGAGCGGTTTCCTTCCTCTCTGGCAACTGAGTTAGGAAGGACGGCTGTATCTTTGTAGTGACTGGGTGTATTGATACACCATCCAAAATGTAATTAATAACTTCACCATGCTCAAAGGGATATTCAATGTCTGCTTTATTAAACATTTTTACCCATCTACCAATAGTTGCGAGGCATTGGAAAACCTCCCTGGTCTTTGTGGTTGAATCTGTGTTTGAAATTCACTGCTTGACTGAGGGACTTTACAGATAAGTGTATGTGCAGGGTACAGAGATGAGGTAGTCATTCCAAAATCATGTTAAACACTATTATTGCACACAGAGTGAGTCCATGCAACTTATTATGTGACTTGTTAAGCAAATTATTAACTTATTTAGGCTTGCCATAACAAAGGGGTTGAATAATTATTGACTTATACCTAAGACATTTCAGCTTTTAATTTTGGATTAATTTGTAAACATTTCGAAAACATAATTCCACTTTGATATTATGGGGTATTGTGTGTAGGCCAGTGAAAAAAATCTATATCTATTGAAACCATTTTAAATTGAGGCTGTAACACAACAAAATGTGGAAAAAGTCAAGGGGTGTGAATACTTTCTGAAGGCCCTGTAAATACCCAATGATTTTTTATTTATTGCATTTTTTTATTTCACCTTTATTTAACCAGTTCTGGCCAAGATAAAGCACAGCAGTTCGACACATACAACCACACAGAGTTACACATGGAATAAACAAACAAACAGTCAATAATACAGTAGAAAAAAGAGAAAAAAGGTAAATATACAGTGAGTGCAAATGAGGTAAGATAAGGGAGGTAGGGCAATAAATAGGCCATGGTGGCAAAATAATTACAATATAGCAATTAAACACTGGAATGGTAGATGTGCAGAAGATGAATGTGCAAGTAGAGATACTGGGGTGCAAAGGAGCAAGATAAACAAATAAATACAGTATGGGGATGAGGTAGTTGGATGGGTGTTTACAGATGGGCTATGTACAGGTGCAGTGATCTGTAAGCTGCTCTGACAGCTGGTGCTTAACTTCTTAGGGAGCGACTCCCGAGGTGACGGTTTTGGAGAGTCTGGCGTGCCCAAAGTAAAATGCCTCCCACTCATTTCCAGAAAATATGATATGCACATAATTAGTACTATTGGATAGGAAACACTCTGAAGTTTCTAAGAGTGTTAAAATATTGTCTGTGAGTATAACTGAACGGATATAGCAGGCGAAAACCCGAGGAATTTCTGTCCTGGAAAAAGTGATTTTGACGCATTGCCTCATTGTGAACCCCTCCCTATTGAAAATGACCTTATATGGGAGTAAGATTGCAGTACCTATTGCTTCCACTGGATGTCAACAGTCTCTAGACAGTGTTTGATGATGTTTAGTTGCTCTGGATGGTAATAGAAGAAGAATTGGGAAGTGGTCACCAGATGTAAACAGAAGAGGATGCGCATTCACGGGCTCGCGCGCCGCGCTGTGGTTTTTTTCCTTTCCTATCGTCCAGTTTATAATCCGGTTGAAATTTTATAGTAAATATACACAAAAGTGTTCCTAAGGATACATTATCAATGATGTTTGATTGTTCTTGGACAAGTGTATAGGTATAGGTTGAACGAGTTCTCTTCACGGTTCAATGGGCTAGTGGACGCTGTATTTTATGATCATAACGCACCAACCAAACTGAGATTTATGGATATAATAAATTACTTTTTCTAACAAAAGAACCATGGATTGTCTTCGTTGGACACTTGGGAAGCCCTCAGCAGAAGTTCTTCAAAAGGTAAGGGATTTGTTTTCGCTGTGAAATGTGTTTTGTGTGAACTGCGATGGTTTATGAATGTGCTAGCGCCCCACCACTCCCTAAGTAGTTAAAGCTAGTGAGGTAGATATGAGTCTCCAGCTTCAGTGATTTTTGCAGTTCGTTCTAGTCATTGGAAGCAGAGAACTGGATGGAAAGGCAACCAAAGGAGGAATTGGCTTTGGGGGTGACCAGTGAGATATACCTGCTGGAGCGCGTGCTACGGGTGGGTGCTGCTATGGTGACCAGTGAGCTGAGATAAGGCGGGGCTTTACCTAGCAAAGACTTGTAGATGACCTGGAGCCAAATCAAATCAAATCAAATTTTATTTGTCACATACACATGGTTAGCAGATGTTAATGCGAGTGTAGCGAAATGCTTGTGCTTCTAGTTCCGACCATGCAGTAGTATCTAACAAGTAATCTAACAAATTCACAACAACTACCTTATACACACAAGAGTAAAGGAATGAATACGAGTATGTACATATAAATATATGGATGAGCGATGGCTGACCGGCATAGGCAAGATGCAGTAGATGGTATGGAGTACAGTATATACACATATATATATGAGATGAGTAATGTAGGATATGTAAACATTACATAAATGGCATTGTTTAAAGTGGCTAGTGATACATTATTTCATCCAATTATAATTATTAAAGTGGCTAGAGATTTGGGTCGATGGCCGAACGGCATAGGCAAGATACAGTAGATGGTTTAGAGTACAGTGTATACATTTGATATGAGTATGTCGGATACGTAAACATTATATACAAAATTGTTTAAAGTGGCTAGTGATACATTTGTTACATCCAATCCTATGTTTAAAGTGGCTAGAGATTTAAGTCAGTATGTTGGCAGCAGCCACTCAATGTTAGTGATGGCTGTTTAACAGTCTGATGGCCTTGAGGTAGAAGCAGTTTTTTAGTCTCTCGGTCCCAGCTTTGATGCACCTGTACTGACCTCGCCTTCTGGATGATAGCGGGGTGAACAGGCAGTGGCTCGGGTGGTTGTTGTCCTTGATGATCTTTTGGCCTTTCTGTGACATCGGGTGGTGTAGGTGTCCTGGAGGGCAGGTAGTTTACCCCCGGTGATGCGCTGTGCAGTCCTCACTACCCTCTGGAGAGCCTTACGGTTGTGGGTGGAGCAGTTGCCGTACCAGGCGGTGATACAGCCCGACAGGATGCTCTCGATTGTGCATCTGTAAAAGTTTGTGAGTGATTTTGGTGACAAGCCAAATTTCTTCAGCCTCCTGAGGTTGAAGAGGCGCTGTTGCGCCTTCTTCACCACGCTGTCTGTGTGGGTGGACCAATTCAGTTTGTCCGTGATGTGTACGCCGAGGAACTTAAAACTTTCCACCTTCTCCACTACTGTCCCCTCGATGTGGAAGCGAGGGCCAGCCAACGAGAGCGTACAGGTCGCAGTGGTGGGTAGTATATGGGGCTTTGGTGACAAAACGGATGGCACTGTGGTAGACTGCATCCAATTTGTTGAGTAGAGTGTTGGAGGATATTTTATAAATGACATCGCCAAAGTCGAGGATCAGTAGGATGGTCCGTTTTACGAGGGTATGTTTGGCAGCATGAATGAAGGATGCTTTGTTGTGAAATAGGAAGACGATTCTAGATTTAATTTTGGATTGGAGATGCTTAATGTGAGTCTGGAAGGAGAGTTTAAAGTCTAACCAGACACCTAGGTATTTGTAGTTATCCACATGTTCTAAGTCAGAACCGTCCAGAGTATTGATGCTGGACGGGCGGGCAGGTGCGGGCAGTGATCGGTTGAAGAGCATGCATTTAGTTTTACTTGCATTTAAGAGCAGGTTTTCGCCTGTTATATCAGTTCTGTTATACTCACAGACAATATTTTAACACTCTTAGAAACTTCAGAGTGTTTCCTATCCAATAGTACTAATTATGTGCATATCCTATTTTCTGGGCCTGAGTGGGAGGCATTTTACTTTGGGCACGCCAGACTCTCCAAAACCGTCACCTCGGGAGCCGCTCCCTAAGAAGTTAACACAGTGTCCAAAGAAGGGCCAGAAGTATACAGAATGGTGTCGTCTGCGTAGAGGTGGATCAGAGAAGAGAGTCGGCCCGAGAATTGAACCCTGTGGCACCCCCATAGAGACTGCCAGAGGTCCGGACAACAGGCCCTCCGATTTGACACACTGAACTCTATCAGAGAAGTAGTTAGTGAACCAGGCAAGGCAATCATTAGAGAAACCAAGGCTGTTGAGTCTGCCAAAAAGAATGTGGTGATTGACAGAGTCGAAAGCCTTGGCCAGGTTGATGAATACGAACACAGTAATGCCTCTTATCGATGGCGGTTATGATATTGTTTAGGACCTTGAGCGTGGCTGAGGTGCACCCATGACCAGCTCTGAAACCAGGTACGGTGGGATTCGAAATGGTCGGTAATCTGTTTGTTGACTTGGCTTTCGAAGACGTTAGAAAGGCAGGATAGGATAGATATAGGTCTGTAGCAGTTTGGGTCTAGAGTGTCTCCCCCTTTGAAGAGGGGTTGCAACAATTTCGGCAGATAATTTTAGAAAGAGAGGGTCCAGATTGTCTAGCCCAGCTGATTTGTAGGGGTCCAGATTGTGCAGCTCTTTCAGAACATCAAGAATAGGACTTGGAAATATAGATTAGTCAAATTGTTTTACCTGAACGTAACCCCAAAAACTAAGGACTTCTTAGTCTACCCCAGAGACATACAGTATTATTTATATTTATAAATACATGGTTCTAGCCTAGTTATGTTTTAGTCATGGTGGAATGATTGGACTCATTGCTTCAAAATATGGTTGAAAAAATGCTGCTCTCCTGGAATGTCATCACTGAAAAATGATGTTCTTGTGACGTGAAAAATGAATGGCATTTGCTATAAGCCTATTGTTTACATTTTGTTGGTGACACTATAGAATTAGGAATTAGAATACTTTGTTAATTTAATAGGATCTCTATGGGTGACACTTTGATATCTCAATAATTTGCAGCTGTTGAAGTCTATCAAAAGTGTGCGAGTTCAGGCATGTGTCATGGCCTTCTGACGTTTTTTATTTATTTGCATGAATTAGATGAAGAAATAAAAGCCCTACTTGGGGTCTTCTTATATTGAACTAGTTTTTTGACAGTATGTGTGGAGCACAATACCACGGAAGAATTTACAAGGGAGGAACTCCCTCAAACGTTTATCTGTTGCAAGAGCACCTTTTTCAACTGCTGCCCACGGATCGTATAAACAATGAGCCAAAATGTCCCATAGGGCAGGAGCCATTGAGCCTTGTCCGAGCAAGAAAGACCCATAGGGCAGGAGCCAGTAAACCTTGTCCGAGCAAGAAAGACCCATAGGGCAGGAGCCAGTAAGCCTTGTCCGAGCAAGAAAGACCCATAGGGCAGGAGCCAGTAAACCTTGTCCGAGCAAGAAAGACCCATAGGGCAGGAGCCAGTAAGCCTTGTCCGAGCAAGAAAGACCCATAGGGCAGGAGCCAGTAAACCTTGTCCGAGCAAGAAAGACCCATAGGGCAGGAGCCAGTAAGCCTTGTCCGAGCAAGAAAGACCCATAGGGCAGGAGCCAGTAAACCTTGTCCGAGCAAGAAAGACCCATAGGGCAGGAGCCAGTAAGCCTTGTCCGAGCCACAACGGCCCATAGGGCAGAAGCCAGTAAGGCAGCTAGATAATCACACCTTCCGGACAGGACCCTCTCCTCACTTCACCTCCAGTGAATTCTCTCTTGCTCACTATCTCTCCATTTATCTCCCTCCCTCTCAATCCTTCTCTCTGTCCCTCTAGGCCTGTTAGTACAGTATACAGTATAATGTATAGATAGAGCCCAGAGTTTTTCCTGGACTCAAAGATATAGTTATACATGTAGGTAGACGTGGTGTGTGTACCAGTCTTTATTCACTGATGACTACTGCAGTTTCTTATTTCCAACCACTAGTTTTATGTGTGTGATAATGTTTCATGTTTCATGGGAGTATAAACCACAGTCTCAGTCTCTGGCTACGCATGGTGACACGCTATCTGTCTCTGAGGTTTACTATCTACTGTGATCATGTCTAGATACTTCTTTATTTCAGAAGACACACACAGTAACGCAGCCAGGCATGCACAAATGTAGACACACACACACTCACACACTTTATCAGCCTGCTTTATCACCGTCCTCTTATAACCGGCTAGCATGTGTTTGTGTGTGTGTGTGCGTGTGGACTCAAATCGATAGCGAATAGCCCGCTGCTAACTGTAAATCTTCATTGGGTGACAGTACGGTCCATTCCCACTGGGCTCTCATCATCTCTGGAGGATAGAGGGGAACTGAGGGATCTTTGGCTTTGTGGCTTCATCACACACACACCGTGGCAGACATCAATACACAGCTTCAGTATGGAGGTGATTACTTCAGGACGGCCTCCCTGTGTGATAACTACTGACCCTGGGCCCTGGGTCAAAAGGAATATGTCATTGGGATGATCGGGCTACGCATGGATGATCACATGCACACACAGACACACTATCTGTCACACACACTGGGCACTCTTTGGATGGATGGATGTGGAGTGTGATAATGAGGAAGTGGGTCATTGAATCCATCCTCCTCACTGCCAAAGCACTGAATCTTTCACCGTCCTTTTATCTCTCTCTCTCTCTCTCTCTCTCTCTCTCTCTCTCTCTCTCTCTCTCTCTCTCAACCACCTAGCCATACACATTTCCATTTGCTTCCTGAATGCGTTCAGAAAACAAAGACTATTCTGCTTTACTGAATCACATGTTGTCGCCTCACCTCCACTTTTAAATGAGAAAGATGACAGACCATTAACACATGGCTCTTTGTTCATAAAACCTGTTAGACGTCTGTCTGTTGCTCCTCATACGGCTGTGAATCAACGTTAACACCGCCACCATGTTAGTTCACTTAAACCTCCACAGTCATTAACTTCAGAAGGCAATCAGAGTAAGGAGAGAGAGACTGTAGTTGACGAACTTGCGGTATGTGTGCGAGTGTGTGTGTGTGTGTGTGTGTGCAAAGTGCTGAAGCTTTAAAAAAAGATCCTCCTCCCATTGGGGCTGCGAGCAACTCAATAAACAAACTTTAACTGGTACATCTGTAACCCAAGCAACTATATTGCTCTACTGTCCCTCCCTCCCTTTCCCTCCTTCCTTCTTTTCTTCCCTCTCTCCCTTGAATGGTTAGACCCCTCCTAAACAAAATCAACAACATGTCAATTAGCAGCCTGTTGGTGTTTACGACTCTCTAATCTGAGATGGAAGAGTCAGACTCCGTGGTATCAGCCGAGGCGAGAGCTGGGGAATTGGAGCCACAATGGTGCTTGTGTCAGGGAGAAGTAAGAGGGGGAAAGAGTGGGGAGTTGGATCCATAATGGCGCTGATGCGAGGATGCTAAAATTAGCAGCCCCAAACTGTTAAGAAGCTCTGTGGATTTTCATTGTGGAAGTTCATTAACACATTTGACGTTTGGAAGTGCTGAAGGAATCAGCCAGGGACTGAAAACACTTCAGCCGATTACGATAACACTACTAAGAGACAGAGAGAGACAGAGAGAGAGAGAGAGAGAGAGAGAGAGCGTGAGAGTGAAAGCCGACTAACAGGCCTAGAGGGACAGAGAGAAGGATGGAGAGGGAGGGTGATAAATGGAGAGATAGTGAGTGAGAGAGAACAGACTGGAGGTGAAGTGAGGGTAGAGAGAGTAGAGAGAGTAGTCAGAGAGAAGTAAAAGAGTGTGCAGGTTCAGTTGAAGAACTAGTGTCAGCTGGGAGTACCGTCACCACCTGACAGAAATCCCCCCCATTTATTTATTCTGTTAACTATGAACTGTTCCACTCACCGTCAGTAGAGCATCCAGTGGAGCCATCACTGGAGCAGTACCTCATCTCTATCCTCTGTCTGCCCACCTCTAGCAGGGCAGGGTCCGGGATGCGGGCCTTACAGGTGTACCGGAACCGTTGCTCGTAGTGACCGCCGTTGTCCGAGATGTTGACCGGCGTCCAGGGGGTCCAGGGGGTGGTCTTCTTCAGGTCAGGACAAGGGAGGGTGTTACACGACTGGTACTCCTGGAGAGAGTGAGAGAGGGGGAGGGAGAGAGAGGGTGAGAGACAAATGGACAGACATAGAATTTGTATTATTATAATGGATATTCTCATTCAAATGAGAATGTTATTTCCAAATGTTATTGGTTTGATATCAATCGCTTTGAATGAGAATATCCATTATAATAATCTCTCTCTCTCTCTCTCTCTCTCTCTCTCTCTCTCTCTCTCTCTCTCTCTCTCTCTCTCTCTCTCTCTCTCTCTCTCTCTCTCTCTCTCTCTCTCTCTCTCTCTCTCTCTCTCTCTCTCTCTCTCTCTCTCTCTCTCTCTCTCTCTCTCTCTCTCAAAAGATAATACAAATTGGCAGAATATCTCTACACTCTTAGAAAAAAGGGCTCCAAATGGTTATTTGGCTGTCCCCATACGAGAACCCTTTTTGGTTTCAGGTAGAACCCTTTTTGGTTCCAGGAAGAACCCTTTTGGGTTCAATGTAGAACCCCCTGTGCAAAGGATTTTATAGGGATCCCAAAAGGCTTCTACCTGGAACCAAAAGGGTTCCACCTGGAACCAACAAGGGTTCTTCAAAGGGTTATCCAATGGGGACCGTCGAAGAACCCTTTTACGTTCTAGATTAGGGCTGTTGCGCTGACCGTATTACCGCCACAACGGCGATCACGAGTCATGAAGGCAGTCAAATTCCATGTGACCGTTTTAGTCACTATAATTAGGCTTCTCCAAGCTCTGATGCTGCTGATGGTCATTAGTAGCCTAACAAACTTGTTAACTGCCTGGTACTCAGAACTCTATTGTCCCTCTAATGCTTCATTATAACCCATGAGCTCAGGGTTGCGCAACATTTCTATAGGTTATGCAATTGCGCGAGAAAACAGAGTGATGGCCTCTACTAAAAAGAGGAGAATCCCATCAGCTTTCTATAGGGTAGGCCTACTATATGTATTTCTCAACTTTCCTAATATTAAGCACATTGTTTAAAAAAATTTACCACTTTTTAAAAAAAAAATACCCGCTGCAACTTCCGTACGGACTTGGGAGAGGCGAAGGTCAAGAGCCGTGGTCGACTTTTGTACTACGGTGCATAGTAGATTGACATAGGCTAGTGCTTTTGCTGTCCGTTAGGCCTACTCATCTTGTTGGCTGACAAAGGAAATGTGGACAGTTCTTCCAATATCTTCAATATGCACCTCAGAATTGGATAAGGACACTCGCAGTTGCGTCCCCGATGTGTCTGTCTTCACTTGTAGCCTGTGAGAAGACCCAATCACGTGATGGGAGAAGGACACAACGGCCACTGCTAAATGTGTTAATATTAATTAACGGTAAATTATCGTGAGACCGACAGTTATTTGCTTGACAATCACCAGCTGACAAAATGTTGTGACTGCCACAGCCCTATTCTAGATGGCACCTTTTTTTCTAAGAGTGCACTCTGTCAGAGATTCAAAACAGAGACAGATCCTGACCAAGTACAGGCGCAGCGACCACCAATTGGCTATAGAAAAAGGGAATCACAAAAAGACATTGCTACCCAAAGAGGAGGTTCTATGTGGTCACTGCACGACAGGGGAGGTAGAGACAGAGATTAACTTTTCCCTCTACTGTGAGAAATACTCCCAAAATAAGATAATATTTTAAAATAAAATATCTCAATCAATTCCCATCTTCTGTGCATTTACTAATGACATAAAGCTGGGAATTATTCTGGGTGAGGGAGAAACCACAAATATTACTGCCAGATATGTATATGATTTCCATAGCCTGAGGGATATCCCATGAACATTCATTTTCATTGTATATAACTTACTAGTAATACATAGTGGAACCATCATCCATGTACAAGTTGCTGTTTATTTATTAGACAATCTTTCTTTTTTGTTTTTGATCATTTTATTTGTATTTAATTAAATGTATCGACCGAAGATTACACAATACAACCGCAGTAGTGTTGTACCTGAATACATGATTATATGTACTATTATTATTACTACTGAAATGAATTGTATTTCATAATCCTTATAGAATTGTACTGTATTTACTGAAATGAACTGTATTTCATAATCCTTATAGAATTGTACTGTATTTACTGAAATGAACTGTATTTCATAATCCTTATAGAATTGTACTGTATTTACTGAAATGAACTGTAACTGTATTTCATAATCCTTATAGAATTGCACTGTATTTACTGAAATGAACTGTATTTCATAATCCATATAGAATTGTACTGTATTTACTGAAATGAACTGTATTTCATAATCCTTATAGAATTGTACTGTATTTACTGAAATGCTGTACCACTATACTGCTTTGGCAATATCCACAAATTGTATTTCATGCCAATAAAGCAATCTGAATTTGAATTTGATATTCCCGTGGAGAACAGAGAGGAAAGAGCAAAACCCATAGATTTAGAACTAGATGAATGCATATTCCTATTAACATTCTATGATGACTTTACCCTGTGGTGTTTGTGCCAAGCATAATTTCTGCTGACGGGCAGCAGGTATCACATATGAACTACGAAACAGTCCCATTAGACCCACGTGCTGAACATGGCAAGTGGCAAACAGGCAGAAAAGGTCATTGATCAGATGTGATTTATAACAGAGGGGGAGGGAGGTGGGGGAGGGAAGAAGGATGGATGGTGGGGGGAAAAGAATGAGGGTGGACATGTGTGGGTATGATGATGGGAAAAACATGATACACAACTTTGAGTGACATTTCCATTTGACGTTCACTCCACCTGCAAAATGAGAGATGTCGGTCTCTGCCTTCCTCTCCGGCTGTTTGTTACAATAGTTAAAGTGAAAGCCCCAGACCCACACAACAAGGCCCCTTTCCATCCTTGTTGTTTAACTATCTAATGTGTCTCTGTCTAATAGAGAACCATTGTTGCATGCTTTCTCCTCCGTTGCCCCCCTCCTTTCATTTCTCCTTTCCCTCACTCTCTCCGGTCCTTCTCCCAGGCAGCCATAAATACATGCTTTCCAGGGCACTGTTAGTGATGATGACATACCGATGTGCATGCAGCCTCAGTATGTCTAACGATCCAAGCGGCACCTGCTTACAACGACAAGTCAGATGAATAAAAACGAGAGGAGAGCAGGGGCGGGAGGGAGTGATAGGGTGATGCAGTGATACCGGGGGACTAAATTACACCATCGTCTTCGTCTCAGCGTCGTTTAGAGGGTGGAAGGTGATATGACGGCCATTCTCCCAGTTCCTTACTTATTCATGCTGAGTGAGGCCTTGAGTTGAGTGACTGCCAGACCTTGACCAAATAAGATAAAAGTCTCTTTTGTTCATCCATCAGGTTGTCACAGTGATTCTGGGGTTGGACAGAGGGGCTGGAACACTGCATGCATCTCCCTCCCTCCCTCCTCTTATCTTCCTCTATATCTCTCTCTCTATATATATGTATATATATATATATCCCTCTCTCTCTCTTTTCCTCTATATCCCTCTCCCTCTCTCACCCTCTCTCCCTCTCACTCTCCCTCTCGCCCTCTCACTCTCCCTCTCGCCCTCTCACTCTCCCTCTCTCACCCACTCTCCCACTCTCTCTCCCTCCCTCTCTCCCAGCATGGGCCCAGGAACAGGAGTCCAAGGTTAAAGACAGTGGGAGGATCCAGATTGGGTTACGTTACGGAGATGATGAATGAGTGTGTCATCCCCGTCGCCTTTCTGACTTCACACCGTCTAGATTAGTAATCATCAGCCTGCCACACATTAATATTAAACACCATCAAGCATCAGGAGCACCTGGCCCGGCCCCAGCCATAACAAACCGCCTCTGTCTTCAATAGAACTTCATCCTT
This sequence comes from Brachymystax lenok tsinlingensis, assembly GCA_030435695.1. Lineage (NCBI taxonomy): Eukaryota > Metazoa > Chordata > Actinopteri > Salmoniformes > Salmonidae > Brachymystax > Brachymystax lenok. The sequence goes on from CM059782.1 coordinate 18,957,313, forward strand.
CTCAGCAATGACTCACCAATATTTAACATGATCCAATAAACCTAGCCAAAGATGAGCCAACGGGCCCAGTCTGGAATGATAACCTATTCTTCATTGTCTTCTAATAGCCATACAGGACTGGGGAAGACACGTTTAACCTCTTTCAGTCTCTCCCCAAGGATGACAAGAACAACACCCAGCATGCAACAGTAAACAGGAAGGGGCTGTTTGTTGTTGTGAGTTGTCCTCAAACAGTGTGAATTTGTAATGAGTGTGAGAATGTATTAGAAACGGACCGAGGGCCACGAAATAAATAGGTTCAATAGGTGGGAAATATCCCAAATAAATGTTGATTTACCCCAAAATATCCCAAATAAATGTTGATTTACCCCTCCTGCGTATTGTAATGACATTTTACACCAGATGATTTTAAGGCGAGCCGGGCACACTAATAAAATTACATTAGTGCTGAAAAAACATTGCCTGTGTCTCTTCTTCTACACCCCCGTCACACATCGCTCCACTCGCTAACGCCTCTATTCCGGAAAAAATTAAGGGAAACTGAAAACGCAGCAGAAATCATCGGAACGTGTAGAGTGGCATGTGGAACGCTAAATTGGATTCAATTAGTGTCTCATTCCTGCTGGGACCATTCATATGCATTATGGAGAGGACAAGAGCATAGGAAAGAAGGGGAGGGGAACGGGATGTGCTGAGGTACATTATAATTCACAACCCCTCTAACAGACAGCTGCCCAGAGGCTGCTAATAGAATAATGCGTACCGCAGCCAGCTCAGCGTTGGGCTGAGAGTATAAGGATGTTGGATATGTTCTTTACTGCTTCAGACACACAAGCTGTTTGGGCTTTCTGTCCAGCACATACAGTGTGTGTGTGTGTGTGTGTGTGTGTGTGTGTGTGTGTGTGTGTGTGTGTGTGTGTGTGTGTGTGTGTGTGTGTGTGTGTGTGTGTGTGTGTGTGTGTGTGTGTGTGTGTGTGTGTGTGTAGGCCTACACTTGAGTAATGGATTCCGGCATCTCCTGTCTCATTCATTCTCCATCCTAGACTCTCCTGGTTATTTTTCTAGGTGTTAAAAGCAGAGGGCCGGGAGAGGGGCGACAGAGGGTGATGAGAGAGGGGGATGACAGAGGGAGATGGGGGGTGTCAGGGGGCCATTCGTGTGGCTTGTGAAAGCATTACCTAAACCCTTGCCCCTATGCCTCTCCTCCGTTGTTTTATCAATGTGTCTGTCTGGAGGGTGTGTGTGAAGGGAGGCAGATGGGGGACATACGGTACGTGTGTGTCTGTATGTGTGTGTGTTGACGGTGAGTAATAGGGATCTTTGTCTCTGGAGCCTCCTAACATCATTACAGTCAGTCGTGTTTATATCACTGCACTAAGAGACATGTGTGACGGTGTGTGTGTACCTCTGGCCCTGCGGTTCCTGACACTACCCGTTCTGTTAGCCAGCCCAGCCAGCCCTGCTGCTAACTATCCATCCATCTCCCAGGTGCCTGCTTACTGTAACTCTGCTGTGAGAAGAGAAGCAGTGTGTGTGTGTGTGTGTTGGGGGGGGACGACATACTGCTGTCTGCCTGTCTGCCTGTCTGTCTTCATTAATAGCAGCCTCTAGTATCCTGGGGAGAGAGGACAGATGGCTCATAAAAACATACCTCTTCCCGGTTTACGCTTCCTTTCCTGCGCTGAAATAAATATTCTCATCATTCTCCGTCTTTGCATGGTGGGTACAAATAGCAGAATAGACGCAAGGATGTGTTGATTTATCTGGGGAGATTTTACAACTGGTAGTCTACGTCTGGCGTAATGGGAGCAATGATAAAGGAGTAGTGAGTAACATCACTTATTGGTAGCCTTTACATGTATTACAACTATGAGTGACTATCAGATTACAGTTGCTTCAAGAAATCCACCATTGTTCCTGTACCCAAGAAAGCAAAGACAACTGAACTAAATGACTATCGCCCCGTAGCACTCACTTCTGTCATCATGAAGTGCTTTGAGAGGCTAGTCAAGGACCATATCACCTCCACCTTACACGACACCCTAGACCATCTTCAATTTGCATACCATCCCAATAGATCCATGGACGGCGCAATTGCCATAGCACTGCACACTGCCCTATCCCATCTGGACAAGAGGAATACCTATGCAAGAATGCTGTTCATTGACTACAGCTCAGCATTCAACACTATAGTACCCTTCAAGCTCATCATTAAGCTCCGGGCACTGGGTCTGAAACCCACCCTGTGCAACTGGGTCTTGGACTTCCTAATGGGCGGTGAAGGTAGGCAACAGCACCTCCACTACGCTGATCCTCAACACAGGGGCCTCACAAGAGTGTGTGCTCAGCCCCCTCCTGTATTCCCTATTCACCCATGACTATGTGGCCACACATGTCTCCAAGACAATCACCAACTTTGCAGACGACATAACAGAGGTAGGCCTGATTACCAACAACGACGAGACAACCTACAGGGAAGAGGTGAGGGCCCTGGCGGAGTGGTGTCATTCTCCCTCAATGTCAACAAAACAAAAAAGCTGATAGTGGACTTCAGGATACAGCAGGGGGAGCACGCCACCATCCACGTCGACGAGGCCGAAGTGGAGAAGGTGAAAAGCTTCAAGTTCCTCGGTGCACACATCACTGACAATCTGAAATGGTCCACCAACACAGACAGGAGGCTGAATAAATGTGTCTTGACCCCTAAGACTCTCACAAACTTTTACAGGTGCACCAATGACAGCATCCTGTTGGGCTGTATCAACGCCTGGTACGGCAACTGGACCATCCGTAAACGTAGGGCTCTCCAGAGGGTGGTGAGCTCTGCCCAACGCATCATCGGGGGCACACTGTCTGCCCTCCAGGACATCTACAGCACTGGGTGTCACAGGAAGGCCAGAAAGATCATCAAGGACCTCAGCCAACTGAGCCACGGCCTGTTCACCTCGCTACCATCAAGAAGGCGAGGTCAGTACAGGTGCATCAAAGCTGGGACCGAGAGACTGAAAAACAGCTTCTATCTCCAGGCCATCAGACTGTTAAATAGTCACCACTAGCCGGCATCTGCCCAGTACCCTGCCCTGAACTTTATTCACTGTCACTAGTCGGCTACCACCCAATTACTCAACCCTGCACCTTAGAGGCTTCTGCCTATGTACATAGACATGGAACACTGGTCACTTTAATAACAGAACACTGGTCACTTTAATAATGTTTACATACTGTTTTACACACTTCATACATATGTATAGTATTCTATTCAAGGCCTTTCCTATTTAACTATTGCTCTACATAATATATTTTATCCTAAGTATTCTTCAGATATATTACATATTATATCCATATACTGTCCATAATGTCTATACATCCCATCATATTGTATGCATTGTTCGTCCTATTTCGCTACACCCACAATAACATCTGCTAAATATGTGTATGCAACCAATAAAATTTGATATATTTGAATTAAAGAAAGGGTTTTCTTTGATCACTTTAAATAGAGAGAATGTGTGTGTGAGACAGAAAGCGAAAGACAGAGAAACAGAGAGAGAGAGAACATAAGACATTAACTTCTCTGCCATTTCTCCCACCTCTCGAATGTGTTACTTCATGGTCTCCAATCTGTCGTGGACTTTGCTTTGCCCAATGCTGATAAAAACAGTTCCTCACATCTCCCCTCCTCACCCTGCTACTAACCCTAACCCCAAACTGGAGACACACCTCACCCACCACAGACAGGGTTCACATCTTGAAATTAGGTTCAGAGAGGTTTACCACACAGACAGGGAGACAGGGACAGACTCAGTTTCCGTCTAGGAATAGGGTCTTGGAATGGGGTTCCCAAAATAATGGGATAATGGCAGAACAGTGGTGACAGAGTTAAGGCAGCTGCAGCCAGGAGTGTGTGTGTGTGTCTGTTTGTGTGCTCCAAACACTGGCACTTCCTAGACTACATTATCGTCTGTCAGTGCAACCAAAAGCAGGTACTAGTGAACCGACCCATGCTGAACTGACCACCGCTTGATCAAGTCCAAGCTCCGAATTGAGATTTGCCCATACCACCCAAGGAAGGCCTTGAAAAAGCAACTCAACTGTAATGCCCTCAAAAACCCTTCCACCATCATCACTTGCGCCGTCTCCTCTACACCAAACTCCCCCCAACCCTCCCGGATTGATGAGAACGCTTCTGACATTCACACACTCCTACAAAACAAACGCCAAGCCCACAAAGCCCTCCTGTCCAACCCAGACTCCCCCACTCTCCAATCCTCCCTCTCCCAGGGTCAAACAATCTGATGAGATCAAAAGTATAGCAGACAAAAACAACACCCAAGGGTTCTATGCTGCCATTAAAGCCCTCTACGGCCCGCAGAAACAAGTCATCACTTCGGTCAGGTCTGCCCATGGAAACACACTTTTCAAGACCACCAGATGATCTTGGAGAGATGGGTAGAGCACTTTGGAAACCTCTTTAACCACACCAATCCAACAAACCTGCTCATCCTGTACACACTCCAACACATCCTCACCATTCATGAACTCGACACCCCACTACAGTTTTCTGAGGTCCACCAGGCGATTAAAATCCTAAAAAATAACAAAAGTGCTGGACCAGACGGCATCCCAGCTGAAATCCTGAGGCAAGGGAGATATCTCCTCTTGTGCCAAATTCCACCTCCTCATCAATGCCATCTGGCTGTCTGAAACCATCCCACAGGAATGGAAGGATGACAATATTGTAGTCATCTACAAGAAGGGTGACAAAGCAGCTTGTGGTAACAGCAGAGGCATCTCCCTTCTTTCAGTAAGTTATTTTTTTAATTTTTATTATTTAACCAGGCAAGTCAGTTAAGAACAAATTCTTATTTACAATGACGGCCTATCCCGGCCAAACCCAAACAAAACTGGGCCAATTGTACACCGCCCTATGGGACTCCAAATGGTACTGCAGTGACGCAGTGCCACTGCACTGAGATGCAGTGTCTTAAACCACTGCGCCACTCGGTAGCCCAAGTTCATTTCCAGGATAATGTGCTATCTACTCGTGTAGCACCTATCTGAAAACATCCTCCCGTAATCACAGTGCGGCTTCAGGAAAGGCAGGAGCACCACTGACATGATTTCTGTGGTCAAACAAATGCAGGAAAAGTGCCAGGAACAAAACCAAGACCTCTACATGGCTTTGATAAACCTCATCAAAGCCTTTGACGCCATCAAACGTGAGATGCTCTGGCAGCAGCTCACCAAACTTGAGTTGCCTCCCAAGTTTCTGAGTGTCTTAAAACAATTCCATGAAGGAATGCACGCCAGAGTGGTGCTTGGTGGGCATCAATCAGAGCCCTTTAGCGTAGAGGTTGGCGTCAAGCAAGGCTGTGTTCTGGCTCCGGGTCATTTGTAACATGTTCCATTTCTGCAGTTACAAGCCTGTCAAACAACTCCCTTGGCTCAACCGACGGAATCCTGCTACAGTACCGTCTGGATGGAAACCTCTTCAAGCCCACACAAAAAACAGAACCCAAACAAATCTTTGAATTCACATCTTGCTCATACCCCAGAATCCATGCAACACGCCTTCAATCTGGTCTCCTCCACTTCAACTACCTTGGCTCTGTCCTCTCTCTGGCGTGCTCCCTAGATGATCAAGTCTCGACTTCCATCGGACGACTCTGGGCCAGGGTTTTGGAAAATCTAAACCTCAAGACCCATACCAAAGTGGCAGTATACAACGTGTCTCCACCTGCTTTACGGCTCAGAGACCTGGACCCGATATAGTCAACACATAAACATCTTGGAAGCCTTTCACATCAGAAACCACAAGACCCACACCAAAGGGGCAGTATACAACGTGTCTCCACCTGCTTTATGGCTCAGAGACCTGGACCCGATATAGTCAACGCATAAACATCTTGGAAACCTTTCAAATCAGATGCCTACAACGCATCTTAGAGCTAACCTGGGAGGACAGAGTACCCCATAACGATATCCTCACCAACACCAAGTTGACCGACTCCTCTGTTGGCTCGGCCACGTGATCCGAATGCCTGAACACTGCCTCCCCCGACGATTTCTCTAAGGCCAGCTAAGTGCAGACATGCGCTCTACTGGAGGTCAGAGGACCTGCTGAAGCACTGTAACATCCATCCCTCTAGCCTGGAAAACCTAGAAGACAGCATCTTACATAGGAGATGCGAGAGATGCAGCCAAAGACACCAACGCGCAGCTGGGACAACGCCATCCGACTCCCAACACACGTTTCTCAGCTCCCACATTGGCCCCCACAACCACATGAAGTGGCACAAGCGGCAATTGCGCTAACCCACCCCTACCCCCCATCCACAAGAGGCGCATTCTTCATCATCGACATCGATGGACTAAGAGTGTGTGTGTGTGAACAGACACCCACCAGGGTTGTGAAAAGATAGTGCTGCTGTATATGTGTGTGTGGCCATGCCGTTTTCTCAGTTGTTTTATGGGGTATCATTCATGCTTCATTACAGTTAGACTGTTAAGGTATGGGAGGTCAGCTCTCTCAGTTGTTGAAGGGTTATCTGTGCTTAGTTAGGTTAATCACAGAACATTATCAGATATGTTACTACTTTGCTATGGGTTGTAAGTTGCTACTTTCAGCTTGCCAGCAATATTACATTAGTCATGCGTCATTACCAGCTCCTGATGTGGTTGCTATGGAATGCAACAGTGGATATGGTTGCTATAATGCAACAGTAGATATTTATATAGCTCTGAAATGGGTTGCCAGTGCACAGTGAAACATTTGTAAGATGTAATTCTCTAATCATTTGACCCATATAGAGACCATAATGCTATCTTTATAAAAGAGTCTATAGTCAGTACATTGGACACTCACACACCTATACATCTGTTACTGGTTATCATGTGACTCTCTCTGACCCCTACTCACTAATCCATTTAAACTGTAAAGGAATCTCATTGTCATGTGTCTTTCTTTTATTTATACCAGGCCCGTGGACGGAGGGAGGAGTGGGTTTGAAAATAGTGTTAAAATAACATGACAGTCTCGTCATCCTCCTGACACCCAAGAGGACACCAGCGTAGCTGACATTGCATCACCCAGCCTTGGACTTCATTACTCAGCACTAGGATATCATATGCAGTAGGTAACATTTATAAAATCTTATTTTCTTATATGAATTTGTTGTCAGCATACAGTAGATAGACTAATAAAAGTGATTAGCAATCTAACATGTACTTGTGTATTTTAATATGTGTATTCAGTTGAGAGAATATAGTGTAAGACCATATAGGGGGGTGATTTAGTGTTACATGTTAATGGATAGCATTGGTCATGTATCTGCTGTTCTTAACAACATGTTAAGTGCCATGGGTGAATATAAATACTAGGGGATTTTGGATGGGATGACCCTTAAAGTTCAACGTTACAGTTTAGATGATTAAGAAGTTCAAGGCCAGCCTGCTATGGAAGTGCAGCCCATATCTGTTTTTGTGTGTGTGTGACATACCTGGGCACACCCAGGGCACTCGTTGCCGTTCTCGCAGGTCCTGCGACGTGATTGGATGCCGCCTCCGCAGGGCACCGTGCAGCGTTCCCATGCCGACCAGGCCGACCAATAGACATGAGGCGGGCAGGGCAGGTGCTCGTTACAATACCTAGGAAGGACAAAGACCACGGCGGATGAGTGTGTGTGTGTGTGTGTGTTTGTGAGAATACGAGTACACACAGAGAGGCTATGGGAGTGCTGGGGGCCATGTGCAATCTGAGGTCTTTGCTCTGCCCAATAGTATCCCTGAGTCAGTCTGTCTTTGGAGTGGTTGTTTGTAAATACGTGGTATTTTTTACATGATACACAACACTACAACTACAAAGAGGGACAATGGGCTTCTGAAAACCTTATCATATTTTAGACCGTAAGCTAAGGCAGCGAACCAACATAGCTTTAAAGGAGTTGGAGCTACTGATGCCACAAGACAACAATGACTAACTATAGAGAACTTCTGTACAGTCCAAAGACAGACAGACAGACTTACAGACCAATGTTGACAAGTTAACTCCATTAAAACAAATAACTTTTACAGACCGAAGTATATTGCTTTTATGTCGCCATCAACAACAGAGAAATTACACACTATTAAACTAGACTTACTAGTTTAATAGTGTGTGGTAACCCATTGTGATATTCCTCTGAAATTCAGACTTAAACATGCATGTAATGTGCCTTTATGAAAGCTCTATCTTAATGAGTCTACATGCATATTCCACATATTTTTATGGTGCTGCCTTTGAAAAAGCCACACAGACTCATGAATCAGGTTTAATTACAATATTTAATTATTACTGTACTGCTCCATAGGTTAATTAGTGACGTTCATTATCCAATAATGTGATGCTATTGATATTCTTATTATGGCCCATATACTTACACAAACTACAACTTCAGCAGTGTTTGTGTAACCATGAAAAACATTTTATGTTGGAGAAAAACTTTGGTGATGGTGACTCACGCAGATTTCCCTTACTTCATCGTGTCTGAGATTTGACTCAGAGAGAAAGAGATAGGCCTTGTTATATCCGCTTATACATATAACAGATCACACACACTGAGTGTACAAAATGTTAAGAACTGCTCTTTCCATGACATAGACTGGCCAGGTGAATCCAGGTGAAAGCAATGATCCTTTATTGATGTCACTTGTTAAATCCACTTCAATCAGTGTAGATGAAGGGGAGGAGACAGGTTAAAGAATGTTTTTTAAGCCTTGAGACAATTGAAACATGGATTGAGTATGTGTGCCATTCAGAAGGTGAATGGCACACAAAAGAAAACAATGTATAGTTGTCACGACTTCCGCCGAAGTCGGCTCCTCTCCTTGTTCGGGCAGGGTTCGGCGGTCGACGTCACCGGCTTTCTAGCCATCACCGCTCCATTTGTTCATTGTTCCATTTGTTTTGTCTTGTTCCCTGCACACCTGGTTTGCATTCCCTAATCACACTGCATGTATTTATTCCTCTGTTCCCCATCATGTCGTTGTGTGGAATTGTTCTATGTTTCGTGTTTTGTGTGACGAGCCAGGCTGGGTTTCTACCGGGTACCGTGTTCACCCGTAGTATTTTGTATTGTTACATTTTTGTCGTGCTTTACACTTTTGCTTTTGGCTGGAGGTGTGTTTGACGCAGTTGCGTTCATTCTGTTGTTTGCTTCTGCCATTAAAGTGTGCGCCTGTACAATACTCTCCGCTCTCCTGCACCTGACTTCTACCCCAGTAGCGCACAACCTGACAATGGTACTAGGTACCAGGCACACCAGTTTGTGTCAAGAACTGCAATGCTGCTTGATTTTTCACACTCAGGAGTTTCCTGTGAGTATTTAAGAATGGTCCACCACTCAAAGGACATCCAGCCAACTTGACACAACTGTGGGAAGCATTGGAGTCCACATGGGCCACCTTGTAGAGTCCATGCCCTGACGAATTCAGGCTGGGGAGGTTCCTAATGTTTGCAATACTTAGTGGATATTATGTTTCTTTTTGGAGCGCAATGAAAAGTTGAAATAGGAAAACATTGGTGCATTACTCTGTTTTTTTATTAACCTAGTTACATTAAAGTGCCTGAGATTTGGCTGAGGAAAGGGGAGAAAGAGAGAGATCGAGCGAGAGATGAGAGAGCGAGAAAGAAAAAGAAAAAGAGAGGAAGGTAGAACGGGAGAGGGAGAGAAGCACCGATTGCAGGAAAAAATGAGAAAGAGAAAGAAAGAGAGTGGGAGAGAGAAAGGGAGAGAAATGAAGCGAGGGAGGAGGAGAATGGGTGTAAATGGGATATAATGCAAATGGTAGCGATATTAGCATTGATCTGCAGGGTCCCCTGCTGAGCATCAGAATGGAGGAGACAGACCTAAACCAGATCCAAACTCATCGTCAATCCAGCCATGCAAATTGTTCTGCTCACTGATTAGATTAGCCTTTGTTAAATGCAACGTCCTCCCCTTCCCTCCTCCTCCCTCAGTAAAACTTGGCAGGAAGTCAAGAAGAAAATGGTACTAATAATTTGCCTATAGGAGCTGAGTAAGCAGGGGAATACAGTGGACATGTGCTGAGGGGGATGCTAGCATAAGGTACATAAACCTGAGCATTAGCCAGCCAGACTTCTGCCCCATGGCATTGACTGATTGGTTTTTATAACTGTTTCTCTTCCTAAGGCCAGCAAACAAGGACAAACTGCTGGGATGCCCCTGGCCAGGTACTCAGACAGTTGGGTATGAAAAGAGTGACTTTTCAGCATTAATATATACACTACATGACCAAAAGTATGTGGACACCTGCTTGTCAAACATCTCATTCCAAAATCATGGGAATTAATATGGAGTTCATCCCAAAGGTGTTCGATGGGGTTGAGGTCAGGGCTTTGTGCAGGCCAGTCAAGTTCTTCCACACTGATCTCGACAAACCATTTCTGTATGGACCTTTGTGCATGGGGCATTGCCATGCTGAAACAGCAAAGGGCCTTCCCCAAACTGTTGCCACAAAGTTGGAAGCACGGAATCGTCTAGAATGTCATTGTATGCTGTAGCATTAATATTTCCCTTCACTGGAACTAAGGGGCCTAGCCCGGACCATGAAAAACAGCCCCAGACTATTATTCCTCCCCTATTATTACTTCTACTTACCACTATGTTTAGCCAACTGTACAAAGCTTCTGCCGGTAGCTTGCAAAGTAAACATCAGCTAACAGTACATTGGCAAATACGTTCTTCGCTGCTTGACAGACAGAGCCCACAAAGGATAGGAAATTAACCTAAACCACTCATACTTGTCAGGTATAGTTAACGTTTATTTTATATCACTCAAATATTCAATTAACGGTGGCCCATATTGAGAGATACTGTGAGGCTACCCTCACATATCTGAAATGACTTAATTGATGCTTACTGATTATGAAAAGTAAGTAGTTACTTGCTGTGTAACTGATGATAAAGCTAAATGTGTGCAATTGTTTTGCATGGAATAATCAGAAATGTGGAGTTCTGACTATGCTCTTCAAGAGGTGATGATATTACAACCAAATAGTTAACATTTAATAAACAATCTCTTGAAAACAGCACAGAGTTGTCAATAGTTTTAGCGGAGCTGGGGGTCTCCCTGTCCCCCCAGCAAGAAAACCAAACGCTCTGCACCGTATTTTGACCCTATTCCTATTTTGACCCTATTCCTAACATTAAAGGGAGAGCGCACTCCCAAAATCAAAGTGGCCCAACGTATAGCTGAGTCTACATTCCACACCCTTTGTTCTGCACATCTGTATTTGCATTCGGTGGGAATCACTACATGCCTAGATAGAGCAGACAGAGAGAGAGAGAGAGAGAGAGAGAGAGAGAGAGAGAGAGAGAGAGAGAGAGAGAGAGAGAGAGAGAGAGAGAGAGAGAGAGAGAGAGAGAGAGAGAACACAGAGAGAGAGAGACTTTAAATAGAGAGAATGTGTGTGTGAGACAGAAAGCGAAAGACAGAGAGAGAGAGAGAGAGAGAGAGAGAGAGAGAGAGAGAGAGAGAGAGAGAGAGAGAGAGAGAGAGAGAGAGAGAGAGAGAACACAGAAAGAGAGAGACTTTAAATAGAGAGAATGTGTGTGTGAGACAGAAAGCAGAGAGAGAGAGAGAGAGAGAGAGAGAGAGAGAGAGAGAGAGAGAGAGAGAGAGAGAGAGAGAGAGAGAGAACGGACAGAGAGAGAGAAAGTGAACAGAGCATGAGCAGATTCAAGAAAACCTACTCTTTTGGGACAGACAGACACTTCTCCCCAGCAAGATCAGAGTGATACAGCATATTTCATCCATTAACATGTGTCTCCCTCCACAGTGTGTAAAGCCACCAGCCCTACTATAGGACCCTGATGGATTCTCTCATTCTCACAGCTCTACTGTTCAAGATGTTTTATTGGCTGAGCAGGTAGTGTGAAAGAAGCAGAGAGGGAGAGAGGGTCAAGGAGAGAAAGACTGAGGGAGAGAGAAAGAGATGGAGGGGGCAGGGTAGTCATAGTTATGAGTGCACTGAACAAATGATAAATCTACAGTCACTTTTTCACCTTGAAAACTTGCTTCAGTCACCATGGAAACTCTTCAGTCATTTACAGCTCTGTTTTTTTTCACACTTTCTATCCATTTTTCTCACGGTCACATTTTTGAAATTATTTTTTTATTTTTTTATTTTACTCTTATTTTACCAGGTAAGTTGACTGAGAACACATTTTTCTCCTGCCTCATACACAAATGCCTTAAGCCTGTGTCACGCGAAGCAATTTGGACACAATTTCTGTTGAAGATGCAAGTTGCAAGTGACATCATCTAAAGCACTTTTGCTGATACACGAAGCAATTCAAACGCAATTCAAATTGCATGCAACATCCAATCCTGTCATCAGTGGTGTAAAGTACTTAAGTAAAAATTATTTGAAGTACTACTTAAGACGTTTTTTGGGGCATCTGTACTTTACTATTTATATTTTTGACAATGTACTACATTCCTAAAGAAAATAATGTACTTTTTACTCCATACATTTTCACTGACACCTAAAAGTTACATTTTGAATGTTTCGCAGGACAGGAAATTTGTCCAATTCACGCACTTATCAAGAGAACATCCCTGGTCATCCTTACCGCCTTTGATCTGGCTGACTTTTTTTGCTTAATATAAGCAATTTGAAATGATATATACTTTCACGTTTACTTTTGATACTTGAGTATATTTTGCAATTACATTTACTTTTGATACTTCAGTTTATTTAATACCAAATACTTTTAGACTTTTACTCAAGTAGTGTTTTACTGGGTGACTTTCATTTTTACTTGAGTCATTTTCTATTAAGGTATTTTTACTTTTACTCAAGTATGACAATTGGGTAGTTTTTCCACCACTGCCTGTCATTCATCACATCATGATTTCGTAAATCAGTTGTTTATCCATATGTTTGGTAATTGCTGACTTTTTTTGCTTAATATAAGCAATTTGAAATGATATATACTTTTACGTTTACTTTTGATACTTGAGTATATTTTGCAATTACATTTACTTTTGATACTTCAGTTTATTTAAAACCAAATACTTTTAGACTTTTACTCAAGTAGTGTTTTACTGGGTGACTTTCATTTTTACTTGAGTCATTTTCTATTAAGGTATTTTTACTTTTACTCAAGTATGGCAATTGGGTAGTTTTTCCACCACTGCCTGTCATTCATCACATCATGATTTCGTAAATCAGTTGTTTATCCATATGTTTGGTAATTGTAATAGCATAAATATAGACAAAATGCTGGCTGTACAATTTAGCTACCTATACAAAATCTTGCATATATTTGCCAACCATATTTACCAAGCTAGCTAGCTAACCAAGCTAAAAAATAAAAGCTAGCTAGCGTAGTTCATGTTGGACAATTTCAGTTGGAACTGGACAGAGAAAGGTACATTTATTGTCTGCCAGACCATGTACTTAACCCATGACTAGCGATGATGTCTCAAATTTTTCAGTAGTACTGACAGCTTGTTGGAGTTCCAAACGGAATGATATGACGAGTCATGTAAACTTTTGTTCTGCTCACTTATTGGACATTGCATACAATCAGTTGCAATAGGATTGAGATTTACTTTCAGGGCCCAAGTCTGACAGAATCTGTGCAGAAGATCTAGGTGCTGCTGTAGGCCCACCTTGGTTGTGGACAGAAGCACCAGATCATCAGCAAACAGTAGACATTTGACTTCAGGTTCTAGTATGGTGAGGCCGGGTTCTGCAGACTTTTCTAGTGCCCTCGCTAATTCGTTGATATATATGTTGAAGAGGGTGGGGCTTAAGCAGCATCCCTGTTTCACCCTCCGGCCCTGTGGAAAGAAATGCGTGTGTTTTTTGCCAATTTTAACCGCACACTTGTTGTTTGTCTACATGGATTTTATAATGTCGTATGTTTTTCCCCCAACACCAATTTCCATCAATTTGTATAGTAGGCCCTCGTGCCAAACTGAGTCTAAAGCTTTTTTGAAATCAAGACTTTGCCTTTGTTTTGGTTTGTTTGTTTGTCAATTAAGGTGTGCAGGGTGAATACATGGTCTGTTGTACGGTAAAATGGTAAAAAGTTAAAAAGTTAATTTGACATTTGCTCAGTACATTGTTTCGCTGAGGAAATGTATGAGACTGCTGTTAATGATAATGCAGAGGATATTCCCAAGGTTGCTGTTGGCGCATATCCCACGGTAGTTATTAGGGCCAAATTTATTTCCACTTTTGTCATGACTTCAGCCGAAGTTGGTCCCTCTCCTTGTTCGGGTGGCTTTCGGTGGTCGACGTCACCCGTTTTCTAGCTACCGCCGATCTACTTTTCATTTTCTGTTTTTGTCTTCATTATACACACCTGGTTTCCAATCACTTAATTATTTGTTCCTTATTTAAACCCTATGTTTCCCTCATGGTTTTGTGCGTGTTTGTTATATGTTAGATGTTCTTTTATTTGTGAGCTTGGATTTTACTACCTATTTTGGTAGTTTGTTATTTGAGTAAAGCTACGTGATTTACTCATCTCCGTTGTCCTGCGCCTGACTCTGCCTACCTGCTACACAGAGACTTCTGACAACTTTTGTGGATTGGGGTGATCAGTCCTTGGTTCCAAATATTGGGGAAGATGCCAGAGCTGAGGATGATGTTAAAGAGTTTAAGTATAGCCAATTGGAATTTGTGGTCTGTATATTTTATCATTTCATTTAAGATACCATCAACACCACAGGCCTTTTTGGGTTGGAGGGTTTGTATTTTGTCCTGTAGTTCAATCAATGTAATTGGAGAATCCAGTGGGTTCTGGTAGTCTTTAATAATTGATTCTACGATTTGTATTTGATCATGTATATGCTTTTCCTGTTTGTTCTTTGTTATAGAGATTGGAGAAGTGGTTTATCCATACATCTCCGTTTTGGATAGATAACTCTTCGTGTTGTTGTTTGTTTAGAGTTTTCCAATTTTCCCAGAAGTGGTTAGATTCTATGGATTCTTCAATTACATTGAGCTGATTTCTAACGTGCTGTTTCTTATTTTTCC
The DNA here is from genome assembly GCA_030435695.1 of Brachymystax lenok tsinlingensis. Classification (NCBI taxonomy): domain Eukaryota; kingdom Metazoa; phylum Chordata; class Actinopteri; order Salmoniformes; family Salmonidae; genus Brachymystax; species Brachymystax lenok. The sequence goes on from CM059782.1 coordinate 18,972,368, forward strand.
GTAGTGTACTTCTGTATTGTTTTAGTGATTCACCATAGTGAAGCCGTAGGCTCAGGTTGTCTGGGTCTCTCTATTTTTAGTTGGATAGGTTTCTCAATTTCTTTCTTAGGTTTTTGCATTCTTCATCAAACCATTTGTCATTGTTATTTCATTTTCTTAGGTTGCCTGCTTGAAATGTTGATATTTGATAGGGAAGCTGAGAGGTCAAATATAGTACTGTTTAGGTTTTCTACTGCAAGGTTTAGACCTTCACTATTATAGTGAAAGATTCTGCCCAGGAAATTGTCTAGAAGGGATTGAATTTGTTGTTGCCTAATTGTTTTTTGGTAGATTTCCACACAACTCTCCTTCCATCTACAGTATAGCATTTCTTAATATTATTCAGTTCCTTTGTCTTTGATGTCTCATGATTGAGCAAAACTCTGTCAAGTAGAGTGTGATTTTGCTGTGATCTGATAGGGGTGTCAGTGGAATGACTGTCAACGCTCTAAGAGACTCTGGATTGAGGTCAATGATAAAGTAGTCTACAGTACTACGGCCAAGAGATGAGCTACAGTATATGTGTACCTACCATAGGAGTCCCCTCGAAGCCTACCATTGACTATGTACATAACCAGAGTCCGCAGAGCTGCAGGTGTTGTGACCCGTTTTTGTTGGTTATGTTGTCGTAGTTGTGTCTAGGGGGCTTATAGGGGAGGGAATGTTGTCACCTCCAGGTAGGTGTTTGTCCCCTTGTGCTGAGGGTGTCAGGTTCTTGTCCAGTTCTGGCATTTAGGTCGCCACAGACTAGTACATGTCCCTGGGCCTGAAAATGGTTGATCTCCCCCTCTAGGATGGAGAAGCTGTCATCGTTAAAGTATGGGGATTCTATTGGGGGGGATATAGGTAGCACACATGAGGACATTCTTCTCTGAATATCTTCCCTGTTTCACAACTGGTAGTTTGGTGGATGGGACTACCAGCTCTCTTTAACCTAGAAGGCAACCAGTGGGTCCATCTCTTCTATACCATGTTTCTTGTTGGATGACAATGTCTATATTTCCAATTTCTTTGATGAAGTCTGTGTTCCTGCTCTTTAGGCCAAAGACAGATGACCTTAGACCTTGCATAATCCAGGATGAGATAGTAAAAGCTTTGTGTTCCATAGTGTCTAGTGTTGTTTTTTTGTGTGGTTTAAGCCCGGACCATCAAAGTAGGTGTGAGCAGAGCCTGTTGAGCATCTGATACATACTTCTTAGGTCGCAGGATGGGGCATGGGTGGGTGTAATCATGTTGATGTCCTTGCCGCAGGGGCGGGGGCATGGGGTGGGCAGAAGGGGCATAGGTCTGATATGGGGGCTATATAGAGCGTGGCCAGGGTTTGCTCTTAGCTGGTTGGGGTGTGGCTGGTGATGCTGTGGTCTGGGTGTAGGTCTTTCTGGCATGGGTTGTCTCGGTGCAGGTCCTTCAGGAGGGGGTCTTGCAGGTCTGGGAGGGTGTCTCGCTGGTCTGGGCGGGGTGTCCGTTGCTCTGTTGCTCTTGTGTGAGGTGCTGGAGCTAAGGTTGAGGGTGACGTCCTTCAGGGTCCTGGCAAACGATGGGATTTGCTGCCTTGTAGAGGTTGACCTGGTGGTAAAGGCTGTTCAAGTCCAGGATGCAGTGGTAGGCCAGGTATACATTAGGCCAGGTATACATTGAGGCACAGTCTTGTGAAATGCTTGCATTCACCCGCTGTATGGTGGCAGGGTGAAAGTATTTTCGTGGTAGCAGGCTGGAGATGGAAAGTGAAAGAAGCTTTTTTACTCACTCCCTTGAGTGCTGTGGCCACCCTTTCCTGCTGGGCCCTCAGGTCATTTGTGTCCGTGTGAATTATTATGTGGCTGGGGGGCCCTAGTCTGTCCTCTGACAACAGCTCCAGGGCATGCATAGTGTTTGGGCACCAGAGCTTAGCCACTTTGTGTTTGGAAAAAAGTTTTTCCTCTTGAATGTATTTGCCATTTGAGTCAATGAGGAGCACAATCTCTGGCTTTTGTGTGTCCTCAGTGGATATGTTGGGGTTGTCAAGATAGCAATCAGGGGAGCTGACAGGAGGGCTGTTAGGAGGGGGTGGGGTCTGTTAGTTTGGGGGGTCCTGTGTTGTCTGTCCCATTGTTGTCTTGGGGTCGGGGTCTGGGGCGGGCTGTTCTGCTGGCTTCTCTGGGGGCGTGTCCTGCTCTCTGTCACACCTCAGCTTTCTCACCTCTTCATTCAGTGCCATGTATGCCTTTAAGTTCTCTCACCTCAGTCTGTAGAGCAGCCAGCTCTCTCAGACTGCCGTCTCTTGACATAGAGGTAGTGTGCCTTTATAGCACTGTGCCATGCCAGGGGATGGTCTGTGTGGAAAAGGAAGTTGCTTACATTCCCCTCTTTGTAAATAGTGTCTCTGGATTGTCCTTGAGGAGCTTTTTTTGTACTTATTCCTTGTGGTGTTATTTTTAATATCCATGGGGTTCTGTATTCTAATAACCTCTGGACAGGGATAAGCCAAGGGGGCTTCAAAGGCCTCTACATTTGGGTGGTTGGGGGAGCTGGGGAATTCTCCTGACATTGTTAGGCTCAAGAGTTTTCACACCTCTCACTTAAGTGCTAATTGATCAGTTCAGTTTCTTTCCTAGCAGCTTGGCACTGACTGAACTTTACTCACTCTGTGTTGTTGCAGATGGTATTTCCAGGTTCCGCTGTTTCCTCTGCAGGTTTTGATTTGTTAAAGTTTTTTTCTTGATAGTCCTTGGTAGTAATAGTCCATTCTGGTAATTTTGTCATAAATCAAGGTTTCAGGTATGGAATCGTGATTTTGATTGAAGGTTTTGATGTTTGTATCCTGTATCAGTCCTTGCGAAAAAATTGAAGTTTATTCTCTCTCTCTCTCTCTCTCTCTCTCTCTCTCTCTCTCTCTCTCTCTCTCTCTCTCTCTCTCTCTCTCTCTCTCTCTCTCTCTCTCTCTCTCTCTCTCTCTCTCTCTCTCTCTCTCTCTCTCTCTCTCTCTCTCTCTCTCTCTCTCTCTCTCTCTCTCTCTCTCTCTCTCTCTCTCTCTCTCTCTCTCTCTCTCTCTCTCTCTCTCTCTCTCTCTCTCTCTCTCTCTCTCTCTGTGGTCAATGAAATTAGCAGCATGATGTCTGGGTAGCTAAAAGAAGCTGGAGTTTCATGTAAAGAATGCCCAAGTCCTCCATGCGTCATTATGATGAAATGGACCATGTATAAATGACATATAGAGGAACAAAGTACCCAGCCACTAAGGAATCTGTCTGAAGTAATTCTCATATTATTATTGACTTTGTTGTAAAGTTTCAGGTAAAGAAGTTTCACTTCAAACAACCTGTAGACATGTTGACCTTCTCTACCTGCACTGTTTCATGTTCTCTCGCTTTTATTTTTCTTCTCTCACTTTCTTTCTCTGCAAATCCCATATTTCAGAGGGCCTCGTCGGTTGCTTAGAAACCTTCAAAACATATTTTTTGGAGGTGATTATTCCAGACAAAAGCAGAGGATGCAGAGCTTCAGAAGGAATGCAGCTTCCCTCGTCTGTGTGGAGCTCAGATAATTACCAGGCTCAGAAACATCGCTCTCTCTCTTAATTGACTGTCAGAGTCGGACAGAAGCGATTATGACAACAGCGAGTAATTTCTTCCAGCCATACATTTTACATTAGAATGTATGACTGGCTGGATGAAGGACTCGAGACTTCTGTGACACTCACACCAGCAGGGGGACTGAGTATAAGTAGCTATGTGTGTGTGTACATGTGTATCAATTTATGTGTCTGTGTCCTGTACCTCTCCTCTCGGTTCTGCCCCACACACACTCGTCCTCCGTGGCGCGTGGTGGGGTTGCTGCAGGACCTCTGGCGGACCTGGAAGCCAATGCCACAGCTGGTACTGCAGGGAGCCCACAGAGTCCAGGGGGTCCACGCTCCATTCCTACAGAGAAATACAGACCACAGGGTTACACACACAAAGAGAGAGGGGGTGGAGAAAGATAGAATGCTTGGTATTGAGAAAATCTTTCTGTTGTCGAATGAAATATACACTCTATTTATGTATTATCCATAACATGAACTGTAAGCTTGTGGTGTCTTTGTGAGAAACGGGCAGATTGACAAATACAAATGAAAAGAAAGACAGACAGACATTCAGTCATTTACCTGGAGCAGTTGGCCACCTCCACGTTGAGTCCATGACAGGACTGACCCCCACACTGGGGTGTGGGGTTATCACACGCCCTGGTCCGACACAGACAGGACCCAGCACTGCCCCCATCAGTATTGCTACAAGCCCCCCAGCCTGACCAGGGACCAAACCCTCCATCCACCGTCACATTACGCACCTGGGGGGAATACAGAGAGGAGGAAGAAAATACTTAGAACTATGGTGGAGGTAAATAGCAAAGAAAGAAGGATAGAGGGTGAGAGAGATCGAGAGAGATGGAATACAGGGAGGGAGTTAGAATAGGGGGGAGAAAGTTGAGGCGGATGGAGGGAGAGATAACTATACACAAACAGGAAGTTTGACTAAAACATACATTCATGTACAGTGTATCCACAAGGGTAATAAATAATAATGTAGTCACTACAGATATGTAGATATGGACACTGAGATCCAAATAAGGAGAAATAAAAAGATAGTATGATTTTTTTTAAAGTATAATCCACAAGGGACAAAACAGATACTTTAGCTGGGAAATGGATGGTGAATGATGAGAGATAGAACAAAAATATTCACATACACACACATAGTTACTCATATACAAATGTCCATTTGTATAAAACAGAAAACAGTGCAGAATTTCGATAGAAATGTATTACAAATGACGGCCCGGCCGTATGGGCTAACTGGAAAGCAATGGTGTGACATTCTAAACCACAGGTGATATGAGCCACATAATGGTTACATTTCCGGCTAATTTAAAAACTGCTAAGAGCATTTTAACAACAGGAGAAAGAAGGCTTGATGTGTCACTGCTTTGGCGGGACCTGAAATAGAGTCTGCCCTTCTCTTATTGGTAACTGAACCCAGTCAACGGTCTAAATTGGAAGACATCTCAATGAGAGAAACATTCTCGTGAATGGAGAGAAGGGGAGTGAGAGAGAGAGAGAAAGTGAGAGAGAGAGAGAGACTTTTGACTTTTTGTCTTTCTTTATTGATACATCCTCATTTCATTAAAACCTCACCATACATGCAGTCAGTCAGGAAAGCAAAGACTAGCTTTTTAAAACAGAAATTTGCATCCTGTAGCTCTAACTCCCCAAAAATGTGCGACACTGCAAAGTCCATGGAGAATAAGAGCACCTCCTCCCAGATGCCCACTGCAATGAGGCTAGGTAACACTGTCACCACCGATAAATCTACGATAATCGAGAATTTCAATAAGCATTTCTCTACGGCTGGCCATGCATTCCACCTGGCTACCCCAACCCCGGCCAAAAGCTCTGCACCCCCCGCAGCTACTTGCACAAGCCTCCCCAGGTTCTCCTTCACCCAAATCCAGATAGCAGTTCTGAAAGAGCTGCAAAACCTGGACCCGTACAAATCAGCTGGGCTAGACAATCTGGACCCTCTCTTTCTAAAATTATCTGCTGCCATTGTTGCAACCCCTATTACCAGTCTGTTCAACCTCTCTTTCGTATCGTCAGAGATCCCTAAAGATTGTAAAGCTGACGCGGTCACCCCCCTCTTCAAAGGGGGTGACACTCTAGACCCAACCTGTTATAGACCTATATCCATCCTTCCCTGCCTTTCTAAAGTCTTCGAAAGCCAAGTTAATAAACAGATCACCGACCATTTCGAATCCCACCGTACCTTCTCGGCTGTGCAATCCGGTTTCCGAGCTGGTCACGGGTGCACCTCAGCCACGCTCAAGGTACTAAACGGTATCATAACCACCATCGATAAAAGACAGTACTGTGCAGCAGTCTTCATCGACCTGGCCAAGGCTTTCGACTCGCCAATCACAGTATTCTTATCGGCAGACTCAACAGCCTTGGTTTCTCAAATGACTGCCTCGCCTGGTTCACCAACTACTTCTCAGACAGAGTTCAGTGTGTCAAATAGGAGGGCTTGTTGTCCGGACCTCTGGCAGTCTCTATGGGGGAACCACAGGGTTCAATTCTCGGGCTGACTCTTTTCTCTGTATATATCAACGATGTCGCTCTTGCTGCGGGTGATTCCCTGATCCGACACAATTCTGTATACATCTAGCCCTTCCTTGGACACTGTGTTAACTTCTTAGGGCTAGGGGGCAGTATTTTGAAGTTCGGATGAAAAAACGTGCCCAAAGTAAACTGCCTGTTACTCAGGCCCAGTGTCACGACTTCCGCCGAAGTCGGTCCCTCTTCTTGTTTCTGGCGATGTTCGGCATTCGACGTCACCAGTTTTCTAATCATCACCGCTCCCCTTTTCGTGTGTCTGTTGGTTTTGTCTTGAGTGTACACACCTGTTATTCATTTTCTCCCAATCACTCCCCTGTTATATTCCTTCCTTTCCCCTCTTTTCCTTGTGCGTGATTGTGATAATTACTCTGTGTTATCGCTACGTTCCCAGTCTGTGTACTGTGAGTATTTGATTTTGGTTCTCGGTACTCCGGGTGGCTTTTGTTTGCGCCCGCTTGTTCGTGTGGGGATTTTTGCCTTTGCCAGTGTGCATTGTGGTTTCATCTGGCGACATAATTAAATACCTTTTTCACACGCAACCTACCTCCTGCACCTGACTCCTTCTACTATTGAACCACAGACATTACACCCAGAAGCTAGGATATGCATGCAATTAGTAGCTTTGGATAGAAAACACTCTGAAGTTTCTAAAACTGTTAAAATAATGTCTGTGAGTATAACAGAACTGATATGGCAGGCAAAAACCAGAGCAAAATCCATCCGGGATGTCTGAATCAGTCATGTCACACTGTTTTCAATTGGCATGCTATTCAAATCTGGGTATTTTAGCTCCCAGATTGCAGTTCCTATGGCTTCCACTAGATGTCAACAGTCTTTAGAAAAAGGTTGGAACATTCAATCATGAAAGGGAGTAAGACCACTAGTTCCTGGGTTCAAGTCAAGTGTACTGTTTTGGATTCTGCGCGTAACACGGAATGTGCGCTCAGTTCTTTTTCTCTTCTATTCAGCAGGTTATATTCCGTCTGAAATATAATAGTGTATATTAATTTTAGGGTATCTGAGTATTGATTACAAATGCTGTTTGACTTTTTTCCGTGAACTTTATGGGTACTTTTGGGATATCGTTTGTCTGCATGGATGAAAGCCTTTGGGCAGGTGGATTACTGAACAAAACGCGCCAACCAAACGGAGCTATATGGATATAAAAATAACTTTATAGAACAAAAGCACCTTTTATTGTGTAACCTGGACGCTTTGATATGCCATCAGAGGAAGATCATCAAAGGTAAGCGATTTATTTTATGCTATTTTTGAGTTTTGTGACACCTCTGCTGGTTATGTTATTATGCTAATTGAGTTTTTGAGTGGGGGTGCTGTCCTCAGACAATCAAATGTTCTGCTTTCGCTGTAAAGCCTTTTTGAAATCTGACAATGCTGTTAGATTAACAAGAGTCTAAGCCGGTTCTGGCACCATGGCATCGGAGTCAGACCGCGGCTCCTATATATACTCTCCACCCCACATACTCCCTGCCACTGATGTGCTTTTACTCCTGTTAGGCTCCTAATGTTAAAATCCAACAAGTCCTACATCCCTTGCCAGTCCCCAGTCTCTGCCATCACCTGCAGTGGCGGAAACATTGGTGGCCCCTCCTCCTTTGCCCGCTTAAACACCCCCATTACTGGCTCAGTCAGTGCCTCCTGTACCTCCCCCAGGAATCAATTCAAGGGATTTATTGGCATGAGAAACATATGTTAACATTGCCAAAGCAAGTTAAATAGATAATAAACAAAAGTGAAATAAACAATAAAAGTAAATATAACACTCACAGAAGTTCCAAAAGAATAAAGACATTTCATAATATATCTATATACAGTGTTGTAACAATGTGCAAATAATTAAAGTACAAAAGGGAAAATAAATAAACATAAATATAGGTTAAATTTACAATGGTGTTTGTTCTTCACTGGTTGCCCTTTTCTTGTGGCAACAGGGCACGAATCATGCTGCTGTGATGGCACACTGTGGTATTTCACCCAGTAGATATGGGAGTTTATCAAAATTGTGTTTGTTTTCAAATTCTTTGTGGATCTGTGTAATCTGAGGGAAATATATGTCTCTAATATGGTCATACATTTGGCAGGAGGTTAGGAAGTGCAGCTCCGTTTTCATGTCATTGTGTGCACATAGCCTGTCTTCTCTTGAGAGCCAGGTCTGCCTACGGCGGCCTTTCTCAATTGCAAGGCTATGCTCACTGAGTCTGTACATAGTCAGCTTTCCTTAAGATTGAGTCAGTCACAGTGGTCAGGTATTCTGCCACTGTGTACTCTCTGTTTAGGGCCAAATAGCATTCTAGTTTGCTGTTTTTTTCTTTCTAATGTGTCAAGTAATCTTTTTGTTTGATTAGTTTGGTCTAATTGTGTTGCTGTCCTGGGCTCTGTGGGGTCTGTTTGTGTTTGTGAAGAGAGCCCCAGGACCAGCTTGCTTAGGGGACTCTTCTCCAGGTTCATCTCTCTGTAGGTGATGGCTTTGTTATGGAAGGTTTGGAAATTACTTCCTTTTAGGTGGTTGTAGAATTTAACGTCTCCTTTCTGGATTTTGATAATTAGCGTGTATCGGCCTAATTCTGCTCTGCTTGCAATAGTTGGTGTTTTACGTTGTACACTGAGGATATTTTTGCAGAATTCTGTCTCAGTCTCAATTTGGTGTTTGTCCCATTTTGTGAATTCTTGGTTGGTGAGCGGACCCCAGACCTCACAACCATAAAGGGCAATTGGTTCTGTCATGGCCCAAGTCTAGCAGAATCTGTGCAGAAGATCTAGGTGCTGCTGTAGGCCCTCCTTGGTTGGGGACATGAGAAAATAAAAAGATAATTACTTGACACATTGGAAAGAATTTACGGAAGAAAAACAACGCAAACTAGAATGCTATTTGTCCCTAAACAGAGAGTACACAGTGGCAGAATACCTGACCACTGTGACTGACCCAAAATGAAGGAAATCTTTGAAAGGTGTACAGACTCAGTGAGCATAGCCTTGCACAAGAAAAGGGCAACCAGTGAAGAACAAACACCATTCTAAATACAACCTATATTTATGTTAATTTATTTTCCCTTTTGTACTTTAACTGTTTGCACATCATTAAAACACTGTACATAGTCATAATATGACATTCTTTATTCTTTTGGAACTTTTGTGAGTGTAAAGTTTACTGTTTACTATTTATTGTTTATTTTACTTTTGTTTATTATCTATTTCACTTGCTTTGGCAATGTAAACTAATGTTTCCCATGCCAATAAAGCCCTTAAATTGAAATTGAATTGAGAAAGAGAGAGAGAGAGCTATATTGCATCTCTTTTAGAAGATATTAACATCCCCTTTTATTTAAGACTGATAAAGAAGTGTGTAATTTTCTAATGAAATTAAAGGTTAGAATTGAGGGATGGACAAAAGTGTGATATTTTTTTAAATTTCATATACACTAGGGAACATCACATCAATAATAATTTCTAATTTCACGGCCTCAGTGGGATTGTATCAGCAGACTTATCTATTGTTTCTCACTTATTAGATGAAGTGCACTGTTTTATTCTCAGGTTTGAAATGTGCTGTAGAGTTGGAAGGAATAGAATGGTTCCATTCCATTTCAGTTTCAGTTAGTTGAAAACACAAGGTGAATAGAATGCTTCCATTCTATTTCAGTTCCAATTGTACTTTTAATGCCTAAAAGACACATTCTGTGAACATGGTGACTAAGATTTATTTTACTTCACCAACAACATACCTCTTTTATATATTGTTTATTTCCACAGGGAGTCCAGTCCTAAACACCAGATGGTTTTGTGAATAGGTTGGTAATGCTGTCTCCTTTCTAACAACTCACTGAGGTACACATTACACCTTGGTACAAGATCCTATCCAAATCTTAACCACAGCAACATGTCAAATATGACTTCAAGTTCTCTGAAAGTTCAGTTCCATGGTGAAGAAAACCATGTTAATCACACAAGCCGAATAGAGTAATGTATGGGAAATAAATCTACGTAGCTTCACAAAAGCGTCATTGACTTTGCAGTCATTTTGTCCCCAATATTCCAGTCCTTTCCAACAGTTACGTGCATTTGGACTGCCAGTCATCAGTCTGTTTTAATAGCCATGGAAGTCCTACAATAATAACCAAATGGATCACAGTTTATCTGGGCAACACAGGACTCCATTGTTCTGCTGGCTAGCACGTCGTTATTGGAACAGAATTTATTCTCATTTTCAACGATTTAACTGGCTATATAAAGGTTACATAAGCAAATACACGCTCCCTTCTTGTCTTTGGCAGTTGTGTCTGAGCAAATAAAAGGCGCTAAGGATAGCTAGAGTACAGGCAACGACACCAGTAACAGTCTTTTAGTTGACTATTATGTAATCAGAAGGAGACAGCCAGTGCTCTCTGATCAGTAGAGAGTGCCCCTTAGGTCTGTCGGTGAACTTTAAAGAGACTGGATAAGTAATGCTTTGGTGTGTGTGTGTGTGTGTGTGTGTGTGTGTGTGTGTGTGTGTGTGTGTGTGTGTGTGTGTAGGTGTAGGTGTAGGTGTTCGCCAACAAATGCAGTGGGCTGTCTAGTAGTGCCAAATAACCTGTTGAACATGAAACCACATACAAGACTAGGGCAGCACTCAACACTGCCAATGGTCACCGCCCCAGAATGGATGTCTGTCAGATACACGTCAATTACCGTTTCATTAAGCGGGGTCGCCGTGAAATCAATCCCCCGGAATTGGGAGTGGACAGAATGAATGTGGCAAACTGTTGCAAATTAGCTAATGATCGCGAAGACAGAGGAGATTGATTGAGGCTTTGCTGGGGAGAGAATGCATTTCTCTTAGTGTGACTGTGTGTGTGTGTGTGTGTGTGTGTGTGTGTGTGTATGGTACAGTGCATTCTGGGTACTCACAGGGCACTTAGTGATGCTCTGTTCCCATTGGCTCATGCTGACGCTCTCCTCCAGAGTGGTGCACTTCCTCAACACCAGGTCCCAGCCACAGTACGGGTCCCTCGCCCCCACACACGCCCTGACAGAGAGGAGACATTTTGACTGATTAATTGATTAATATATAAATTAATGAGAGAAAAGGCGAGAGGGTGTGAAAAGGTTATTCCTCAGTCAAGTTTTGATATGTAAACTTTTTAGGAATAAGCAAGATTATCACAAACTATTATCACAGTACAGATTTGTCATGGGCCCAGTCTAATACCAGCTCAATCCCCTTCTGGCTTTCCAGGTCTCTGTTTAGAAGGTGTAGAGGTTTCCAGCACGATAAAGTACCTGATGTCTCTCTTCTGTCATGCAAATAAGAGAGCCGTGTCACAACCTAAACTCATCTCTGAGACACAGACAGATGGTATTAGCTATAATAATAGTCTGTCGAATATAATAGTGATAGATTGTGTACTGACACACACGCGCGCCTGTCAGAAGAGAAAAAATAACAGTTTATAATCTACTCAGGTGTTACTGACCCAGGTGTTACCCTCCATCTCTAAATCTAAACCAGAGAATCACTTATTTCTTTGTGAGATGAAAATTGCAGATTGGTTTTCACCTATTTGCTGTGGTTTCTCCAAATCTCTTCATTGGAGTCTGTCTTTGTAAATCATGCATTGCGTCCAAAATGGCACCCTGTTCCCCTATATAGTGCACTACTTTTGACTAGAGCCCTATCAAAAGTACTGCACTAAATAGGTAATAGGGTGTCATTTAATACACAGTATGTCGCTGTGAATCAAGTGTCTACTGTTATCCTTGGCACTGTGTTCATATCCAGGCCTCTGCTCTGAACGATCTGGTGCCTCTGTCAGAAACTCAATATGTCTCATTAACATACTCCCACTACAATAGCCACAGCAGCTGAGGGGACAAGAAGGTAGATCAACACTATATTACATTGGCATCATGCCAGGCCCACCATAATTGAATTAATTAACAAGTAATTAGCTTGTAACAACTATGAAACTACATGCAGTTGTGGAGAAGTAGTGTATGTGTGTGGGTTTGTCTGAGACCTAATCTCTGTTGGACAGATGAAATGGTGAGAAAGCACACGTATAATTATGTGATTACGAGCAGCAGTAGTTCCTGGTTTGGGGTTTTGGATTATTTGGACGAATCAGGATTGGGCAAAGGCGGTGCTTAAGCTGGTGCTGTGTTATTCAAGCCCGTGATAAACGGTTTCCACTAGATTCCACAGCAACAAAGTCAAAATTGGCTACATTGTAAAAATTCATCAAAACAATAATTTGCTTTTTGGCCATGATAAACACAGGTGAAATTAGTGAAAGGGTTTGGTTTAGAGTTTCCATTTGCACAGGAGAACACTTCGCTTCCTTCCTTCCTTTGCACAAAGGTAATCACAATTGTTAACGGCATACACACCAGAAGTAAAACAGGAAATTACAAACCTTGGTAAAATAATTTTACTTTTTGGTTACCAAGATTATCTGAAACCTGAAGACTTGGTTTAGCTCCAAAAAAATGATGTCTAGACTTTAGGTCAGTTGGCTAACATGTTCTTGGCTTCACATGGATTGCACAGCTTTTATACCTAGGAGGTTGTGTGTGTGCACGCGCGTGTGTGTGTGTGCGTGCACGTCTGTGTGTACTACTCACTCTCTGGTCTTGTGGAAGTTGCATCTCATCAGTGGTATCTTGACGACCTGGTCCCTGACCCCGACGTACAGCTCACTGCTGCTGTGAAGGATCAGGAGGCTTCTGATTGGTTGTCTCCTCCTGGGCGGGGAACAACTCAATCTCATCCAATAGACAGCTGCCCATGGATTGGTTCAGAGGAGACAGGACCTTACGGATGGTTCCATAATCTGGAGAGGAGAGAGTAGGAGAAGGAGGTAGATAAAAAAAGAGGGAACATTTCCATCTCATATGTATTAAACAGTATTCTTCTTTTTCAAAGGGAGTGGATGAGGGAGAGGAAGTCACCATTGACTCCATATTTGGCAAAGTTGCAACATCCCCAATCAACTACAATAGCTTACTCCCTCTGGAAAAGTACACTACATGACCAAAAGTATGTGGAAACCTGCTCGTCGAACATCTCAATCCAAAATCATGGGCTTTAATATGGAGTTGGTCCTTTCTTAACTGCTATAACAGCCTCCACTCTTCTGGGAAGGCATTCCACTACATGTTTGAACATTGCTGCGTGGACTTGCTTCCATTCAGCCAAAAGAGCATTAGTGAGGTCGGGCACTGATGTTGGGCGATTAGGCCTGGCTCGCAGTCGGCATTCCAATTTATTCAAAAGGTGTTCGGTGGGGTTGAGGTCAGGGCTTTATGCAGGCCAGTCAAGCTCTTCCAATACTGATCTCGACAAACCATTTCTGTACGGACCTCGCTTTGTGCATGGGGGCATTGTCATGCTTAAACAGGAAAGGGACTTCGCCAAACTGTTGCCACAAAGTTGGAAGCACAGAATTGTCTGCTGTAGTGATTTCCCTTCACTGGAACTAAGGGGTCTAGCCCTAACCATGAAAAACAGCCCCAGACTCAGTTTCGTCGGTCGGACTGCCAGATGGTAAAGCGTGATTCATAACTCCAGAGAACTAATTTCCACTTCTCCAGAGTACAATGGCGCGGGCTTTACACCACTCCAGCTGACACTTGGCATTGCGTATGTTGATATTAGGCTTGTGCGCGTGCGGCTGCTCGGCCATGGAAACCCACTTCATGAAGCTCCCGATGAACAGTTCTTGTGCTGATGTTGCTTCCATAGGCAGTTTGGAACTCGGTAGTGGAGGACAAAAGATTTTTACAGGCTACGCGCATCAGCACTCAGGGGTCCCATTCTGTGAGCTTGTGTGGCTTATCACTTTGCGGCTGAACCGTTGTTGCTCCTAGAAGTTTCCACTTCACAATAACAGCACTTACAGATGACTGGGGCAGCTTTAGCAGGGAAGAAATTAGTAAAATGACTTGTTGGAAAGGTGGCATCCTATGACGGTGCCACGTTGAAAGTTACTGAGCTGATCATTAAGACCATTCTACTGCCAATTTTTGTCTATGGAGATTGCATGGTTGTGTGCTGGATTATATACACCTGTCAGCAACGGATGTGACTGAAATAGCCAAATCCACTAATTTAAACTCTGCCATCATAGGAAGTCTTGATTTACAGATTAGGTCAGCATTTAACAGTTGACCTCTGTGTTCCAATACTGTAATGTGTAATGCAGACTGCCTCCATTCAATTCCATTTATTCCTGGCAAGAATGGGAACATCCCATGTGATTGCATAAGATACAGAATTTGGAGGCAACTCAAGCAAACATCGTCAATTATAAATGTATTCCCTGTGGGGAGGGGAATGTAATTAGATCAAAGAAAGTTGAATTCTTATTCCCTAACACAAAGCTTCAAGGTGGTAAAATACAAAAGTACAGTCCTGCCCCGAAGTAGAGTTTTTCACTGCGGCAGCAATGGATGTTTTATAGATCTGTAGGGAAGCTGATATCCGAGATACTCAGAAATTGATGACTACGCTTGACTAAAAGCTACAAACAAAGAAATGTGGGAAATAGTTTGGTTCATCATGCTACAATAGTGTTAGCGTTCATGGCTAGATCCTGCCTAAAAACAGTTTGTTTTGTCTATTTTATACAAACAGGAATTAAAGAGGATTTGTGTGGTTTACAATGCCAAAAGTTGGAAAAACATTGTACGACACTACCTAGTTGTTCAGAGAATGGTCCCAATCAGAGCAGTGCACTAGAGCGCTAATAGCCAGTGATTAGCTATGTATGCTAGCCGTTGCTAATGGCCCTGGCACTGGTTCAGATGTTTTCATTAGGGTCTGGTTAGCATCCAGAAACTTGTCTGCTCTGTGTGAACCCACTGATCTCTTTGCCACATTGATCACACAGACACACTCACGCACGTATAAGCACACATCCACACACAATGAGAGTGGAGATACACTCACTCACTCACTCATGCACATACGAACACACACAAACACAATGGGAGCAATGTTTTGTTAGCAGGACCGTCAGACAGACAGAAATGCCCCAAGGCTAGTGATGCAGAACAGGTGGAGGAGGGATCCAGAAATAACAGGGGCACAGAATGAGACCGAGCATGGCTGTGTATGCCAGCAGTGTAAGAGGAGGTTAAGCCTTCCAGTCTGGTTGCTGTGTTACGTACTTCCTGTCCTCTGTCCGGTTGCTGTGTTACATACTTCATGTTCTCTGTCTGGTTGCTGTGTTACATATTTCATGTCCTCTGTCTGGTTGCTCTGTTACATACTTCCTGTCCTCTGTCTGGTTGCTGTTTTACATACTGCACCTGTGTTTTTCTCATTACCGACATGTTTCCCCTTGACAGGCGACTGGTTGCAATTTCATGGTGTTTAACATCTCTCAGTGAAGGATTGAGTGTGTGGAAAAGTATGGTCTGTGCACAGAATGTGCAAGGTTGTGTGCATGTGTGAGCTTGTGTGCCTCTCTGTGTGTGAGCTTGTGTGCCTCTCTCTGTGTGTGTGTGTGTGTGTGTGTGTGTGTGTGTGTGTGTGTGTGTGTGTGTGCGCTGCTGAATATGGAGGACACATGGCAGTTCATTGCGATCCCGTTAATGTCAGCTGAATGAAAGCTTTGATGTCTCCTCAGAGCTACACATCTAATGCCTTCATTCACCTTCCTGAACCACTCTACCATGTGCAGAGTCAAAGGGCTAGGAATCAGATAATCACACACACACACACACACTCCAATTTTACCTGTGGCCAGGTAGATGATATGGAACAGCATGTCTTTGCCCTGCACCACATCCACAGCTACATGGGAGAAGCGGATATTATCCTCCATAAAGTAAGGGACAGGCTGGACCGGCTGAACCACCTCGTTCATCAGCAGGAACTTCTGGGCATCCTGCAGGTTCCTCTCTGTCAGATTCACGTAGGAGCCATAGTCTATGGTACCACACTCGAGGGAGAAAGAGAGGGACAGAGATCATTTATTTGTGCTTCCCATGACAGTTTTTTTGTATTTTAATGCAAAATATACATTGGACACACCTACTCATTCCAGGGTTTTTCTTATTTTTATTTTGACTAGTTTCTACATTGTAGAATAATAGTGAATACATCAAAACTATGAAATAGCACATATGGAATCATGCAGCAACCAAAAAAGTGTTAAACAAAGTAGCCACCCTTTGCCTCGATGACAGCTTTGCAGACTCTTGGCATTCTCTCAACCAGCTTCATGAGGTAGTCACCTGGAATGCATTTCCATTAACAGGGGTGCCTTGTTAAAAGTACATTTGTGGAATTTCTTTCCTTCTTAATGCGTTTGAGCCAATCAGTTGTGTTGTGACAAGGTAGGGGTGGTATACAGAACTATTTGGTAAAAGACCAAGTCCATATTATGACAGTCCATCATTACTTTAAGACATGAAGGTCAGCCAATCCGGAAAATTTCAAGAACTTTTAAAGTTTCTTCAAGTGCAGTCGCAAAAACAATCAAGCACTATGATGAAACCACCTCTTATGAGGACCGCCACAGGAAAGGAAGAGCCAGAGTTATCAATACTGCAGAGGATAAGTTCATTAGAGTTACCAGCCTCAGAAATTGCAGCCCAAATAAATCATTCACAGATTTCAAGTAACAGACACATCTCAACATCAACTGTTCAGAGGAGACTGCAGGAATCAGGCCTTCATGGTTGAATTGATGCAAAGAAACCACTTCTAAAGGACACTAATATGAAGAAGAGACTTGTTTGGGCCAAGAAACACGAACAATGGATATTAGACCAGTGGAAATCTGTCCTTTGGTCTGATGAGTCCAAATTTGAGATTTTTGGTTCCAACCCGCTGTGTCTTTGTGAGACGCAGAGTAGGTGAATGGATGATCTCTGCATGTGTAGTTCCCACCGTGAAGCATGGAGGAGAAGGTGTGATGGTGTGGGGTGCTTTGCTGGTGACACTGATTAATTTAGAATTCAAGGCACACTTAACCAGCATGGCTACCACAGCATTCTGCAGCAATACGCCATCCCATCTGGTTTGCGATTAGTGGGACTATCATTTGTTTTTCAACAGGACAATGACCCAACACACCTCCAGGCTGTGTAAGGGCTTTTTGACCAAGAAGGAGAGTGACGGAGTGCTGCATCAGATGACCTGGCCTCCACAATCACCTGATTTCAACCCAATTGAGATGGTTTGGGATGAGTTGGACCGCAGAGTGAAGGAAAAGTGTTCATCATATGTGGGAACTCCTTCAAGACTGTTGGAAAAGCATTCTAGGTGAAGCTGGTTGAGAGAATACCAAGAGTATGCAAAGCTGTCATCAATGCAAAGGGTGGCTACTTTGTAGAATCTCAAATATAAAATATACACTTTTTTGGTTACTACATGATTCCATATGTTATTTCATAGTTTTGATGTCTTCACTATTATTCCACAATGTAGATAATAGTACAAATTAAGAAAAACCCTGGTATGAGTAGGTGTGTCCAAACAACTCTACGTAAGCCATGGTATATAGATATCCTTCAGCACACAGGCAGGTTGTATAAATCAATCTCTGGCCTTCCCAGGCTGACAGCTGGGAATCATGGAACATTTCCCAGGGATGGGAGACAGATCAACACGCTGGGGGAACAAATTGCTACTTTTGAGGTGACTACAACTATTTGAATACAGATCCTAAAAAGTAACTACTTTTAAAACTATTTGAATACAGATCTGAGGAAGTGACTACTTTTCTGAAACTATTGAATTGGCTGCCTTCAACTAATGGCAGGGCTATATCTGGAACTGCACGTTGAAGATAGAAATAGAATGAATAGAGCACACACAATCTCTTTTACTATTCCAATCTATCTGAGAGTCTTATTGGATCTGCACAATACATTTATTTCTGAACATTTTGTAAATGTACATTCCCCTGAATATCCATTGCCCCAGGTGTACAATCAAATCAAACCAATTAATCAATTATATTTTGTACAGAAAAGTATAAATAAGTTGTGATGCTCAACTACTGACTCTTCCAACATGTCACTGAAAAGTTTGCTGAAAATACTGCAGAGTAATTCAAATCCATTTGCAAACATTGGAAACAGCAAGTTGGATGCTTAGCAAAAACAACTTTTAATCTCTTTGTCCATCTGAGAGTAAATGTTCTTGTTACATACACACACTATACCATCTTTAAAGGGATAGTTTACTCAGACTAAAACTAACAGATTTTCCACCTACGTTGGCTGTAGTTGATTCATGAAGGCAGTTTTGGTATATTTAGTTTCCTTTTGACACTCAATAGCCATCATTTGTTACAGTTAGCATTCTCAGTTATATATCTAAGAGCCCCCTAAACCACGTGCTTATAATCATATATTTAGACTAATTCATCTGACTGTTGTAGTTTTTTGGCAGCAATCAAAAGTATCTTTTCTTGTTTTCAAATAAGTTGCATATATTAAAATATTATTTGGTTTTCTGAAAGATATTTCAATATTATGTGTTTTTCTGAGACCTGTATTTTTATTTTACTAGGCAAGTAAGTTAAGAACAAATTCTTATTTTCAATGACGGCCTAGGAACAGTGGGCTAACTGCCTGTTCAGGGGCAGAACAACAGATTTGTACCTTGTCAGCACTAGGGATTTGAAGTCCAACCCTCTAACCACTAGGCTACCCTGCCATCCCAATTAAATAAAATATTTGCCTTTTAGTTGAAATGTTATATCCTATACTTGATGACCTTTACTTGATGAGTTTTTGAAAAGGTAGTATTTTCAAATAAACAACAAAACATAACTATTTTCTACAAAGGTCTGGTACTAACTGTATGTATGGCTTATAGTATTGTGAGATATGCATGTAAAATTTATTATAACAACCATTGGGAAATCACCAATAAGAGTTTTGTGCAAAACACATCAATCTCTCTGACAATAAGTTAAACGATGATTTCATTTTGCATTTAAAAGTGAGCGATGACTATCTGCACTCAGACACACCCACCCCAGCCTGACAGTATATGAACTGTTAATACACAGCAACATGATTCACCATGATCTATGACTGCTGGATCAATTCATACAGTTTAAGAGAAGAGGGAGATATTTCTCTAGACAGATAGATCATTAACCATTCAATCAATGGCCAGGGTATGTGTGAGTAATGATTTCACAGGAAGTTGGGGAAAGATCCATGTTGGTGTGTGTGTATGTGTGTGTGTGTGAGTCTCTCTCTCGCTCTGTGTGTGTGTGTGTGTGTTTGTGTGTGTGTAGTGTGCTAGATATATGGGCAGGCCATTTTACATCAATGCAGGGCTGCCATAAATCCAAAGCTCGTAAATCGAATCCTCCAACATTGACAAATACTTGATGAAGATGTCACCCCAACCTAGATAAAGTGTGCTGTGCTCCAACAGTGAAATGTGTGCTTGTGTGTATGTGTGTGTGCGTGCGTGCGTGTGTGTGTGTGTGTGAGTGTGTGTGTGTGTGTGTGTGTGTGTGTGTATGTGTGTGCGTGTGTGTGTGTCAAATGGTGCAGATCAGAGCAGCTCCCCCGGAGTCTGGAAAAGGCTGGTTTACACACACACACACACTTTATCCTCTCTAACAGGGCCCTGTGCAGACCTACACAGCCACAGTGGGCAGGGCAAGGCTTTGGTCAGATACTACAAGCCAGAGGAAATTGGTTTCCATGCAGGCAATTTCTCCTAGCCTCAAATGTATACTGACTGGAATCTGTGTGTGTGTGCGTTTCTTCATGTGCAAATATGTGTGTCTATCAAGCGTTAAACTCGCTGACCAAGTTCACTGTAGGCTTTTGGTTACATGAGTGATATGGAACATGTGTGTGCAGCCGGCCATGACTGTAGCCGCGTGTGTGTGCGCCCTCCACTGGCTCCCCCAACCCCCTGAGAAAATTAAATCACATTCAGACTGTTGTGTGTAGATTAGCCTGTAGGCCATCTGCTAAGCCTGCTAGCCCTGAGAGCTGCTAGCCCTGAGAGCTGCTAGTCCTGAGAGCTGATAGTCCTGAGAGCTGCTAGCCCTGAGAGCTGCTAGCCCTGAGAGCTGCTAGTCCTGAGAGCTGCTAGCCCTGAGAGCTGCTAGCCCTGAGAGCTGCTAGTCCTGAGAGCTGCTAGTCCTGAGAGCTGCTAGTCCTGAGAGCTGCTAGTCCTGAGAGCTGCTAGCCCTGAGAGTTGCAAGCCCTTTCAGCCATACACCATTCTCTATGTGTCATGACTAAAAAGCACAGAGCTTTAAAGCTAAGGCTTCCAAATCCTCCCTCTGTTCCAAAGCCATATTGGGTCAGAGCATAGCCGTGGGAAGTAGTAGTGCTGAGGGTACTGCAGCACCCCCTGAAAAAATGTAAATATAAAAATTTTAAATAAACATTTTTCACAAGAGTAGTGCACTGGACCTTTAATACACTGAATAAATATATAAATGCAACATGTAAAGTGTTTCTCCTATGTTTGTGAGCTGAAATAAAATATCCCTGAAATGTTCCATATGCACAAATTTGTTTGTACATCCCTGTTAGTGAGTATTTCTCCTTCGTCAAGATAATCCATCCACCTGAAAAGTGTGGCATATCAAGAAGCTGATTAAACAGCATGTTCTTTACACAGGTTCACCTTGTCTGTAGACAATAAAAGGCCACACAACACAATGCCACAGATGTCTCAACTTTTGGGGAGCGTACAATTGGCATGCTGACTGCAGGAATGTCGACCAGAGCTGTTGCCAGATAATTTAATGTTAATTTCTCTACCATAAAGAATTTGTCAGTACGTCCAACTGGCCTCACAACCACAGACCACGTGTCACCACGCCAGCCCAGGACCTCCACATACCAGGGAAGCTCATCTGTGTGCTCGTCGTCATCACCAGTGTCTTGACCTGACTGCAGTTCGGCGTTGTAACTGACTTCAGTGGGAAAATGCTCACCTTCGATGACCACTGGTACGCTGGAGAAGTGTGCTCTTCATGGGTGAATCTTGATTTCAACTGTACCGGGCGACAGTGTGTATGGCATCATGTGGGTGAGCGGTTTGCTGATGTCAACGTTGTGAACAGAGTGCCCCATGGTGGCGGTGGGGTTATGGTATGGGCAGGCATAAGCTATCGACAACAAACACAATTGTATTTTATGAATGGCAATTTGAATGCACAGAGATACTTTGGCCCATTGTCGTGCCATTAATCCGCCACCATCAACTCATGTTTCAGCATGACAATGTATAGACCCATGTTGCAAGGATCTGTACACAATTCCTGGAAGCTGAAAATGTCCCAGTTCTTCCATGGCCTGCATACTCTGCATACACCCATTGAGCATGTTTGGATGCTCTGGATCGACATGTACGACAGCACGTTCCAGTTCCCATTTATAACCAGCAACTTCGCACAGACATTGAAGAGGAGTGGGTCAACATTCAACAGGCCACAATCAACAGCCTGTTCAACTTTATACAAAGGAGGCAAATGGTGGTAACACCAGATACCGACTGGTTTTCTGATCCACTCCCCTACCTTTTTTTAAGGTATCTATGAGCATATCTGTATTCCCAGTCATGTGAAATCCATCGATTAGGGCCTCATTTATTTATTTAAATTGACTGATATGAACTGTAACTCAGTAAAATCTTGGAAATTGTTGCATTTTGCGTTCATATTTTTGTTCATTGTAGTATTAGTCGAGCGATATCGACATCTGTAGCGTGGGCAAAAACATGTTTTCAGCATCTCCACTTTGGCAAAAAAGGTAGTTGTATAATTAAGAACATGACCCTTTCACTGTGATTGTAATTTTAATGGAATCAATTAAGAACAAAACCCTGTCCTCAAGACGTTTACATCAAAAGGTGCAAAGTTTTGGGCAAAGAAACAAAATATCCACCTAAAATAAAATTTTGTGCAGTATTAATTTACCATAGTTACAAACCACTTAAATGTACATGTACATTATTGCATTGTACACAAGCTGGTCATCTAGGTTTGTACCTGGACTTTCCATCACCATGAAGAAAAACAATGCACAGTAGAGTACTTGAGTACATTGAGACATCAAGTGATTTGTGATGATGTGATGATGTGGCTGAGTTGGTAGAGCATGGCGCTTGCAATGCTAGGGTTGTGGGTTTGAAAAAGCATGCAAATGTATGCACTCCCTACTGTAAGTTGTTTTGGATAAGAGTGTCTACTTAAAAGGAATGAATAAACCATTTCAGTTCACACATAGAAATGTTGCATTTATAGTATTTCAAGTATTTCAAGAAACTGGAAAACATATATCAAGCAACTATTTTTATATTCCACAAGTATTATCAGATGAACTGTTTTGTAGAGTCAAGATACAAATGCTGGTAAACATTCAAATACATTTAGTAAAACTGTTCACAAAAGTAGTGCACTGAGCATTTACTAGTCCTGTATTAGTGGACCGATATCAATGTCTTCAGCGTGGGCAAAAAAACATTTCTGCATCCCCCCATCTGCAAAAAGAATCACAGCACCCCCACGCCCAAACAGATTTCTGGCTTCAGAGAATGAAGTGCCATTCATGATAGGTAGAAGTTGCCCTTTAACACAGATCTAGGATCAGATTACCCTCAACCCACTCCTAACCTTAAACTATAAGGGAGATGTAATAACACCTGGTCCTGGGTCAGTGGTTAGGGGCAACTTCTTCCGGCTCCAGGGAAAGTACTGTAGTGGTGCGATTGGGACGTAGTAAATTTCCCATCAGTGAGTTTTATAACGCGAGGTCGTCATTATTAACAGGTTTGTGAGGAGATTGAAAGAGAGAGAGCGAGAAAGAATAAATTAATGAGAGGGAGTGTACAGGGACTCAGGGGCTTGCTCATCAGCCCTACACACAAGCACGCATGCACACACACACACTCAAGCACGCACACAAACAAACACACTCACAAACACAAATGCATACCCACCCATAAACATAAGCACAAGCACACACACACTTTGTGTTGTATGCATGTTTGTGTGTGTTGGTTAATTGGACAGAGTTGTTGAGGTGATAAAAGCTCTCAGAATAACCAGGTGAAAGCCTGAGTCCATGACGGCTAGACGTCCACCAGAGCTAACTGTCCATGGGAAACAGACACAGGCACAGTCGTCCATCTCCATCTCAGATGTAAGATCTTAATTTGATCACTCTTTGTTGCTGAAAATATTCCTGCACAGCAGGAAATGCAAACTTATAGAGTATTTGAGTTTTCCTGCTGTAGAAAACTGGATCAAATTAAGATCCTACATCTGTAAGGCACTGACCTGAGTCATACATCTGTCTTGTCACACTATGGTAGCTATTAGCCTGATTTGCTATATTCAATTGGTCATATTGGTCATATAAACGGATTCAGGCTCATCCCTCCCAAAACATAGCCCAATCTGATCCTGTGCCTGGCTTAACCCTGATAGAACAACTACCTAGCTGAGCTCATGGCTCAAGGCCTTGTTTCTACTATAGGGATAGAAGATGTTCCTGTGAGCTGTGTCAGCGGCCATACTGGAGTTCCTTACCTGAAAGTCTGGGTTAGTGTTGGGGTAGGTGCATATTTACCTGTAAGTCAGGGTTAAAGGTGGTGTATACTTAGTTTAATGACATGTCTGTAGACCATTAGAATGTGACAAGTGTCGATTGTCAAAACAACATTTAATTTATACTCTGGTGGAATGTCTGTAGACCGTCGCTGCGACTGTCGGTTTCCTTGTTGCACAGACATGAAAAAAGTGAATGTCTCTGCGACTGTCGTAATGCCCGTTGTCGTGGTTACTGGGCTGCTACAGCAACATGACCAAATCCACTGTGACAAGACAGTGCAGTAGTTCTAAAATTCTAAGATAGAATGACCTACTTTTATTTTGTCACACACACAACTAAAAGCTACCTTCTGTAAAATCGCCATCATTACCTTGTAATTAATTATGTTGTTGTGGTGGGTTTATTTTCCTGTAATAATGAATAAAAAGTAGCTAAAGTTAAGGCGTTGTCAGCTACACTCTAGTCATTATTTGAACTGGTTAGATAGCTAGCTGGCTATTAACGAACCAAAATATTGTTTAGAAAGTTGCTTTTAGTTGCCTTTGCTAGGTGGACATTTACCAAATTCATTTTGAAATGGATGGGTTTATTGGTGTTCAAATAGAGCAAGTTTGCTATTTGGAGCACTGGTCTGCTGAAGCCCAGTGCCTTGGGTTCATGCATGTTAACATCAGAAGCCTCCTCCCTAAGTTTGTTTTATTCACTGCTTTAGCACACTCTGCCAACCCTGATGTCCTAGCCGTGTCTGAATCCTGGCTTAGGAAGACCACCAAAAGTTCTGACATTTCCATCCCCAATTACAACATTTTCCATCAAGACAGAACTGATAAAGGGAGCGGAACTGCAGTCTACTGTAGAGATAGCCTGCAGAGTTCTGTCATACTATCCAGGTCTATGCCCAAACAGTTCGAGCTTCTACTTTTAAAGATCCATCTCTCCAGAAATAAGTCCCTCACTGTTGCCGCTTGTTATAGACCCCCCTCAGCTCCCAGCTGTGCCCTGGACTTAAATTGGGACATGCTTAACACCCCGGCCGTCTTACAATCTAAGCTAGATGCCCTCAATCTCACACAAATGATCAAGGAACCTACCAGGTACAACCCCAAATCCGTAAACATGGGCACCCACATAGATATCATCCTGACCAACTTGCCCTCTAAATACACTTCTGCTGTTTTCAACCAAGATCTCAGCAATCACTGCCTCATTGCCTGCGTCCGTTATGGGTCTGCGGTCAAACGACCACCCCTCATCACTGTCAAACGCTCCCTAAAACACTTCCGCAAGCAGGCCTTTCTAAACGACCTGGCCCGGGAGTCCTGGAAGGATATTGACCTCATCCCGTCAGTAGAGGATGCCTGGTTGTTCTTTAAAAGTAATTTCCTCACCATCTTAAATAAGCATGCCCCACTAAGAACAGATATAGCCCTTGGTTCACTCCAGACTTGACTGCCCTTGACCAGCACAAAAACACCCTGTGGCATACTGCTCTAGTTTCGAATAGTCCATGCGATATGCAACTTTTCAGGGAAGTCAGGAACCAATACACACTGTCAGTTAGGAAAGCAAAGCCTAGCTTTTTCGAACTTAAATTTGCATCCTGCAGCACTAATTCCAAAACGTTTTGGGACACTGAAAAGTCCATGGAGAATAAGAGTACCTCCTCCCAGCTGCACACTGCACTGAGACTAGGAAACACTGTCACCACTGATAAATCCACGATAATTGAGAATTTCAATAAGCATTTCTCTACGGCTGGCCATGCATTCCACCTGGCTACCCCAACCCCGGCCAACAGCGCTGCATCCCCCGCAGCAACTGCCCAGCCCCCCCTCCGCTTCTCCTTCACCCAAATCCAGACAGCTGATGTTCTGAAGAGCTGCAAAATCTGGATCCCTACAAATCAGCTGGGCTAAACAACCTGGACCCTCTCTTCCTAAAATTATCTGCCGCCATTGTTGCAACCCCTATTACTAGTCTGTTCAACCTCTCTTTCGTATCGTCTGAGTCCTAAAGATTGGAAAGCGGCTGCGGCTATCCCCCACTTCAAAAGGGGGACCCAAACTGACCCAAACTGTTACAGGCCTATATCCATCCTGCCAAGCCTTTCTAAAGTCTTCGAAAGCCAAGTGAACAAACAGATCACCGACCATTTTGAATCCCACATACCTTCTCCGCTATGCAATCTGGTTTCCGAGCTGGTCTCGGGTGCACCCCAGCCACGCTCAAGGTCGAAAACGATATCATAACCGCCATCGATAGAAGACAGTACTGTGCAGCCGTCTTCATCGACCTGGCCAAGGCTTTTGACTCTGTCAATCACCGTATTCTTATCGGCAGACTCAACAGCCTTGGTATCTCTAATGACTAACTCGCCTGGTTCACCAACTACTTCTCAGATAGAATTCAGTGTATCAAATCGGAGGGCCTCTGGCAATCTCTATGGGGGTGCCACACGGTTCAATTCTCGGGCCGACTCTTTTCTCTGTATATATCAATGATGTCGCTCTTGCTGATTCTTTGATCCACCTCTACGCAGACGACACCATTCTATATACATATGGCCCTTCTTAGGACACTGTGTCAACAAACCTCCAAACGAGCTTCAACGCCATACAACACTCTTCCGTGGACTCTAACTGCTCGTAAATGCTAGTAAAACGAAATGCATGCCCTTCCCGCACTCGCCTGCCCAACTAGCATCCCTACTCTGGACGGTTCTGACTTAGAATATGTGGACAACTAAAAATACCTAGGTGTCTGGCAAAGACTGTAAACTCTCCTTCCAGACTCACATTAAGTGATTTAACTAGAATCGGCTTCCTGCCTCCTTCACTCATGCTGCCAAACATACCCTCGTAAAACTGACTATCCTACCGATCCTTGACTTCGCCAATGTCATTTACAAAATAGCCTCCAACGCTCTACTCAGCAAATTGGATGTAGTCTATCACAGTGCCATCCGTTTTGTCACCAAAGCCCCAGATACTACCCACCACTGCGACCTGTATGCTCTCGTTGGCTGGTCCTCGCTACATATTCACCGCCAAACCCACTGGCTCCAGGTCATCTATAAGTCTTTTCTAGGTAAAGCTCCGCCTTATCTCAGCTCACTAGTCACCATAGCAACACCCACCCGTAGCACGCGCTCCAGCAGGTATATTTCACTGGTCATCCCCAAAGCCAACACCTCCTTTGGCCCCCTTTCCTTCCAGTTCTCTGCTGCCAATGACTGGAACGAATGGCAAAAATTACTGAAGTTGGAGACTCATATCTCCCTCACTAACTTTAAGCGTCAGCTGTCAGAGCGATCGCTGCAGCTGTACACAGCCCATCTGTAAATAGCCCATCCAACCAACTACCTACCTCATCCCCATATTTGTTTTTGTTTTTCTGCTCTTTTGCACACCAGTATTTCTACTTGCACATCCTCATCTGCACATATCACTCCAGTGTAAATTGCTAAATTGTAATTACTTCACCACTATTTGCCTATTTATTGCCTTACCTCCTTACTGCATTTGCACACACTTTATACAGATTTTTCTATTGTGTTATTGACTGTATGTTTGTTTATCCCATGTGTAACTCTGTGTTGTTTTTGTTGCAGTGCTTTGCTTTGCTTAATCTTGGCCAGGTCGCAGTTGTAAATGAGAACTGGCCTACCTGGTTAAATAAAAGTGAAATTTTAAATAAAATAAAAATGCCATGCCGAGGTTGTCGTTTTGTATTTATACTTTTTCATAACAAAGACGATAAGTTTGATGTCGGATGATAATAGAATGTTCACGATGTCACTGCGACAACTGTCTACAGACATGTCGATCGACCAACTGCAAACCAGCCTTTCGGGTTGGGGTAGGTGAGTATTTACCTGGAAGTCAGGGTTAGGGTTAGGGTAGGGTAGCCAGGCGGAGCGAGAGTTCTCCTGGTACTTAAAGGGACCTCCAAACACCTGGGTGATGGCACTGAGGTTGAAGGCACACACCGCAGACGCTGCTATGCTGTTCCTGAAGGGGAAGAGACGGATAGTGATAAATATACAGTGCCTTCAGAAAGTATTCACACCACTTTACTTTTCCACATTTTGTTGTATTACGAAGTGGGATTAAAATGTTTTAGTTGTCATTTTTTGTCAACTACCTATACAAAATACTCTGTAATGTCAAAGTGGATTTTTTTTCACTTTGACATTACATTTGTAAAAAAGAAAAAGAAAACAATAATATATCTTTAAATAAAACAATAATTTATCTTGATTCAACCCCCTAAGTCAATACATGTTAGAATCACCTTTGGCACTGATTACAGCTGCAAGCCTTGGTGAGACTAAGAGCTTTGCACACCTGGATTGTACAATATTTGCCAATTATTATTTTCTAAATTCTTCAAGTGCTGTCAAATTGGTTGTTGATCATTGCTAGACATTTTAAGGTCTTGCCATAGATTTTTAAGCAGATTTAAGTCAAAACTGGAACTCTGAGACTCAGGAACTTTCATTGTCTTCTTGGTAAGCAACTCCGGTGTAGATTTGGCCTTGTGTTTTAGGTTATTGTCCTGCTGAAAGGTGAATTCATCTTTCTTTTTTCATCCTCAGTTTTCTCCTATCACAGCCATTAAACTCTGTAACTTTTTGGCCTCATGGTGAAATCCCTGAGCGGTTTCCTTCCTCTCCGGCAACTGATTTAGGAAGGACATCTGTATCTTTGTAGTGACTGGGTGTAATGATACACCATCCAAAGTTGAATTAATAACTTCACCATGCTCAAAGGGATATACAATGTCTGCTTTTTATTTTATTTTAATAATAGGTTCAATAGGTTTATTTTTTGCGAGGTTTTGGAAAACCTCCCTGGTCTTTGTGGTTGAATCTATGTTTGAAATTCACAGCTCGACTGACCGACCTTACAGATAATTGTACGTGTGGGATGCAGAAATCTTGTTAAACACTAAAATTGCACACAGAGTCAATGCAACTTATGTGACTTGTTATGTGACTTTTGTTTTTGCTCCTGTATTTATATGGCTTGCCATAACAAGGGGTTGAATACTTATTGACTCAATACATTTAAGCTTTTATTTTTACTTTATTTGGAAACATTTTCGAAAAACAGAATTCCACTTTACATTATGGGGTATTGTGTGTAGGCCAGAACGTGGAAAAAGTCAAGGAGTGTGAATACTTTCTGAAGGCACTGTATACGGTTAGCATTTTGTCTGCTGACTGTCCAGTCTGTGTTTTTGTCCTCTAAATATACCTACACATCTGTCCCTACCAGTTAGTGTCTATAACACAGACTCAGATCCTACTGTGGGTGATGGTGTAAGGTGACTATAAATTTAACACCAGGCATCAATTAAGATGTTCTTCCTCTGTGGCTAAGTGTATGGATCGGGCCTGACGGATAGCTTTGACTTTTCAAACTGTCACTTTCCACAAAAGCATGTCTCTTCTAAGAGGTGAGAAAATTGAAAATGAAAGAAATGAGTTTAAAGTCAAACTGTGAAACTAAACGTGTGTGAATGACGATAGTATGCATAATATGACTGTTCATTTTAAGCTGTGCCTGAAGTATACTTCAGTGTTTTGGCAACTTCAAGGTTTATCAAGCATTAAAAACTGGGTGGTTCGAGCGTTGAACGCTGATTGGCTGACAGCCGTGGTATATCAGACGGGTATGACAAAACATTTATTTTTACTGTACGAACAGCCCTTATCCGTGGTATATTGGACATATACCACACCCCCTCGGGCATTATTGCTTAATAATAGGCAGAATATACCCTCTGTGTGTGTGTGGTGTGTGTGTGTGTGTGTGTGTGTGTGTGTGTGTGTGTGTGTGTGTGTGTGTGTGTGTGTGTGTGTGTGTGTGTGTGTGTGTATGTATGTGTGTGTATGTGTGTATGTGTGTGTGTATATATAGTATAGAATGCGTCTCACACTTACACATTAGTAGTGAAGATCCCATAGAGCAGTTCTAGCTCTGGCAGGTAGAACGTCCCCTGTAGTTCATTATAGTTGAACGGTATCTCTCCCGGTCGAGAGCAGTTCAACCGCGCCTTCATGAACGTGGTCCAGGTGTCCTCCAATAGGAAGCGGCCCCCAATGTCGTTCTTACAGACCCGGGCGGCGCGCGAGAACACGGTCCGACCGCAGTCGTGTTCCACCGCGTTCTCTCGGAAGAAGAAGTAGGTGAAGTTCCCAATGTCGTAGGAGGAGACAAAGTTAGGTTCTGTTGTAGGAAGAGACAAAGTTCGGTTCTGTTAAATGAGGAGACAAACTACTCAGACCACTTGACTTTTTCCACATTTTGTTACGTTACAGCCTTATTCTAAAATGGATTAAATAGTTTTTTCCCCTCCATCAATCTACACACTACCCCATAATGACAAAGCAAAAATAGTTTATAATTTTTTGCAAATGTATAAAAAAAAAATCTAATATCACATTTGCTTAATTAAGTACTCAGACACTTTACTCAGTACTTTGTTTGGCAGCGATTACAGCCTCAAGTCTTCCTGGGTGTGACGCTACAAGCTTGGCACACCTGTATTTGGGGAGTTTCTTCCATTCTTCTCTGCAGATCCACTCAAGCTCTGTCAGGTTGGATGGGGAGCGTTGCTTTACAGCTATTTTCAGGTCTCTCCAGAGATGTTCGATCGGGTTCAAGTCCGGGCTCTGGCTGGGCCACTCAAGGACATTCAGAGACTTGTGCTTAGGGTTGTTGTCCTGTTGAAAGGTTTACCTTCTCCCCAGTCTGAGGTCCTGAGTGCACTGGAGCAGGTTTTCATCAAGTATGTCTGTACTTGGCTCCGTTCATCTTTCCCTCGATCCTGACTAGTCTCCCAGTCCCTGCTGCTGAAAAACATTGCCACAGCATGATGTTGCCAGCGTCATGCTTCACCATAGGGATGGTTCCAGGTTTCCTCCAGACGTGACGCTTGGTTTTCAAGCCAAGAGTTCAATCTTGGTTTCATCTGACCAGAGAATCTTGTTTCTCATGGTCCGAGAGTATTTAGGTGCCTTTTGGCAAACTCCAAGCGGGCTGTCACGTGCCTTTTACTGAGGAGTGGCTTCCGTCTGGCCACTCTACTATAAAGGCCTGATTGATGGAGTGCTGAAGAGATGGTTGTCTTTCTGGAATGTTCTCCCATCTCCACAGAAGAACTCTGGAGCTCTGTCAGAGTGACCATGAGGTTATTGGTCACTTCCCTGAACAAGGCCCTTCTCCCCCGATTGCTCAGTTTGGACGGGCTGCCATCTCTAGGAAGATTCTTGGTGGTTCCAGACGTCTTCCATTTAAGAATGATGGAGGCCACTGTGTTCTTGGGGACCTTCAATGTTTCAGACATATTTGGTACCCTCCCCCAGATCTGTGCCTCGACACAATCCTGTCTCGGAGCTCTACGGACAATTCCTTCGACCTCATGGCTTGGTTTTTGCTCTGACATGTATTGTCAACTGTGGGACCTTATATAGACAGGTGTGTGCTTTTCCAAATCATGTGCAATCAATTGAATTTACCACAAGTGGACTCCAATCAAGTCACAGAAACATCTCAAGGATGATCAATGGAAACAGGATGCACCTGAGCTCAATTTCGAGTCTCATAGCAAAGGGTCTGAATACTTATGTAAATAAGGTGTTTTTATTTTTTATACATTTTCAAAAAATTCTAAAAATCTGTTTTCACTTTGTCATTGTGGGGTATCGTGCATAGATTGATGAGGAAAATTATTTTTGAATCAGGCTGTAACGTAACAAAATGTGAAAAAAGTCAATGGGTCTGAATACTTTCCGAATGCACTGTATATGACAGTGAGTTCTGAGTGATTGACTAGGGGTCCATAGGAATGTAAGGTTGAGGTGATTAGTCTTAATAAATGATGGCATTGTTATTAATGACTTTGTGTTTCAAAATTAATTATTAATCAAGGGAAACCCTAAAGGTTAGGATGAGGTATGACCAAAACACTGGTGTAGTGTAATAGTTGTCAACCCATCTAAAACCGCTGACCTTCCTAGAGCACTCATTGATGAGCTGTTCATTTTTATGTATGACATTATTGGACCTTAACCACACGCTTTATCCTCTCTGACAGTGATTTAATTCACTTTTAAATGAAAGAGTTTTTTCCCCTTGTTTGCTCTTTCAACCCCTCCTCTCCTCTGAACCTTTGCACAGCATCACAGGAGAAAAGAGAGAAAAAAATCAATTTGCCATAAAATTAGTTATTAAACCTTTTCTCAAAGGTTGTCGCGGCGCTATGTATGTGGTGGCTTTTAATTTATTTTTTCAATCTGGCTTTAATGTGAATCAGATAAAATCCTGACAAGATAGCGATTGACCTGCTCTTTTAGAGCAAGTGAACGACTGAAGCAGCGTATTCAATCAGCAGCCGTGTTCCAGGTAGGGTGTGCTGTTGAACTGGGATACACTGAGCTCTTCAGAACGACACACTCATTTCATTGTTTCAGTACCAGATGGAAATGTCACTTTTATGTCCTTCAAAAGGAAAGAACGAAATATGTAAAAATATGTATACAGTATATATATATTTTTTGAAAGAAGCTAAAACCTTTAGTCCCGGCTGGGTTAATTTTCTTGAAGAAAATCAAACAAAAAAGTGTGGATATGTTCTTTGTCATCAATACACTGCATGGCAGTGACAGACGTCCGTATCACTGACATTTTGACACTTCCTGTATAAACACCACCAGCTTACTTCTACCCTTTCCCCCTCATCCACCCCTTTTCTCCTTCTATATGAACTAATTTTCCTCCTCTCTATACCTTTACTGCTTATCCCCCTGCCCCCTTACCACCTTCCATTTCCCAGACTACAATTGAGCCATTTGGAGTTGTACTAAGCAGTGCATTATTGGCAGCAGCCGCCTATCTCCTACCGCTTGCTTCTCTACCCCTACTACCCTTACCTCTACCCGGTACCCCATCCTACCATTGAGCCATTTGGAGTTGTACTGTGCAGTGCGTAGAGGCGGCAGCCCCCCCAGACTGCGGTAGATAGCTGGGTCTCTGCCAGAGAAGTCCATGGCGGTGGCAGCATAGAGCTCTCCACTGGAGGTGATCAGCGCTGTGGAGTTATGGAGAGGGTTGTAGGGACAACGGGCCATCCCACTGATCTGGTCATGGATTTCTGTCAGGTTGGTCAGCTAGAGGGGGTGGGGGAGAGAGGGTGAAGAGGGGGAAGAGGGGGAGAAGATGAGGGGCAGGAGGAGGGAGAGGATTAATATGTTTATAATGTACACAAATGCCCGCAGGACTGGAGAGAGAGGGAGTGTGGGAGTGCACTTAATGCATTGATATCTGCACACATCACATGGTTTTTAACTCCCCCTCTCCTTGACTGGAATTCGTCACTCCCATACAAACATTGATGGGTCTCAATTACAGTTTCAGCAGAATGATCACACAATGAGACAAGGCAAAACATTGAGCACGTTGCTTGGTTACCACAGAACAAAGGGAGAGATTTGAAGTTTGACTTGAATAATTGATTATGATAGTAAAAGTTCAGTAAAAGTAAAACAGAGAAGTCACAATTGGCAGCATTTCTAGTTGATAAAGGCAAAGCAGTGTGAGGGCAGACTGTTCTACAAATAACCTTTATATGTTTGTTTATTTCACCACTATGCAGATTT
The DNA here is from genome assembly GCA_030435695.1 of Brachymystax lenok tsinlingensis. NCBI lineage: Eukaryota > Metazoa > Chordata > Actinopteri > Salmoniformes > Salmonidae > Brachymystax > Brachymystax lenok. Next base: position 19,005,754 of record CM059782.1, read on the forward strand.
CTCATCTCATAACTAGCTTGTCATCGCTAACATCCAGCTCGTTCCTGCTAATGCTAATCATTGCCTACTCCACACATACAGTCAATACCAACAGACACAGACATACATACACATGTACCGCTTGGTTGGTTCAACATGAGCTCATTTAAATGACAAAACTTTATTTATCAATTTTCAGAAATGTTGTGGAATTTGTTTTTATTTTAAGAAATTATCAAATAAATGATTGTGTTTTTTCACTATCTCATCATGATGGCATGGGGTTGTTTAATGACAGACATATTTTATGTTTAAAATTTATGACTTGGTGGTTTCAATTCAGAAAGACAAATATATATTTTTGCTAAATGCTATATATCCGCCTCACTCTCAGAGAAATAAGTAGTACTGCTACAGTAGGTTTTAATAACTTCTTCAGGATCGGTGGGTCCCCCATGAGACAGTTGAGCTAACGTTGGCTAATGCGATTAGCATGAGGTTGTAAGTAACAAAAACATTTCCCAGGACATAGACATATCTGATATTGGCAGAAAGTTTAAATTCTTGTTAATCTAACTGCACTGTCAAATTTACAGTAGCTATTACAGTGAAATAATACCATGCTATTGTTTGAGGAGAGTGCACAGTTATGAACTTGAAAAGTTATTAATAAACCAATTAGGCACATTTGGGCAGTCTTGATACAACATTTTGAACAGAAATGTAATGGTTCATTGGATCAGTCTAAAACTTTGCACATACACTGCCGCCATCTAATGCCCAAAATCTAAATTTCGCCTGGGCTGGAATAATACATTATGGCCTTTCTCTTGCATTTCAAAGATGGTACAAAAAAAATTGATTTTTTTTTTTTTTTCTTTGTATTATCTTTTACCAGGTCTAATGTGCTATATTCTCCTACATTCCTTTCACATTTTCACAAACGTCAAAGTGTTTCCTTTCAAATGGTATCAAGAATATGCATATCCTTGCTTCAATGCCTGAGCTACAGGCAGTTAGATTTGGGTATGTCATTTAAGGCGAAAATTGAAAAAAAGGGTCCGATCCTTATTAAACAGTCAAATGTAACAAATAACTACATTTTTTATAAAGACATTTAGAAATTATACTGCACATTTGTGACATCAATATAATTTTTTAAATTCAATACAGTAATATGACATATGTATGTAACATGTACATTTGACATTTTAAACATTTTAATCATTTAGCAGATGCTCTTATCCAGAGAGTAAGTGCATTCATCTTAAGATAGCTAGGTGAGACAACCACATATCACAGTCAAATAAACAGGATACAAACATTCCATTCCAGCGAAACAATGGACATATAGTTTCGCAAACAAATCTGAGAACAGTAATATTTTACACACACATGAAGGTGCCCATAAGCAATCATTTCTGATGAAAAAACACAAATGTGAAAAATTGGTGGATATAGTGTTTGGGAAATAAACTCTTCATTTGGACCGACTTCAGATTAGAAAGAAGGATATGGAACAATAAACATTGTCATGCCTGTGAAACGGCTGTTTCTCCTCTAGGAAGAAACCTGTCTCGTATTGTTACTGTTAGACCATCTTACAGAACCCATAGCTCAAATCCTACCTTTAGCTATCAAGTTTGGATACAAAACCAATCCCTGGAGAATCAATCGAGGTAAAATAGAGGCAACCTACAGTCTACCTACGCAGTTCCCAGCACAGAGCTCTTAAGGCCATATATATGTGGGTGGGTATTGCTGGTAATTAGCTATAGCATCTTTTTAGGCAAGAATATGACTCTTCCCACAGCCTTTTATAATAAGCTTAACCTATCCAAAACTACACTCTAAGAACAAGAACACAACATCTGGAACAGGACCAATGCTAATAGAAAACCTCCATCTTCACTGTACTTCCTGGAGAAGTTCATGCACTTTTTATTCCTCCTGGTTTGGTTGTTCTAATGACTAGTGGACATACATCTGTTTTCCTTCATAAAGCATTATTAAACCACATCAGCGACTTAGGGAAAGCCTCTCTTTTTTCACAAGCAGCTCCATGCGAAGCTCAGAGCTCAGACGTTTGGTTTGTCTGCCTTTGAAAGCGAGGCCAAATCCAGCTCTCCGCGTTTAAAAATACTCTACAGTCCGACCTACACTTGGCCCTAAGACAGTGCACTTGTTCCCAATAAAAACCCACCCAACATAAACTGAGGCAAAAGCCTTGGATATGTTTAAGAGCTGGAATGTACACAGTGTTTTCTTTGCCAATATGTAATTTTAACTCATGGTGTAACCGTGAAGGAGAGATGCTTAGGGCAAGGCTTCCACCTCCATTCCTATCAATCTAAACCATGAGGTATTTTTATACATTTATATAAACCATCATTCTGTACTTCACATTTATGGTTAACCACAGACTGTTGTAGAAATGTATATCTTTGTTTCAATGGAAACCCTTCCAAAGAACTTTAAAGGCTTACTAATTCCCCAAATTCCCCAAAGGTTCTGCAATGGTCAATTTTAGGGCCGCTATAGTTTCTTTCCCCCCCCACTAACCATCGCATTAAACTATGAGGCAACGCTACACATTTACTCACATCAACCCAGGTGTGTTCTTAACTGCACATCCTGCCTGACATGCAGAAGATAATCAGCACAGGAATATCTAACCATACAGAACACAAGCTTTGTCCAACTGACACACTGAAGCTTCTCTCTAATTCTGGCTTGAGTTTCAGGTTAATCAATGAGAGATGGACTTTCCACTTCCTTAAATACGTGATGCTCATTAATAAAACAGCCTAAGAGCGGGTCACTTTGTATAGATTTACTATAGTGGGTTGATTTGGACCACCGTTGGTTCCGTCAACACAAACTACCTCCGCTCCGGGCCTCCGGTCTGACCCAGCTTGACCCAACAAGAGTCACTGTGTCTGGGCCTGAAGTCTGCGATGAAAGGGGGTATTGATGGAGCTCATTCTGTGTGTTGAGGGAAGTGTTTGGGTCGAGCTGGGTCTGTAAGACGGGTGGAATGGGGATAGAGTATAGATAGAGGCTGCATCTATCATGCATATTAAAGCAATGGAGTGAATGAGTTCTCTCTTCAGGACACACAGCAGCTGTGGTTGGGAGGACAGGCTGGGGAAACGGGTCACTTTCACACCTCTAATAGCCAATCATTTGAGACACACTCAGTGCTGTTGACTTGGCTTTCAGATCATCTCTCTTTCTCTCCCTTCCTTCCTGGTCAGTTGCCATGTTACACTTCCTTGCAGCCGTCTCATAAATGTGATCAGACACAGAGAGAGAGACAGCCAAGCAGGTGTTAGGTGTCTGATGATTCATAGCTGTCTACAGGGCAGCAAAGAGGACATTGGGTCTGCAATAATAAGTTCTATATAATCATCATTATCATGATCAAAATCATCATCATCATCACCATCATCATCACCATCCTCATCATCATGACCACCATACTCATCGTACTAGTCCTCATCTTCATCATACTCATCATACTCATTCTCATCATCATCTTCATCATCCTCATCATCATCATACTCATTCTCATCATCCTCATAATCTTCATCCTCCTCCTCATCATACTCATCATCCTCATCATCATACTCATTATCATCACACTCATTATCATAATCATCATCATACTCATTATCCTAATCATCATAGTCATCATTATCATCACACTCATTATCATCACTCATCATCATCATCATACTCATGAGTCCTCATCATACTCATCATCATCATCATACTCATGAGTCCTCATCATACTCATCATCATCATACTCATAATTATCATCACACTCATCATCATCATACTCATCATCCTCATCATCATACTCATCATTATCGTCACACTCATTATCATAATCATCATCATACTCATCATCCTAACCATCATACTCATCATCATTATCATCACACTCATTATCATAATCATACTCATCATCCTCATCATCATACTCATCATTATCATCACACTCATTATCATCATACTCATCATCATCATCTTACTCATGAGTCCTCATCATACTCATCATCATCATACTCATGAGTCCTCATCATACTCATCATCATCATACTCATCATTATCATCACACTCATCATCATCATCCTCATTATCCTCATCATCATCATCATCATCATCATCATCCTCATCATCATCATCATCATTATCATCACACTCATTATCATCACACTCATCATCATCATACTCATCATCATCCTCCTCATCCTCATCATCATACTCATCATCATCATTATCAGTAGCAATATCATCATCGCCATTATCAATAGCATGACTAGAGGATTGCATTCTCTCATTTCTGACAAATCCATAGTGGGCAAAATATTATCCTGCCATTCAAGGCCATAAATATTGATAAGGTCTTGAAATTAATGAATATGTTGTCATGAATGAGGACATTTGGACAGAATTCATTTCAGTAAATGCCTGTAAAGACAGTGAATGGGTCATTAACGGGATATTAATCTGTGGTTATGTACACACATTATGATAACTAAATGCATATTTCTTTCCTTCTCCTTCTCCTCTCCCTCGCTCTCTCTCTCCCTCCCTTGGAATCTTTCTCTCTCTCTTTCCCTCCATCTTTGTCGCTCTCGATCCCTCTCTCTCTCCCTCTCAATCACCTTCTCTGTCGCATCCAATACCTCTCTCTCTCCCTCCCTCCCTCGCGATCTCTCCCTCCCTCAATCCCTCTCTCACACTCAATCCCTCTCTCTCCCTCTCCCTCTCTGTCGCACTCGATACCTCTATCTCCCTCTCCCTCCCTGACTCTCCATCCCTCTCGGTTGCACTCTTTCTCTCCCTCCCTCGCGATCTCTCTCTCCCTCCCTCGCAATCTCTCTCCCTCCCTCGCAATCTCTCTCTCTCTCCCTCCCTCACAATCTCTCTCTCTCTCCCTCCCTCGCAATCTCTCTCTCTCTCTCCCTCCCTCGCAATCTCTCTCTCCCTCCCACGCAATCTCTCTCTCCCTCCCTCGCAATCTCTCTCTCCCTCCCTCGCAATCTCTCTCTCCCTCCCTCCCTCGCAATCTCTCTCTCCCTCCATCTCTCTCCCTCCCTCGCCATGTCTCTCTCTCGCTCTCTAAACCTCTCTGTCGCTCTCGATCCCTTTCTTTCTCCGTCTCGCCTGATCCCCCACTCTCTCCTTCCCTTTGTCACACTCGATCCTTCGCTCTTTCCCTCTCTCCCGATCCCCCTCTCTGTCGCACTCAATCCCTTTTTGTCTCTCTCGCTCTCCCTCTCTCTATAGCTATGCAGTACTTATCTTTCATATTAGCAGACCCACTCAGAGTGTTCTCCTATAACAGGGCTGATGAAATACCATCGTAATAATGTTTTGGCATTTATACTATATGTATTTCTGACGGAGTAGTCGTTATGAGACAGTGACCTTTGCATTTGCTGCTAACAAAATTAAAAATAAAATAAAAAAACACTGTCCCTCCCTCCACCTACCCACCATATAATATAACTAACAACCCACACACTTCAGGTTAAACTGCAGGTTTATATACAGTAGGTGGAATAGAACTAGAAGTAGAGGAGGATAGAGTAGTAGAGGAGAGGAAAAGAAAAGATAGTTGCAGATAAGAAAGTAAAGTAGAGGAGAGAAGAAAAAAGGAGAGGAGAGGATAGAAGAGACATGATTAGATTCTTACAGTGCGGTTGGTGCAGATGGGTGTGAAAGCATTGGTTCCACAGGTGAACAGTCTATCTCCATTCACCAGCAGCACTCTGATGTAATTCTGACACTCCTCCTGTGGAGAGGACAGAACAGCACAGCTAACATTAGCACTAATAGAATGACACAAACACAGGAATAAACACCTTAACCAAGTTTCAAGTATTTGCCATTTGTAAGTACATACATTGGAATTTCTCTTCAACGAGAGCTCAAAAAAGGTAGAAGAAGATTAAAAAAATCCACAAAGATTACATATAATACAAATAATCACATATGCAAGATAAGAAAGTATATGTGTAAATACTAGCCAGTCACATCCAAACATTGGACTAACTCTGAATAATGACGCTGCAGCCCTAGAGTACCTACAGATGTAGGATCTTAATTTAAGCCAGTTTGCTACAGCAGGAAAATAATCCTGCAGCAACATTTTTTGTAAGGGAAAATTAAGTCTAAAATTTCAAAGTGGAAATTACAAACTTCAGAAGCCTTTTTAAACCTCATGTTTTAAATTTCCAGCATTGCAGGAAAGTTCTCCTGCAACAGGGTGATCAAATTAAGATCATACATCTGTATCAGGAGTTTTTCTTTGCCTCTGTTGCCTTGGCTAATCCTTTGGGGGTTAGCTTTAAGCCTGGGTTGAAAAGTGCTATACAAATAAAAATGAATAAAATGTGATTGATTGAAACAGTGTAACAACACGACCTCTGTTTCCCCCAACACTATTCACACTGTTCAGTCTGTCAGGGACTTTGTTAAAAACACACAACACTAACATGTTGCTAGCAGTGAGAAGTCGTGTCAGAACATGGTGGATGTGTGTTTTTGCATCGTCTGACTGGAGTCTTAAAATAAACCACTTGTATGGTAAGTTCCCCAGAGTCCGTCTGAAGGGACCTGGGGCTTGTGGTCCTGAGGGCCCTTGTTCAGATTTAGGGCCAGTAAATCAGACTGTCTGGTGTACTAGAGATGCCCGGAACCCCTCTCTGACTCTCTTTATCCCTCTCTTTCTTGCTCTTCTATCTCCCTTTCTCTCGCTTTCACTCTCGCTCTCTCCTCCACCTCTCTCTCTATCAGTGGTGCCTGATTTAGGAGTGTTACAAGGGACCGCTGAAAGGTTAGTGGGAGCTGTGTATGTGTGTCTGTGGGAGGGGTAGAAGTCGGGTATATTTTATTTCCCCCTATCAAGATGGAAGTTAACTCGTAAAACGATTCATTTTCTTGTACTAAGCACATTGTATATGTGTGTCTCTCTCACTGTGTGTTCGTGTGTCTTGCTGTGTGTGTGTGTCTGCCTGTGTGTATAACTCAACTCAGCACGGCCGTTGATCCCCCAGCAAATAAGAAGCTGATTTTAATGTGTGTCTTGCGTCACAGTGTTGAAGACTTCCTGACAAACGTTCAGGCTCCTTATAGTAACACGGAGACTGTTATGCACGGCTCTCGAATGACAAACCAGACAGAGCTGCCGATCAACTCCCGTCAAGTCAATTTAAGTCCCTTTTCTTCTCCTGGTGGAAATAAATCAAAGGCGGTTCAGAGAGGCAGACACTGGCTTTAAAGAGCACAATCACTTGTAAATTCACTCAAGGCGGAGACACCGTATCTGAGAAATAACTTAAGTTACGGTATATTGCTGTGCGGCGGACTAAGTAATAAAATACCCAACTCTGCCAAGTAAAAGGGAGAGATAAAGAGAGAGAGTGAGAGAGCGAGAGAGTGTGAGAGAGCGTGAGTGTGAGAGAAAGAGAGAGAGAAAGAGAGACATAAAAATGCAGAGAATTATGTCTTTAATGCTATTCTTAGTGTTCTGTACATTACTGGAGTGTATCTTCAGAAGCAACAACAAGAAAAACAATTCCTTAGGACTAAGGTAGTTTAGTCTGTAATTCAGAATGACAATCATACACTGTCCAGTCCCTTCACGCCTATTATGTGTTTTGTGTGTGTGTGTTATAGGCCTCTAACCACCTTTCACAGAGGGATAAACACACAGGCAAATCTCTCAGACTCCAACCAAAAAACTGAAATACCCACGAGGCCCCTGCAGTTCAGCACACGGTCACATTCAGTTATAAAGCATGTTATTTGGAGGAGGGTATGCAGGAAAACCACACATACACACACAAACAAACAGAAGAAAGGAAAACAGTGTCTGTGTATAGTCAGTTTAAATGAAAAGGTGTGTACTAAACCAACTAAATCCTACTTCAGACATAAAACCCACATTGTTGTCCATGAGGGGGTTTTCTCCAGTTTGAGTGAAGTCTAAGTTAAGTCTGAGTTATGAGTGGGTTTGTTTCATGTTGGGATTAGTGTGTTAACGGCCTCACCTCTGACTTGCCCTGACTGAAGCAGGCTCCTTAGGTGAACTCATCACAGTTGTGTGTGTGTGCGCACGTGCGCGTGTATACACACACAGCGCTCACTGATACAGACAGAGTGTATTCTAGAAATTACCGTACTGCTTTTGAATCATCACTTTTAGAGAGAAATTAACTAAAGTGGTACCAAGTGAGTAACAAACCTGGGTAAAACTTTCTATGAAGTCCATATGCACACTGCATTATACAGCATTAGACATGCACTCGTAATGCAATATAAGCATAGTTATAGACACACATAGACTCATAAAGACTCATAATAGACCAATGGTCATAATGCATTATAAGTATCATCATAATCACTTAGAATACACTGCAACATTGTGCTTCATAATCTCTTCTTCCTCAAGGATCATACAGGGTTATAATGACTATCAGTGCCATGCATTTCTAACGGTTTAGTCAATGAGCAGCACATGATTATTGCTGCATCCTAATCTTTGTTATGGAGTGTTATAGCATACCCATAAGCCACTATAAAGGAATAGTTGATTGCTTTAGGTAAAGTGATGAAATGCCTGAGGTAGACAGATATGTTAAACCATAAACTGCTCCTAAAGTGGTCAAAGTCTGCTTTCAGTCAAGTGAAACTTTCTGAATGTTTCATGATGAGAAGCTGTAACACAAAGCTCTTCATTCTTTCACTCCTTTTTTTTATTAAAAACATAACAGAAATTGGTTTCAAATCTTACAATTTACTACTTGGAATTCCTGCACATTGTAATAACATAAATCATCCCAAAAATAAAAAGACAAAATCAATTTCATCACTTTACCTAAAGCAATCAACTATTCAACTACTTCACAGAAAGTGTTACCCACACCAGAAAGTAACAAACTGCGCACCTACTACCTTTTTAAATGCTCTTTTGGGACAGAACCCAACGTACAAACTGTTCATCCAAGCAATATCAAAGCTCTTTTGCAAAATGTTGATTTGGAGTGGGCCTTCTCGCTATTAAGACTGGTCGATACACAAACACTCCCCTAGATAAACGTGTATGTATTTTTTGTAACAATGGTTACATTGAAAAAGAAGTTCATGCCTTCCTTGCTTTACTGTGGGTTGTACAACAACATTAGAGATGATCCTTACTATGGGTTGTACAACAACATTAGAGATGATCTTTACTGTGGGTTGTACAACAACATTAGAGATGATCTTTACTGTGGGTTGTACAACAACATTAGAGATGATCTTTACTGTGGGTTGTACAACAACATTAGAGATGATCTTTACTGTGGGTTGTACAACAACATTAGAGATGATCTTTACTGTGGGTTGTACAACAACATTAGAGATGATCTTTCTTTACTGTGGGATGTACAACAACATTAGAGATGGTCTTTCCTGTGGAATGTACAACAACATTAGAGGTGATCTTTACTGTGAGTTGTACAACATTAGAGATGATTTTTTACTGTGGGTCGTACAACAACATTAGAGATGATCTTTACTGTGGGTTGTACAACAACATTAGAGATGATCTTTACTGTGGGTTGTACAACAACATTAGAGATGATCTTTACTGTGGGTTGTACAACAACATTAGAGATGATCTTTACTGTGGGTTGTACAACAACATTAGAGATGATCCTTACTATGGGTTGTACAACAACATTGGAGATGATCTTTACTGTGGGTTGTACAACAACATTAGAGATGATCCTTACTATGGGTTGTACAACAACATTAGAGATGATCTTTACTGTGGGTTGTACAACAACATTAGAGATGATCTTTACTGTGGGTCGTACAACAACATTAGAGATGATCTTTACTGTGGGTTGTACAACAACATTAGAGATGATCTTTACTGTGGGTTGTACAACAACATTAGAGATGATCTTTACTGTGGGATGGAAAAACAACATTAGACATGATATTTTTGGTCAGCAATCCAGCCAAAATGAACATGTTTTTAATGGTTTTGATGAAAATAATAAACTATGGGAAATGTCATTAAGAAAAATGTCTGAGCCATGTGAATGTCTGAGCCATGTGAATGTCTGAGCCATGTGAATGTCTGAGCCATGTAAATGTCTGAGCCAAAACCTGCCATCTTATCCTCCAACGGTTTAATAAAGGTTAAATAAAATAAAACGGAGAGGATTTCTTTTTAAGTGCCTAATTGTCCTTTCATCCACTGTATTTAATAAAATACAATAATTATGCATACATGTGTATAGATGATGCAATGTACCATGTTTGACCATGACTGTGTTTAGTGTTTCAACTCAATTTGAGCGGTCCACAATGTGCTTAAAAAAAACTGTATTTTATATTATTATGAAGTGATATTTAAATACATTGTTCTCACGAACTAACAAACACACACACACACACAAACAGAAGAAAGGAAAACAGTGTCTGTGTATAGTCAGTTTAAATGAAAAGGCGTCTACTAAACCCACTAAATCCTACTTCAGACATAACTCACACATTGTTGTCCATGAGGGGTTTTCTCCAGTTTGAGTGAAGTCTAAGTTAAGTCTGAGTTATGTGTGGGTTTGTTTCATGTTGGGATGAGTGTGTTAACGGCCTCACCTCTGACTTTCCCCGACTGAAGCAGGCTCCTTTAGTGAACTCATCACAGTGCCACTCCGCCTCCTGTCAACACAAAAATAACATTAGAAACTCAAGACACTGGTGTTAAACTGCATTAGAAACAGACACTGAAACAGCATGGCACAATGGAAACACATAGGCATTAAACGAAGAGAACATTAAACATTGGGCAAAAAATATGAATTGTTCATTAACAACTTTGTAAACCAACAATAAAACAACTTTTAGAAACACTCAATAAACTGACACTTGAGAAGTAGCCAACAGTTTAATAATGAACAATGACAACATTCTACAATAGCTGTTTTCTGTAGGCAGGTATACCACATCACATAGATTAAAATACGGTGTAGACTATTTCCTCCAGTCTAGAGTTTGTTTGACCAGGTGGTATAGTATTGGCCACTACAAGTATAGTATAGTATTGGCCACTACAAGTATAGTATAGTATTGGCCACTACAAGTATAGTATAGTATTGGCCACTACAAGTATAGTATAGTATAGTATTGGCCACTACAACTTTCCCTTTCCCATTCATTTATATGGCTGTGGTTCATCGACCCACACAGAGGCTGAATGAATGCATCTTACACAGCAGACTGCATCGTATCGGTGTATCAGTACACGTTAAATACGAACACTGAATTCAATTAACGCGCCCACCCACCAGGGCCCAATCCAGACACGAGGGAGCGAGCACAGAGACGGATGACAATGTGATTTACACCAGGGGTGAAAATGAGGGATACTTAGACATGAGAGAGCAAGCACAGAACTGAATGTCAATGTGATTTACATGGGAGGAAATGTTGAGATGCTGTTCATGTTTTTACTAGCAGAGAGGAATTAGGAGATAAAACCTAGGCCTATCCTCTAAGGGGGAGAATTCAATACACTCAGATTTTTCAACTGTAATTTCACTTCTGGTCCTCCAGGGGGTCTTCATTGATAAAGGTTCTGTAGTAATGGAATGAAATGACTGCTGGTGTCAAGCCAGTGAAACGATGGAGGGACGGAGGAGGAGAACAGCCATTACCGCCACTCCAGAGTGTTTCTGTAGTAATTACTGTACCACTGTAACTTCATGTACCACTCCGTAAGTTTATGAACCACTTGATAGCTATAAGTCCCATTGTAATTGTATGTTTCACTGTAACTCTAGACCACATTCCCCAATCTTTCATTTAGCCAGGTAAATCATGGAGAGCAGTTTCTATTTTTACAATATGGTAAACTACTTGAGGGAACTTTATACTGTATGGACAATTTTTTTAGGATATAAAATAAATAATTTCATCTTAAATATACTCTAGATTTCAACTTTGTATCAGGACGAAACAGGGGAAAGTAGCCTAATGAGTTGAAACCCCCTTTAACATACCAAACACATGATTATAATGTTTCCATCTGATTCAGAAATGAAAGTTGTATGTCAGCTGTATATCGTGCAGACAGAAAGAGAGGCTAAGTTGAAACCCCTCAACAGAAACGTTCTTTAATTTCCTCCTCAGAGAGGAACAGTGCACTGAAATTCTCCTCAGTGGTTTTTATGAGGAAGCCGTAACTCCACCGTCCCAATGGCCTAAAAGTAGTAACAGGAAGTAGAGATATTGCACGCACACACACACACACACGCACACACGCACAGGTAGCCTAGAGGTTAGCGCATTGGGCCATTAATCCGAAAGGTTCCTGGTTCGAATTCCGGGGCCGGCAAGGTGAAAAAATCTGTTGCTGTGCCCCTGTGCAAATTTCACTCCCTGGGGTATCTCAAGGGGAGTTGGGATAAGCAAAAAAACACATTTGTGTGTAACAGGACAAAATATAAGCACCCCTCAAATAATTCTAATTCTAATTATTACACACACACCTGGCAGGTTCACGTGGGAACAGGAGGCGGGAGAAGGGGGGATGAGAAGGAGAAAGAAAATAGGATAGAGGCCCAGCATAAAGTGGAGGGAGGCAGAAGGTGGTGGATTGTGTGTGTGCGTGTGTGCGCGGCCACCACTCAGCTGTATCTGTCAGGATGCCAGATGACATTCCAGGCCAAAGCTAGCTATTTTAGGGACAGTGCTCCTCTGACACAAACCACACATCAGCACTAGCAGCTCAGCATGCCAACCCAGCTTGCACAGCACTGGCTGTCCCTACGAGTAGGCTATGTGTGTGCAGTACGTGCTCTCAGAAATTACAGGGGAAATACCAAAAGGTTTGGTCTAACTCAAACACAACCATTCTCTGGTCCATCTATGATATGGTGTTAGATAGTAATGACGAGGTAACATAATCTATAATATTACGAAAGAGCTTTGTGGGCACTAACGGATTCAATAAAACAAATCATTCAACTGTATTATAATCAAATATAAATAGAACAATTAAGAAGAGATTCAATACTTATACTTATTCCACTTTCAAAAACGGCTATTATAATAAAATATGAAGTGAATATTATCCATCTTTCCTAAAACCAGTAATATTGGCATCATTTACCACCTCTCACACCCCAGTACCTCAGTGCCAAGACATCAAATGGGCCAGAATACCTAGCCGTGCATCGATGCGAAATCTAGAACCAAAATCTTCAAACATTAAACACCCATTACAACACTATTATTTAGACTCATTGTGCTCTGAAGACGAAATAGCTCTCTCAAAGTGAAATATAATCTCTGGTGTGCTGACATATATTCTAATTATCAGCTCTCAACTGTAGGTCTCTGATACACAGACCTTTTCAGTTGGAAAGAAAAGCTGCTTTTCAGAAGTATCTACTGGTCAGAAAGCAGCTGTAGGGCATAATCACATGCAGGCATTCAGTGTTTGGGACTTAAAGTGATTTGAATCTGGAGATATGCATGTTCTCTCTGCCCACCCTCTCTCTTCACTACACTGTCCTCAGTACTGTTTGGTAACCAAGAGATGAGCCTTTGTGCAGAGACCATGTGTGTGTCTTTACTACTAAGAGGCCCATTGTTACCCTAAGGTGGGTGTTAGGGAGAGACAGAGAGAGCGTGGTCAAAGGACAGACAGAGGCAGAGAACATAGGACAGGGACTTAGGCAGAGAGAGGAGGGAGAGCAAGGAAGAGAAATGGAAAGACAGAGAGAAAAACAGAGAAGGACAGAGAAAGAGAGGGAGGGAGACAGACAGACAGAGAATCCAAAACAGTGTTCTTCTCCCCAGACCCAGACATGATAGCATCTATTTTGCATTAAGAGAGCCACACTTTATGTCTAGAGTAGATACTGTCTTGGGACTCCTTCATAAGACTAGGACATTATGAGGAGAGACAGAGAGCAGAGACATCTGTATCGGTTCGAAATGTCTTTTGACCGTTTTTTTGTAGTTGCGACATTTAGAATTCTGACTGATGTCTGGCTGATGTAAGCCGATGAAAGGTTCTGACAAGAAATTGGCCCTGAAGTCATATTCAAATGTGTGTCTGTTTCACTACAGTCCCAGATAGTTACAGTCGTCAGAGCAGAGCTGTCAGTCAACATGTAGGTAGGGTATTTAAAATCTTAATCAGGTATGCTTTAACTGACTGAAAAACATTCCAACTCCACAGAGACTGTAGTCTCACCATAATGTATGACATCAAATATGAAGGTGTTCAGTATACACAGGGCAGACAGTCAATTAGTCACTATCAGTGTCAACATTAACCATCATCCAGGGTCAAACCATTATTTTCCGAACCCCATCACCCCTCTCAGCCCCTTTAATGGACTAGTCCAAGTTATCATTGAGTGTGCTGTGTATCTCTATTCTGTGCCCCCATTCCACTAACTCAGTCCTCTGTATTATTCCATGCATTTAAATGGAGGAGTTATTCCGACTTGGCCAATTTAAATAAGCTGTGCTATTGGAGCTAGCAGAGGTGTTCCGTTAGCGCTTGCTAAGCAGGGGTAATTGTCTCTCAGACAGAAAGCATGATGGGAAGAGAGAAGCTGCTGAAATACAACACACTGGGAACTGGGATTTTGCATCTTGCAGTAGATGTCTTCATTATAGCAACAATAAAAAAATTATGGCATATTTGTACCATGAATGCATAAATGGCCCATTAATAAAAGAAGAAGGCTTGGATAAATACATGTATATCTGCTATTTATTTCACATACTGCACTCCACACTGAATGTGAACAATGCTACTGCCACTACAGAACTCGTCCAGCAATAATTGCCTAATGCTTCGATCCACAACACTGTCTGAAAAACTAGACTGCCTCTGTGTTCCAGTTGAGATTTTCTGTGTCAGAGGAAATAGCCTACTAATGATGGATTTAAAACATCCTGTCTCTCTGAAAATCGTTCTATTAATGATAGAACAGAGGGAGAGAGAAAGAGAAGAGAGAGAGAAACAGGACAGGAAGGAAGGAACACTGAGGTCTAGAACCCAGGTGATCATCCATCACCGTGGGCAACACAATGGGATGTGAACACAATGCAGACAGAGAGCAGGTGATTCATCAAGGAACTGCTCGGTCCAACCCACAGCAGCTACTGCACAGGGTGTACAGGGTGCAAAAGCTCATGGAAGTACGGCACAGTGGTGCCAATGCTGACTCTGCTGACTGGGGTTGGCAAGGGGTGAGGGTAGGACAGTGAGGGAGTAGGGGGTAAGGCTAGGGGGTAAGGAGGGGGTAGAAGGGGGTAAGGGGTGGGGTATTGACATAGGGGCTGTTCACACTACACATTCTAGTCATTGCAGAGTAGGCCTACTTTACCTGCTGCCAGATTCTATATAAACCAGATTCTGAGTGTGTGTTTTTGTTGTAAACAATCCATCTGATGGCAATCAGAAACTTCTCAGAAACTTTTCACTTCAAATCATTGTTTTTCTTTGTATTCTGAGTGTTACAACACAAAAACAGTTCATCAGACAAAGTACTCTCTCGCCTGAGCCGTCTGTACCCTTCCTGTTCATAGCCCCAAATGAAGAGATAATCCATGGGGAATGCAATCAAAGACACACAGAAATTGCAAAAGAGTTCTCTCGCTCTCGCTCTCTCTCTCGCTCTCTCTTCATCTCCAATGTTATCCCTTCTTCTCAGAGCAGAGGACTTCACTTCTACTCTCCCTTATGTTTTTCTAAAACCTTTACTTTATTGTTCATTACTGGCAGGGAGTAGGAAGAGAGAGGGGGAGAGAAAGTGGGAGGGAAGAAGAGCGTTTTGCTGAGGTAACAGAGGCCAGTGAGATTATGATAGCAGGCCTCAGCCAGTATCGATCTCCTGGTGAACTCTATATCTGCAGTACCACAGGATAGACACAAGGCAGTTAGCTGGCTAGCGGCACATCAACTGCCACCGCTCTGAAACTCCAAACAACACAACACTGCCAAGAGGCTCCAGGTTTCATTTTAAGTGATGAGGGTTAGTTTGAGGGGAAATGAGAGAGATTTTAATAATAATGCCGGAAAACATTTCTAGAGGACTGGTTTATTTTTCCTTCATACATCGAAGGATGACCTTGGCTGTTTTGACATGCTCATAAATATATTTTCTTTGTACATAAAGGATTAAGTCTGAGCATTGATTAAATATCAAACGGTAATTTTACCTCATCTCTTCTTGTATAAAAACAATCATGCACGGCATAGCTCTCAGCACTAAGCTTCATCAAGACACACAAGACACGAGAGTGTAGTTTGTAGGTCATTTCCCACAGCAGACTACTTTATTTTTTCAACATCAATGTAGACAAGTAAAATCAACAAAACCTGTGAGTATTCTGGTAGTGCTTTCTTCCTAGGAATGTATTATTTATTTGTTTATTTGTTAGGGACCATGTACAACATGCCATTGCATCAAATTTAGCTAGATAGCACATTTTCCTCTGTAGTCCCCGCATTGCGGTTTCATTAACAATATTCCCATCACAAATCAACTTGATCAATCTTTAATGCTCTTATTATGAGCTGAGAGGCACCGGCAGGGGAGACTTCCTTCATAATGAAACCTAACACAAAAAGAATATAAGACATGCCAAGGATGCAAATCTCACTGCAATGAAAATAATTGTATCTATTAAAGAGAGGAGAGGGGAAATTAAAACGAGAGGAGGGGGTAAAATCTGAGGGACAAAGCAGAAGATGTCACGCCCTGATCTGTTTCACCTGTCTTTGTGATTGTCTCCACCCACCTCCAGGTGTCACCCGTTTTCCCCATTTTCCCAGGGTATTTATTCCTGTGCTCTCTGTTTGTCTGTTGCCAGTTCGTCTTGTCTTGTCAACCAGTGTGTTTTTCCGTGCTTCTGCTTTTTCTTTGCCTCTGTTTTTCTAGTCCTCCTGGTTTTGACCTTTTGCCTGCCCTGACTCTGAGCCCGCCTGCCTGACCATTCAGTCTGCCCTTACCTTGAGCCTGCCTGCCTCCCTGTACCGTTTGGAATTCTGGTTAATAAACTTTTTCCTGTCCTTGACCTGCCTCTTGCCTGCCCCTTGTTGTTTAATAAATATCAGAGACTCGAACCATCTGCCTCCTGTGTCTGCATCTGGGTCTCGCCCTGTGTCATTATAGAAGAAGATAAATGAGGAGAGAAGAAGAAAAGAGAGGAGAGCGGGAAAGAGGAGAAGAGGCGTTAAGAGGGGGAGAGTTAGAGGAGAGGGGGAGAGAAGAGGACAGGGGCAGAGGAAAAGTACAAGAAGAAAGGAGAGAAAAGAAGAAGAGAAAAATAGAGGAGGGTAGCAACCAAAGTAGTACCAAATCTCACAATAGCACTCCGACCACTTCAGCTGAGCCCTGGGGGGATTTAGATAGGTAGCTCCTTAACTCTCTAACCTAAAACCCTGTTCCAGTCAGATGCAAAGCAGCCTCAAGACTCAAACTCAGGGTCAGTTTAAATTGGCAGTTGGCCTGTGGTCCAGATTACCAAGGCTTTCTCTCTCTGGAGATGGGGCCTGCCTGGGGAGAAGGAGGGTTGATAGGGGCTAGAGGAATCTACACTGAGTGAGGGATGAGATAAAGGCTAAGAGGGATGGATGAAGGGATGGGGGGAGGATGAGAGAAGAAGGCATGGGATGAAGCATCTTTAATAACCAGCCCTGTCCCAGTGAGCACCAACAAAAGAGTGACTCCCCATGGATCTCTGCCTTTCTCTATGGGGGGTATCTCTCTTTTCTTGTCTCTCTGTCTCGCTCTACCTCACTTTCTTTCTCTCATCTCTGTCTATTACGGTCTCCTATCTCCAATCTCTTTTTCCTCTATTCTTCCCTCTCCTCGTCTTCTTCATGTCTTTTGTTATTTCTCCACTTTCTCTCTTCCTTTTTCTTTGCTCCATCTCCATCTCCCCTGTTCTCCCCCCCCCCATTCTCTCTATTCTCCCCTGGTCTTTGAGGGTGTAAACAGCCAGTATCTAGCCTCTGTCCAGAGCATCAGTAAACTGCCAGTGTCTAGCCTCTGTCCAGAGCATCAAAGGATCCTGCTGTTTTCCCCCAGGAAGGGATCCAGATAAACCCCTAACGTGTCAATGTTTGACTGGTTACTCACTGGGCTACATGATTCTTAGCCCCACAGGGGGTAAGTACACACATACAGCCTTCAGCCATGGAAATCAAGGAGAAAGGAGGGAGCATGCTGGGGTAATGGTTACTATGCCATCGTGAGATGAAGGGATGAAGGGAGGGAGAGGAAAGAGCTACAATTATACTGTACAGTATGTTTAGAAATATACAATTTCACTGCTGAAACACATGCTATTGCTTTCAACATCAAAGATTGACAAAAAGATAGGAGAAATTATTTAATAGCATAATTTTAATAACAATCAATTTGCTTGAATTAATTGATTTGGTTTTGTGCTGCCAGTTTTAACTAAGAACTAACTAATGTGTGCTTCTTCCTCTGGCAGGCAGAACACAAATAACTTAGCAAACTGTAAAAATACTATCGTCACGCAGCAGAACCGAATGGGTTTGGACCACAGGAACCACAGGAATTTCACGCGTGGTTTTAGGAGCTGGTGTAGACATACACGTATAGGGAATTAACATTGACTGAAGAGAAGACTACAGTTAGACAGATGGGGCATTAAGACTGACTGGAGAGAAGACTACAGTTAGACAGATGGGGCATTAAGACTGACTGGAGAGAAGACTACAGTTAGACAGATGGGGCATTAAGACTGACTGAAGAGATGACTACAGTTAGACAGATGGGGAATTAAGACTGACTGAAGAGAAGACTACAGTTAGACAGATGGGGCATTAAGACTGACTGAAGAGAAGACTACAGTTAGACAGATGGGGCATTAAGACTGACTGAAGAGAAGACTACAGTTAGACAGATGGGGCATTAAGACTGACTGGAGAGAAGACTACAGTTAGACAGATGGGGCATTAAGACTGACTGGAGAGAAGACTACAGTTAGACAGATGGGGCATTAAGACTGACTGAAGAGATGACTACAGTTAGACAGATGGGGAATTAAGACTGACTGAAGAGAAGACTACAGTTAGACAGATGGGGCATTAAGACTGACTGAAGAGAAGACTACAGTTAGACAGATGGGGCATTAAGACTGACTGAAGAGAAGACTACAGTTAGACAGATGGGGCATTAAGACTGACTGAAGAGAAGACTACAGTTAGACAGATGGGGGATTAACACTGACTGAAGAGAAGACTACAGTTAGACAGATGGGGCATTAAGACTGACTGAAGAGAAGACTACAGTTAGACAGATGGGGCATTAAGACTGACTGAAGAGAAGACTACAGTTAGACAGATGGGGCATTAAGACTGACTGAAGAGATGACTACAGTTAGACAGATGGGGCATTAAGACTGACTGAAGAGAAGACTACAGTTAGACAGATGGGGCATTAAGACTGACTGAAGAGAAGACTACAGTTAGACAGATGGGGCATTAAGACTGACTGAAGAGAAGACTACAGTTAGACAGATGGGGCATTAAGACTGACTGAAGAGAAGACTACAGTTAGACAGATGGGGCATTAACACTGACTGAAGAGAAGACTACAGTTAGACAGATGGGGCATTAAGACTGACTGAAGAGAAGACTACAGTTAGACAGATGGGGCATTAAGACTGACTGAAGAGAAGACTACAGTTAGACAGATGGGGGATTAACACTGAGTACTGTGGCTGGTGGACTTTCCTGAATCCCTGATCCAGCCTAGAGATGGCCTCTGCACGTAGCCGTTGGTGCAATCCAAGCCTATAGGATCTCCTGACAAAATAAGAATGATCCTGGCTTCATTTATCAGCACTTAACATAATGATGTTGTCAAGATGCAAAGGCCTATAACAGTGAGAAACTATTGAACTATTTGACATTTTCCCTGGGTTTTCATTACTGTAGCTACCATGGCATGCTATGACAAGCTTGGTGTCTTGTTTGTGACAATTTCTTAAGAGCCTGACAGCTGAGCTGTTCCAGTAAGTGTTACAATAATTACTGCATAACTGTGTTACACACAAAGACAAGACAGATAGGACATCTTATACATGACACTGTGGTCCAACAGAGAGTAAGGAGGTGGTGGGAGAGGGAGGGAGGGAGGGGGGGCAGAAAAAAAGGAAGAGGAGCAAAGAGCGAGAGAGAATATGAGAAGAAAGAGAGAGAGTATGAGAAAAGAGAGAAGTGAATAGAAGAGTGAGTGAGAGCGATAATAAATAGGAAGGGGATTGAGAGGGAGAAAGAGGGAGTGATAGAGAGATAGATAGATAAATAGAGGGGGGATAATGGTAAGGCAGGTAAAGACTCACCTGGATCAACGAGAGGTCCTCCAGATTGAGTCTGAAGAGGTGGTTTCTGAAAGAAAAAAGAGATGAAGGTAGAATCTTCTCTAGAAGAACAAAACCTGAGAAAATAAAAGTGGACAGGTGAGCATTTCTGGTAATAGGTGTCCAACGATATCTCTGGGTTATTTTATCCCCATTTTGGTCATTTTCTCTCCCTTAATAACAAACATTTGATGTAGCACACTTGTTTCTGGGCCACTCCAAAAGCCTGTTCAGATATAACCACATATAGGAACACTTGATTAGACTACTTTACTGCTATAGCATTCCAAAACTAGGTATATCTTTGTTGAATAGAAACCTAGTCAAAACTGAACGGAATATAGATTGCTAGATTACATACTTTATGTCATCTCTCCCACGTAAAACTCTCCCAGTGATATGCCCTTGTCTGGGAAGAACTTTCCCGTAGACACAGATGCAGGATCAGCTTACCCTTTACAAATCCAAACTTTAACCATTAGATATTCTTTACGGGTAACTTCATCCAACTGAATGAGAGTTTTGAGGAGTATTTTTCTCCGCTCTGCTGATGAGTATTTTTCTCTGCTAATACAGGAGTAATAAAGACCTAGTTCAGAAATGTTGTGAAAAAATACCTATTCTATTAGTCACGTTGACGAGAAAGAAATAGCCTATTCCAAACAGACTATGGGACAGTTATGGGACGATAGATCCCAATAGGCAAAGACTAAATAAATAAACAATTCAAAAGCAATGAGTCTGACGCAACAGATCAGAACGTTTAGCTTAAAATGTTAATAAACAATATTATTTCGCATTATAAGAGCAGCAATGCGCACAAGGCAGCAGGCTACATGTGAATATTATTTCCATAATGCAATTGGCGGGAAAACATTGTTGTCAAAAGCGCACCGTACATGCGAGCGGATTCATGTGACGGAGATTAAAATATCCGTTCGAAATTTTGAAGGAGGGAAGATCTAATATGCAACAACTAGCACGGATTGCTGTTATTACAACGATTGTGCCTTTGGCTATTGCCCAAAGAAAGAAAGTTAATATAAAATAATTTTCTCCGTAGATAGGGCCTTATTTTGTCTAGGCTACTTTAAAGCAAGGTAAGACATGCCTCATAATATGTAGTAAAACGTTCAGGTTTCAGACAATTAAGTATATGTTTTCAAAATGCATACTGCCTCCAACTCACTGCAAAGTGGTGTGTGATACGCTAATGATGCCTGCCTTCCGTTGCCCACGCATTTGCTGTTTGAGATGCTGTAGCAGCAGCTCTCACGCTGTCAGATTTGTATTGTGTCTGTATCTGTATTGTGTACGTGTGTGATAAATAAGATACATAATAAATATACTGTACACATGCGCCAATTTAATTCCACTAAATTAGGCAAATGAACCTATAAACTAATAAGGATGACCAGCCAAACTGGTATTTCCACCAATTAATAGTTATTTTAATTAATAGCATTATTTCAGGATGGGATTTCTTTTTCTTCTCTCTGACCATTGGCCGGCGTCAATTTTTTTAAATCGGCCAAAAGCTGGCTATTACCGGCTAACGGAAACTGTGTTTCACAGGTGTATATATCTCTCTCTCGCTCTGTCTGATTATAAAGACTTCACAGGTACATCTCTCTGGCTCTGTCTGATTATAAAGACTTTCACAGGTGCATCTCTCTGGCTCTGTCTGATTATAAAGACTTTCACAGGTGCATCTCTCTGTCTCTGTCTCATTATAAATACTGTCACAGGTACATCTCTCTGTCTCTGTCTGATTATAAAGACTTTCACAGGTGCATCTCTCTGTCTCTGTCTGATTATAAAGACTTTCACAGGTGCATCTCTCTGTCTCTGTCTCATTATAAATACTGTCACAGGTGCATCTCTCTGTCTCTGTCTGATTTTAAAGACTTTCACAGGTACATCTCTCTGTCTCTGTCTCATTATAAAGACTTTCACAGGTACATATCTCTGTCTCATTATAAAGACTTTCACAGGTGCATCTCTCTGTCTCTGTCTCATTATAAAGACTTTCACAGGTGCATCTCTCTGTCTCTGTCTGATTATAAAGACTTTCACAGGTGCATCTCTCTGTCTCTGTCTCATTATAAATACTGTCACAGGTGCATCTCTCTGTCTCTGTCTTATTATAAATACTGTCACAGGTGCATCTCTCTGTCTCTGTCTGATTATAAAGACTTTCACAGGTGCATCTCTCTGTCTCTGTCTCATTATAAATACTGTCACAGGTACATCTCTCTGTCTCTGTCTGATTATAAAGACTTTCACAGGTGCATCTCTCTGTCTCTGTCTGATTATAAAGGCTTTCACAGGTGCATCTCTCTGTCTCTGTCTGATTATAAAGGCTTTCACAGGTACATCTCTCTGTCTCTGTCTGATTATAAAGACTTTCACAGGTGCATCTCTCTGTCTCTGTCTGATTATAAAGACTTTCACAGGTGCATCTCTCTGTCTCTGTCTCATTATAAAGACTTTCACAGGTGCATCTCTCTGTCTCTGTCTCATTATAAAGACTTTCACAGGTACATCTTTTCTCTCGGTCTGAAGAAAAATATACTCTAATCTGAAAAGAGCATAGGCCCATGAGGCGGTGTGTGTGTGTGTGCAAACCACAGTGAAAGAAACCTTAAGCCCAACGGTGAAACTTCACTTTAATGAACACCTTTAGCCTATCCTTGGCTCAAGCTCTTTTGAATGGTGAAGTTTCCATTGTAAGCCAACTAAAAAAATTGTTAATTTGGAAACATTTGACAAAACATGACAGTGAGTTGTCTCTATATTGACTATCAATGTCTCACTATGGTTTTGTAAAGTCAGCATTACTGCATCATAGAATCATCATTTAAAAACGATTGTCTGGATCCTGGATGCTGATTGGTTGATAGTTATTTACCACAATCCCCGGGTAATTTAAATGTTCCATTCGATTTATCAACTCGCATCCACTGTCCCACAGCCCATAAAGACAATTTATAAACTTAATCTCCCCTGGAAAAAAGTGTCTAGACAATATTTCCCCATGCTACTTGCCTAGCATTTGGCTTACAACAGTTGGAGTTTGTCTAAACCTTTTTGTCTAAACCTTTCCTGGCAATGAAAACGAAGGTAAAATATACAAACATGCACATAGTTTGCTGTCATTTCAGCTGCTTGATGAGATTGTGTGTTAGCTTTTGTCGGCTAGCTAGCAAAGTAGAAGTAGCTAGCCTCCATAGCAAAATGTTTTACTTAGAACAACCCATTTGCAACTAGCAACTTCAGAATCTCAGAACTGACGACTAGACTATATTGTATGGTGGAAGAATGACATAAAACAAATGTACTAATTAAAATAACGTTTTAAATGAAAACATGTCATTAATCTTTTTTTTAAATGCTGGCAACCATTTTATAAAAGCAATAAGGCCGTCAAAACCAGGAATTATCTTGAATAACACCCTCCTAAGAGCTGGTTTGCCAGCCCTTGGCTTCGCCTCGGGAATTTATTCACACGACAATTCCCGGTTTAGAGGGCCTTATTGTTTAATTATAACAGCTTTATTACATTTTCAGCAGATTATCGTTTCCTTTTTAGGAGTGTTGTAATAACACTCCTAGCTCTTGTCAGAGTAATGCATCTATTCTGTAATATTATTCACCAGCTGAAACCTCTTCACATAAGATGACTCGATAGCAACACACATATACATAGGTGAACGCACGAAGACGCACGCACACACACAAACACAATCGTATCCATCTTCTGAAGAGTGGCTATCTCACAGGGCAGGCTGTGGTCTAAGAACCTCTTTACAGTATATTGACATTTACATCGATCTGCCTCTCCTTCTCTACCTCCATTATCACTGAGTCCTTTCACTCTGGCCATCAGGCCACAGACAACCCCTAGCTCCTTAAACACTTCTTCTAGATCCCTGTCACTGAGCGTTTAAGGAGCTAGGGGTTGATTTGGTACTAGGCTTCTCTGTCTGTGTGAATGGGCTCTGAATACACTGTGTGTTGAATCCGTCTAACATGGAGTTTCCATGAGTCCAATTAGACCTGTATTTTGGATGCAGTTGGTTTAATTCAAGATGTTTAACATTAGAGCAGTCATATAATTGTCTTAGAACTTTTGGTGCCAATATGGCTCACATCAATGTCTAAAACTCAAATGTAGTTAGCCAGGGTATGTCTGTGGCCTGATGGCCTGAGTGAAAGGACTCAGTGAGGCCTGGTCCTAAGTCAACCCCAAGCCCTGGACACTTCTCCTAGATCCCTTTTACAGAGCCCACAGAGCCCACTCCCGAGAGAGAGAGAGAGAGAGAGAGAGAGAGAGAGAGAGAGAGAGAGAGAGAAGACAGACTAGGCCAGACCACTGCAGGTAGAGACAGGCCCCTGAGTCAGGTTAGTGTTTGAAAGGAAAGGGTAAGAGATCCCTCCCTCCCTCTCTCCCTCTCCCCTCATCTTCTCCTTATCTGTCAGTCCCTGCAAGTCTTTCCAACTCCTCCATTTCCCTGAATCCCATCTGCAGTACATTAGTTTATTCCCCCAGCTCTGCTTCTCTATGTTGGTCCTGCTCCTCCAGCTCTCTGTCTCCACAGCCATCTGCTAAACTGGAGAGAACGGCTTGTATTGACAACCAAGGCCATTAGCAGAAGTGAAATACATGCATAGTAACACACAACCACGAACACACTCACAAACAAACACACGGACACACACAGACACTATAGTTAGAGTTCATCTAAGCCCAAATCTCAGCTGGTCAGAGAACACTTCAGAAAAACACAGACACTCAATTAAATATGATGTGCTTGACAGAGACAATGAGCTTAACTTGAGAACACTCTGTGGCAAGTGAGGAGATATAGCCAGAGAGAAAGAGAGAGAGAAGCAGAGAGAGAGAGACAGAGAGAGAAGCAGAGAGAGAGAGACAGGGAGAGAAGCAGAGAGATAGAGAAATAGAGAGAGAAGCAGAGAGAGCAAGAGAAAAGCAGAGAGAGCAAGAGAAAAGCAGAGAGAGAGAGAGAGAAAACAACATTTTATTACCTGGCTCCGACTATCAGTTCATTCTGGCTGGGGTCAAAGGTTAGCTGGGAGTAATCCACCGTGCCCTCAGCCCGGAACCTGTGGATCCACGGCTCCATATCTGCCAATCAGTGTAGAGAAAGACACACGTTAATCAATGAAACAGGAGGAAAAGAGACCAGAGAAAAAAGGGGTGGATAAAGAGTTTAGCCAATAGCCACAGTATGTAATAAAGTGATGTAGGCCTATATTATACTGTCTTTGTGTGTATGGTTCTATATTGTGATTTTATAAAAATGAATGCTTCTTGCCTGGTGATGCTACACACTCCCTCGCAAAAGAGGTTCAAACCAGAGGGGAGTTCCTGGTAGAACGAATATTAAGTTAAAAAAAAGCCTTCCAAGGAGACCTAATGGACCCTATAACCTGTTGCATCTCCAGATAGCTGTAGTCTATCTCAAGGGCACAGAAGTACAGTGTCCCACCTGGGCTTTCAACCAAATGCCTTCCACTCCATTTACTAAACCATTACTGCAGCTAGCAGGAACTAATGCATACAGTACATAGTGTGTGAGAGGAGGAGGGTTGTTTGTGTGTGTGTGAGTGTACGTGTGTTTGGGTGGGGGGATTGTGTGTGTGTGTGTTGTGTGTGTGCATGCCTGACTGAATCCAAGGTCCTTCTAAAGTGAATCTGAGACGGATGCATCTCATGGTTGTCAGTGCCTTGACCTTGGCCCTGAACCCAGAGATAGAGATTCCCTCATGGTACATTAGACACACACACACACTGAATACGTCAAACCCCAGACACACATAGACAGATCACCCTCAACACGCTTGTCTCCATGGCGCCCAACCCATTAGCCCTTGACCAATAGAATCAAATATTCCTGTCGGGTTGCTGGGCGATTAGTGTCGGGCCCCTACTGTCCTGTAATCTGATAGGTGATGAGTCAATAGTTAAGGCTATGGACTAGGAGTAAATGTACCATAACCCCTGATCTAGGGTCAGATATTGTCCAATCCCCTAATAGCTAAGGTAAGCATTGGAGAGAAGATAATCTGATTCTAGGTCTGTGTGTCATGCCTGCTCCCGCTCTCCCTCCCTGGTGCTCAAGGGCGCCACCATCACCACGCACACCTTCTTCCCTCGTCACGCGCATCAGCAATTCATTGCACTCACCTGAACTCAACTGTGTTATTTCCTCCCTGCTTCAGCATTAATTGTTGTTTGTCGTTTTGTTACCCGGTTCTGACGCTGTTCCTGTCCTGTTCCATGTCTGTGCAACATTAAATGTTCACTCTCCGTACCTGCTTCTCTACTCCAGCGTCAGTTCTTACACTGAGGTTAGGGCAGTTTCTTCTCCTGGCGTTTGTTTCCTCTCACTCAGCACATACCTGCTCTGTAGTCACAATAACATATCACTACACACTGATACTAGACGGTATTCTATTCTAATAATCCCCGTTTGAAACTGCTAGCAGTATGTCTTATGTTACATCTAAGTACAGTATTTCAAAATATCTGGTGCCACTGTGGCTCAGGGATTTCAAAACACTTTTCATGGTAGAGAATGAAGCCATTTTGGGGCAATTACTGTGGTGGATATTATGTTATGATCTGTTTATACCTGTCCTGTACTATATCTGATATGGTGTAGGCCTGGCACTGACCGAATACAGCTAGGGTTGGAGTAAAGAAATTCACTGCGGAAAACTTTGAGTCAAAAATGTGAAACACCTGTCAGAAGACATCTTGAAATGAAACCACAGTCCCCCATCATTGCATCAAACCAACAATCCATTGTTTACTTCTGTCAAGCCAAAGCATTCAGCCCAATACAACAGGGAATCTCTGCCTTCCTGTGAGTCACTGCTAGGAGCTACGTACAAAAAAAAATACAGCACTGACTCTACCTCCTTGTCAAACTGCAGGAGCACAGAACACTATCATAGCACATTCATTTCACCTAACATGATGGCATCACTGCTAACAAAGACATTCCTCTCCTCTTCCTTCTACTCTCCAGGGTCTAAAATATTAATGAGAATGAGCACCAGTTAAACTGGGAGGAGGAAACTTTCAACTCGCAGACCCAAAGCTAATACATTTTAATTAGTCTGGGTGAAACAAATATTGTAGAGAGATCACGACAAATTCCGCCTGAAGATTTGGCTGTGTTTAATGGCTTGTTCCCCTCTAATTCTACAGGGGGACGGGAGTTTGGGATGCGCCTCTCTGGTGCCGGTGACAGGCTAGTTTTTCATACCGGGGGGAAGCATTCAGAGCATACAAATGTGGCAGCGACACCATCAGAGGGAAACCAAGGCTTCAGTTACCCAGTGTTTCCCCCATAAATCATGCTAAGATCCCTCCGGGGTATAGCCCCACTCAGGTCCCTCTCAGAGGGGGAGGCAGAGACGTTTCTTTAAGTGAATACAACGCACACAACACGGAGGATTTATGTGTTTTATGACGAGGTGAAGGGCTCATAAACATTCATAAGCATTGATAAGCATTCATAACCAGAGCAGATGTGTTACCCTGGGCTCTGGGCTCTAATGAGAAACAGACCAGACTAATGTTGGAGAATGGCAGCAGGACATTATGGTTTGGTAGAGCGTTGAGTGATCTTGGTAGAATACTATAAAGTTATATGGAACATTGAGTGATTTGGTGGATTACCTCAGGGCTTCAGTATAACATTGGTATGTTTTGTAAGGCTCTAGGGGAGTAGCAATGGCTCCCTTAGGAGCATTATATTACAGTTGAACCTCAAATTAACTTTGACCTTGACCTCTACAAAAGGAACCAACGGGATTTAAAGAACTTCTTCACTAAACAAGATGTGTTTTTTAAAAATAGCCCCTTTTAACAGTAGAACGTCTGGGCCTCAAGGGACCTCTCCCCCTTCAAGTTAATGAGCAGTCATTCTGACAACATTCTAACACTGTAATTAATACATTTCATATATGCTATCGCAAAAATAATAATTTGGTTGTGTTTATGAAGACCTTGGGTAACATAACATGATATTTTTTAAATAACATTTTCATTAGCTTGCCATTGTAGGCTATATGTAAAAACATAAAACACAAAAAACACACATTCAAGTGTTCAATGCATTTAATTTGTGGGGTGCCTTTGTTACAACTATGAAACAGAAGGCATATGTGTTGGAACACGTTAACAGCTTCTTTTCATAATGACAAAATGAAATAAAGACCCCAACCACCAAGACATACGGTCAGCAAGACGTGCGGTCAAACGATGAAAACGTCAGTAGCCTAAACAACATTGTAAGTGCCAAGTGGCCTTGATAAATAGTGAAACTCAGCACAAAAGCAATAGTTGCATTATAATGAATGTGTCGATATGACAGCAGTCAAAAATAGTCAATTATTGTCAGCTACGTGCTTGTATTGTGTACATCTTCACGCAATGGCATCAGTTGGATTTCATTTAGCTGTTATCCCTTGTCCTAACAATTGACAGAATTTTTGTAACTTTCACTTTCTTGTCAGACTTTGACATACCTTTGCTTGGTTGTAATGGATAATAGTCTCCGGGTTTCTCTTTATTGTGTCCCTGTGGTCTTGTCAATCTTCAACAACGTTGTGGAGGACAACACCTCCCTCACCTGCTGCCCGATATAGTGAGGCTACACGCTCTCACTGTGCAGCCTATTCCAAGTAGGCCTAGAGTAGACTGATAAGACTGCTGCCCGATATAGTGAGGCTACACGCTCTCACTGTGCAGCCTATTCCAAGTAGGCCTAGAGTAGACTGATAAGACTGCTTTTTTTTTTTTTTCGTGGACTGAAGTAGGGTACATACCATTTTAAGATTAGAATGGATCAATACAATATAATGGCCCTCCCTGTTCTTCAATCACAATTGGTGATTACACAATTATGCATCGTTCACTTCCCCTCACTCATCAACTCGACCATTCTCCCCCTTTCTCCTCAATCATTCTTTGGTTAATTTATTTAATCTGATTTTATACGTGTGAAATTAGTTTGGGTATAGTTTTGGTTTAATTTCGAGGCAATTATCGTGGTGATAATCAACTGGGCACTGCACTTTCAACTGTTGGGAGAAGGAGGGGCAATAAGGGAAAACGCCCCGCTAAAACTGGTTATTACTCCAGTTCTGTTTGTGAAATTAAGATTCTAGCACAGACAGTGTGTTATATAGACACAGACAGTGTGTTATATAGACTTATTTAGGAAAAGTCAAGAACGGAGGGGGGCAAATGGTGGAGTAAAAAAAAATATTCATGAGCAGTCAAAATGAGTGTTAGTGTTAAAATATGGTCCCCTGCCTCGCTCTCTCTCCAGGCATTTCTCTAGTCTTTATCATGTCCTTTCCTTCATGCTTTTAATGCGTGTGCGATAATGTAATCGAATCATTACTGTTCTTGTACCACAGCCGGGTGCATCGGGGGCTTGGCTGCTGATGAGACAGAACCGTACAGCGTGCACGTGTATGTGTGTGTGTGTGTGTGTGTTTATGTGTGTGTACGGTTTGGGAAAAAACTCTGAGAACGTGGCCAGGGCTGCCATGGCAAAGAGCCAAGCCGAAACCGTTACACTCCCCTACGACTTCCCATCCTTCTCCTTTCTATCCCCCTTTCCAAACTAGATCTTTGCCTTTTTCCTTCTCCGTCACTTTTTCCAGGTTTGTTATTCTGGGTTTTGAAACAGAGCGGTTGACACACAATGACAAAGTGACAGACTATATAAATATTTACACCCTAGCTTCAGAAACTAGGGCAGTCTTCAGTCTCAGAGAGCTCCAACTGTATAAAGAACAACCTGACCTGAAACAATAGACACGTGGAACCAACTGGGACTAGAATAGTGTAGGTTTCTAGGAGTATATCAGGGGTGGTTGAGGGTTTAAATGGAGTACCTACGTATATATTCAATTTAAATTCAGCCTGTCAAGATGTGTCCAACTGGGGAGACTGGGGCGTGTTTGCTGTCTCGTGTTAAAGCGAAAATATGAAATTAGAACTATTTTGTGAAGTTGGATTGAGAAGAATTGAGGGTGAATCATGACAGACAAACCACAATAAAACATTTCAATGCATCATGCACTTCAGAGCGAAATCGTTTAAGGGAAGAAAAAAAAGGACCATTTAACAAGACGACCTAATGACCTCTGTGTGTCACATGGGAAAAAGGAACAACTGTAACTTAAGACTTAAAGAAAACACATGAAGGTAGAGGCAGGGTGGACTACATTTAATTTCCTGTGTCAGTATTAAAATGCAACATTGTGGGAAGTTTGGCCGTAAATAGAATGCATTGATGCTTAAGAATGTAGCAAGTTGGTCTCGCAATGGGCTGTAAAAAATATTCCCCATGGACCAATTAAATCGTCTTGGTCTCCAATCGTTGATGTGGCGATTTGTTTATTTTCTCTTTTGGAAAGTCTCGCGCACACACACACACATGCACGCTGCAACTCTCTAACAATGTGTTATTCTGTGAGGGGTGATAAAAGTGAAAGTCTATACACCGCTGTTAAACAGACACGTCTTCTCAGATCCTCCGAGACGAGACCTTGAATGGTGGTGAGATGACACTGTTTACTGCACACGTTTTAACTATCTTCCATAACTTCAACATCCGCCAAGGAACACTCGTTAAACATATAACTTCAATAATATATCTCTGGAGGTTAGGACTGCTGATTGACTCATAAACCCACACGTGTTCCACAAGAATGAACTGTTCTCAGATAGAGCATACAAGTCTGATTTCATTTTATCATGGTTGACCTTAAGAAGTCATTCCCGAAAGGTTCCTTGCAGAATCAGAAGTTCTATGACTAGTTCGAAAATCTAAATTCTGTCTGTCAGTTTTGAGCTACGCAGCTTCAAATCCTTCTCACTATAAAACATTTTTCTTGGAAAGAAAACGGCACTCAGAATGACAAAGGAATGGACAATTTCTATAATTCAGCCTTTGAAAATATCACCAGGGAGTATTACTGTACAGTAGCAGTTATTTTGGCTGAGCAAAGAGCCAAGGCAGAAAATCACCACCCTTTTGGGTTGAGTCTTTCATGTGTGTTAGAGTGGCACACCCTGCTCTAAGCAACCCACAGGCACCAGACCCGACAAAACAGAACAGTAGAGTACAGTGTGTCACTGGAACAGCTTTAGTGCCATATTCCATCAAACCCACTAACCAGATTCCCAGGATAAGTTATTTTCGAACTATCCCAGAAACCCAGTTTTCGCTTTAGATTGAATACGGCCCTTGGAGACATGGAAGAGGAGACATGGAAGACATGGGAGTATACCGAGGCCCACCATGGCTAGCCCAGTCACAGTGTGTGTCCACCATAAGAAAACGCCTGGCTCTCCAGGGAGTTATATTTATATTATATTGATATATTTCCATATTTATGTTTGAGGTCTTTGTAGTTCTTCCTACTCTTTGGAGGACCTGGGGACCTCCCTCCTAACTTTAGACGTCAGCAGGACATGGAGTAAATAGCATATAGAGAGCAGTGTGTGTGTGTGTCTGTGTGTGCGTGTGCGTGTGTCTGTGTGTGCGTGTGCGTGGCTGTGTTCTATTATACTACATGTTATAAACTGTGTGGAATGTTGAATGCTGATTGGCTGACAGCCGTGGTATATCATATCGTATACCCCGGGAATGATAAAACATTACTTTTTACTGCTTTAATTACTTTGGTAACCGGTTTACAATAGCACTAAGGTGTTTGTGGTATATGGCCAATATACCATAGCTAAGGGTTGTATCCAGGGCACTCAGTGTTGCGTCGGGCTTAAGAATAGCCCTTAGCCATAGCCGTTAGCCGTGGTATATTGGCCTTATACCACACCCCCTCGGGTCTTATTGCTTAATTATACTACATTTAGAGACATTTCCTCACACTTCTCCTCTACCCCCTACCCTCAACTCTTCTCCCCTTCTCTACCCCTCCCCTCTTCTCCTCTACCCCATCCCCTCCTCCACAGTCTACCCTCTTCTCCTCTACCCCTCCCCTACCATTCTCTCCTCTTCCCCCTACCCCTCTACCCCTCCCCTCTTCTCCTCTACCCCTCCCCTCTTCTCCTCTACCCCTCCCCCTCTACCCCCTCTCCTCCTCTACAGTCTACCCTCTTCTCCTCTACCCCTCCCCTACCATTCTCTCCTCTTCCCCCTCTTCTCCTATACCCCTCCCCCTTCTCCTCTATCCCCTTCCCTCTTCTCCTCTACCCCTTCCCTCTACCCCATCCCGTCCCCTCCTCTCTTCCCCTTCCCTCTTCCCTTTCCCTCTAACCCTCTACCCCTCCCTCTTCTCCTCTACCCCTCCCCTCTTCTCCTTTCTATCTGTGTTCAGTGTTCATATCTGATTAGTGACCAAACTGTCTCCATACTACATTAACACCACTCCATGTCCATGACTTCAGCAGGCACTGAATTTCTGGACTGGAACATTACGGAACACAAACTGTTGACTTCAGGCGACAATGCTAGTGTGCGGTTTGGTCACCCCAACTACCACGGAGACTCACAGAGGACAGCAGATAGCGTTGGCCAGACTGTTAGTCATCGTCCTCACACTCAATAGACTGAGTGCTGAAGGTAACCCAACTAACCATGAGCTAACAGAGGAGGCTATGGTGTGTGTGTGTGTGTGTGTGTGTGTGTGTGTGTGTGTGTGGTGACCTTGCCCTTTTGCTCAATTACACCCTAGACAGAGAGCTGTGTGATTAGCTGACAGTCTCAGCTAGGATGGAATGGGCGCAGTGGCATTTGGCTGGTATGTTGTTAGCGGAGAGAACTGAGTTCATTTCTATCCATGTTTTTGCCTGGTGAAGTTTTACAGTATTATTTATGGCTGAACTGCTCCATAAAATATGTTCTTTAATGCAGGAAGTATGAAAAATGTTATTAGATTACAGGAAACACTGAATAACGAAATATGAACTTCCACGACAGAAAGGGAATGAGTGTGTGCGTGGGTGTGTGGCTGGGAGTGTGTGTGACCTACCTGTGTGTGAGATGAGGGGGTGTTCCGCCCGGTGACAGGGCGACTCAGGCAGCAGCACAGGCCCTCTCCTGCCAACCACGCCCCCAGCCTGCAGGACCAGCATGCACTGCAGCAGCAGCACCGCATGCCGGGTAAGGGAGAGGCGACCCACGGGGGGCGGAGCCATGGGAAGGTGGGGTGTCGGTTACTTCCTGTTGGGCCGTGAGCTAATCGCATTAGAGACACGCCTGTAGAGAAAGAGAGGCAACATAAGTTCCTTTAGTTTGCTTGCAAAAAAAGGCTTTTTGAGGCAGAGAGAAAGACGGCGCTGTGAATTTAAGCTGGTAATAATTGGAACTCTTAATAAATCATGAGAGAGTGAGGAAGAGACAGAAAGAGAGCAGGGGAGAATAAAAGAAAGGAGGAGAGAGAAGAACAAAGAAAAATCAGAGAGAGCGAAGATAGAAAGTGCTAGAAAAAGGAGAGCGGAGAGGGAGATAAAGAGACAGATATGGTTCTAATGTCAGATTCATGCTGAGCTGAGGCAGCTGCTGTCACATTCACCCTGATGACCCCTGAACTGTAACCTCTGACCCCTAACACATGAATCAGATCTGCATGCCCTTACACAGCATGAACGTGTGTGTGTGTGTGTGTGTGTGAGTGTGTGTACACATGACCTTCATGTGGGACACACTACTCCTCATGGGGCCCGTTTAAACATGGATCCCATAAAAACACATTCTCTTCTGCTCCAAATAGAACTGTTTAAAGGTACATGCATGTGTATTCCGACTCTATGGCCTTGGCATCGCGTAGAGAAATCTGTCTCTTTTGAAGGAAAGCTTGATGGTGGACTGTACGGCACTCTTGACTTTCTAATGTAAAGCACCTGTCAAATACTGCCAGTCAAGACCACTCTGTCTTTTAGCAATTCTTTCCTCCCCTTTTCTATAGAAAGAATATCCTCATGGCTTTTAGCTTGTCTCCCCTTTAGTGAGAATATTTCCTCTATATAATAAAACTGTCCAAATGTAATTTTTCTTTAGTTAAGTTTTCCTACCCTTTTGACAACCTAGTCTACAGTAGCTGACAGCCTAAATATCATTTCTTTAAAGGAAGGTTTACCTATTATATCAGAAACTGTCAGGAAGCGTTTAAATTTAGTAATATTTACCCATTATAGCATTTTTCTAGATGTTTTCTCCCTTTCTGACAGTCTGCACATCATTTCTCATAAACATTCAAAGAGTGCAGCAAATCTGCAGTCAATTATCTCAAGACCTGTATTCATAATGTCAGCACGATCACCAACATGACAATCTGCACATAGACATAGTATTGATTGACTGCACGATTCCAAGTCAGATTTACTGGGCTGACTGAGTGCTGATATATGTGTGTGTGTTTGCTGATGCTATCTGTTAGGTGGAGGCCAGAGTACGACACACACACACACACACACACACACACACACACACACACACACACACACACACACACACACACACACACACACACACACACACACACACACACACACACACACACACACACACACACACACACACACACACACACACACACACACACACACACACACACACACACACACACACACACACTGCTGAGGCAGCCATGATTTACAGTGGGTGGACGGATAAATAAACCAACAGCATTGTAAGAGATGTATACAGTATTAATACAACACAGTGTAAATCATTTTTATCCAGGGTGATTGTGTAAACCCGTTCTTGATCTCTCTCACAAACACACAACCATAACTTGTACACTGCTTTTCAACGGCATCATCTTCAGAACAATACTCCTCAAGTAGCACCGCATTAGAGACCACACACAGTGTTCCTCCCTAAACAAGATGAACATGTGTACAAGGTCACGTATTTACACTACAGACCATAAATACTAGGGTTTAACCCTGTGCTGTCCCAGACAAAAGGACTGTATTAAAATCAACACACTATTTATCTCAATTACAATATGTAGACAGCTACAGAGGTTACGGAAATATAATGGTGGAGATGCTATTGTCAACCCTAAAAGAGTTATACAAAGACAGATGGTGGGAAGATAAATAATAATTCATTTTTAAATATGTACATTTTGGGAGTAAAATTTTATTTATGAGACTGAAAGTCATTGAATGTAATTTTAATTCAGGGGAAACAAAAACATACTGAAACCCATTCACACTATTCTGCAGAGTGGGAGGTCTTTGTGAGACCGATCAGGATTCAAACCTAGGTGTCTAGCGTGTTGCAATACTGTGAAAGCCTGCGTGGCTAAAATCAGGGTGATATCTTGGGGGTCCAGTGAGAGTCTTCATGTTTCAGCCAAGGTCACTTATCTTGCGAGTGTGGTTACAAACCAGCTCCATTACACATGGTGTAATTTAACTGATCAATATGTGAGAAAACCAGAGAGGATCATACTGTCCCATATTGATCATGTCTGAGTTAGTCTATGATAGCAATATAATGAATATCCTCTGAAATTAACCACAGCTTAGTGGTCACACACACACACACACACACACACACACACACCCCAGTAAAACAACTCCAGACTTTACATTACAATCTTAGTTTAGAGGAAAACCAAAAAGAGAGGCCTGAAGTTGGTGTGTGACTGTAAGTTGGTAAATCGGTTATCTGTCAGTAAGTCTAGAATACTTGAACTATATGAACTGTGTGTCCGATGTGAAGTGTGAGTCAGTGTGTTTGTAAAATAATGAGAATAAGAATGGGATTAAGAATAGAATGATGATATTAGCATCAAAGTCACTGGGTCAGTAAGCAGGCTTTTCTGCTTTTCTCTCTCAAAATGATGTGAGGGCTGAGCCATTGAATAAATGTTGATTCATTTCTAACAGAAGATTATTATCACAGTCAGATTAGAAAGCTGTTTGTTAAAGCCTGGTATGTGCGGTTGGAACAGGGATTATACACACTCGCACACAGATAGCGGTAAAGAGAAATTCAGGGCTGAGCAAACAGCTCAGTGTTCTCTAGACCAGGTGGTGTGTGTGTGTGTGTGTGTGTGTGTGTGTGTGTATTCTCCCCAGGTGCGTCGGTGTCAGTGTGTGAACATTTACTGTTTTCAGGCCCATAATGCATTTCACCGCCTCCAGCTTCTTATCCCAAACGGATATTTCTCCTCAGTCAGACAGAAAGCTGTGTGTGTTGATATTTCTCCTCAGTCAGACAGAAAGCTGTGTGTGATGATATTTCTCCTCAGTCAGACAGAAAGCTGTGTGTGTTGATATTTCTCCTCAGTCAGACAGAAAGCTGTGTGTGTTGATATTTCTCCTCAGTCAGACAGAAAGCTGTGTGTGTTGATATTTCTCCTCAGTCAGACAGAAAGCTGTGTGTGTTGATATTTCTCCTCAGTCAGACAGAAAGCTGTGTGTGTTGATATTTCTCCTCAGTCAGACAGAAAGCTGTGTGTGTTGATATTTCTCCTCAGTCAGACAGAAAGCTGTGTGTGTTGATATTTCTCCTCAGTCAGACAGAATGCTGTGTGTGTTGATATTTCTCCTCAGTCAGACAGAAAGCTGTGTGTGTTGATATTTCTCCTCAGTCAGACAGAAAGCTGTGTGTGTACGTATTTCCCCTCAATCAGACAGAAAGCTGTGTGTGTGCGTATTTCTCCTCAGTCAGACGGAGTGCGTGTGTTGATAATTCCCTCGGGGAGTTAGAACATTTCCCATCACAAACCTAACTCTACTAACTTTCAGGATTGCTTCTACCCAATCTGTTCCACTAACAATATTCCGGCGGAATAAACACTCAAGTGTGGGCTGTGTGTGTATGTATGTAAGTCCCCTCGGAAAACCACACTGAGATTCCAATCTGTTTGGTTTGTAGCTGACTCTCTGGAGTGGAGGGTTTTAAAACAGAAATGTTCTACAGTGAGTGTTCTCTGCTGTGGACAGATGGATGGTGTAAGGCATGAGTAATGGAACACATGGAAGAAAATGGGACTGTAGATAAACTGTAGAAGGATTGTAGAGGGACTGTAAAGGGCCTGTAAACAGGACTGTAGAGGGATTGTAGAGGGACTGAAGAGAGACTGTAGAGGGACTGAAGAGAGACTGCAGAGGGACTGTAGAGGAATTGTAAAGAGACTGTAGAGGGACTGTAGAGGGATTGTAGAGGGACTGTAGAGGGACTGTTGAAGGATTGTAGAGGGGACTGAAAAGATACTGTAGAGGGATTGTAGAGGGACTGTAGAGGGGCTGAAGAGAGACTGTAGAGGAATTGGAAAGAGACTATAGAGGGATTGTAGATGGACTGTAGAAGGATTGTAGAGGGGCTGAAGAGAGACTGTAGAGGGATTGTAGAGGGACTGTAGAATAATTGTAAAGGGGCTGAAGAGAGACTGTTGAGGGACTGTAGAGGAATTGTAGAGGGGCTGTAGAGGGGCTGAAGAGAGACTGTAGAGGGGCTGAAGAGAGACTGTAAAGAGACTGTAGAGGGACCGTAGAGGAATTGTAAAGAGACCGTAGAGGGACTGTAGAGGAATTGTAAAGAGACCGTAGAGGGACTGTAGAGGGATTGTAGAGGGGCTGTAGAGGGGCTGAAGAGAAACTGTATAGGGACTGTAGAGGGGGTGAAGAATGACTGTAGAGGGAATATAGAGGGACTGTAGAGGGATTGTAGAGGGACTGTAGATGGATTGTAGAGGGGCTGTAGAGGGATTGTAGAGGCGCTGTAGAGGGGGTGAAGAATGACTGTAGAGGGACTGTAGAGGGACTGTAGAGGGACTGTTAAGGGGCTGAAGAATGACTGTAGAGGGAATGTAGAAGGACTGTAGAGGGATTGTAGAGGGACTGTAGAGGGATTGTAGAGGGACTGTAGAGGGATTGTAGAGGGGCTGTAGAGGGGGTGAAGAATGACTGTAGAGGGATTGTAGAGGGACTGTAGAAGGGGTGAAGAATGACTGCAGAGGGAATGTAGAGGGACTGTAGAGGGATTGTAGAGGGATTGTAGAGGGGGTGAAGAATGACTGTAGAGGGATTGTAGAGGGACTGTGAGGGAATGTAGAGGGACTGTAGAGGGATTGTAGAGGGAATGTAGAGGGACTGTAGAGGGAATGTAGAGGGACTGTGAGGGACTGTAGAGGGACTGTAGAGGGAATGTAGAGAGACTGTTGAAGGATTGTAGAGGGGACTGAAAAGATACTGTAGAGGGATTGTAGAGGGACTGTAGAGGGGCTGAAGAGAGACTGTAGAGGAATTGGAAAGAGACTATAGAGGGATTGTAGATGGACTGTAGAAGGATTGTAGAGGGGCTGAAGAGAGACTGTAGAGGGATTGTAGAGGGACTGTAGAATAATTGTAAAGGGGCTGAAGAGAGACTGTTGAGGGACTGTAGAGGAATTGTAGAGGGGCTGTAGAGGGGCTGAAGAGAGACTGTAGAGGGGCTGAAGAGAGACTGTAAAGAGACTGTAGAGGGACCGTAGAGGAATTGTAAAGAGACCGTAGAGGGACTGTAGAGGAATTGTAAAGAGACCGTAGAGGGACTGTAGAGGGATTGTAGAGGGGGCTGTAGAGGGGCTGAAGAGAAACTGTATAGGGACTGTAGAGGGGTGAAGAATGACTGTAGAGGGAATATAGAGGGACTGTAGAGGGATTGTAGAGGGACTGTAGATGGATTGTAGAGGGGCTGTAGAGGGATTGTAGAGGCGCTGTAGAGGGGGTGAAGAATGACTGTAGAGGGACTGTAGAGGGACTGTAGAGGGACTGTTAAGGGGCTGAAGAATGACTGTAGAGGGAATGTAGAAGGACTGTAGAGGGATTGTAGAGGGACTGTAGAGGGATTGTAGAGGGGCTGTAGAGGGGGTGAAGAATGACTGTAGAGGGATTGTAGAGGGACTGTAGAAGGGGTGAAGAATGACTGCAGAGGGAATGTAGAGGGACTGTAGAGGGATTGTAGAGGGATTGTAGAGGGGGTGAAGAATGACTGTAGAGGGATTGTAGAGGGACTGTGAGGGAATGTAGAGGGACTGTAGAGGGATTGTAGAGGGAATGTAGAGGGACTGTAGAGGGAATGTAGAGGGACTGTGAGGGAATGTAGAGGGACTGTAGAGGGATTGTAGAGGGAATGTAGAGAGACTGTAGAGGGATTGTAGAGGGACTGTAGAGGGATTGTAGAGGGACTGTAGAGGGACTGTGAGGGAATGTAGAGGGACTGTAGAGGGACTGTAGAGGGATTGTAGAGGGACTGTAGAGGGATTGTAGAGGGACTGTAGAGAGATTGTAGAGGGACTGTAGAGGGATTGTAGAGGGACTGTAGAGGGATTGTAGAGGGATTGTAGAGGGACTGTAGAGGGATTGTAGAGGGACTGTAGAGGGATTGTAGAGGGACTGTAGAGGGACTGTTGCAAGTGTGTGGTTGAGGGTGAGGTCAAAAGGATTGAGGAAAAACTAAAACACAGTAATAAAATGAATAAAATTAAAAGCAACCTTATGCAATGACAATTGTTGGAATATCCAAATGTAGTGAAACCCTGACGACTACGTAAATACTGTACTTAACTGTACTAAATCTTTGTCTTTGGAGAAAAACTCTCTCACACCCACTGTGGTAACAGACTGTATTGTACAAAGGTCTGACGGACTCTTGGACTAACCCGGAGTTGACTGGCCACAGCCTTGGTCCCATTTAAATCTGACGCACTAACACACGCACACACACACACAGACACAAGCGCACGCAAGCATGCACAATAAACCCAGCAATTTCAGCTGTGTCCCGCCCTTACTCTCAGAGGTTCCCAAATCCTGATGTTATTTTTACCCATCGCTCTCAGCCTCCAGCAGTGTGTGTGTCAGAAAAGGGGGATAACAATCACAGTGAAGACTGATGATTGACACTAGACAGAGCAGTCCTTCACCTACAATACAGAGTTGAAGGGTACCTGTAGCAGTGGGGATATATGTTTGAACACACACACACACACACACGCAAGCAATTACCTGTGTAACCTTGCCATGTGGTTTCTGGAGGTATTCCAGAATGAGATGGGAGTTAAACCCATTAAATAATGCCTGGGGGATCTGGCTGTATAGAGCATGGCTTTATAACAGGTGACTCTACAGTACCTCCAACACACAAACACACACACACACACACTCCAGAACTACAGTAGGTCGAGGTCAAATAAAGCTGTGTATGCAGTTAAGGAGAACTTCAATTAATCAAACGATGAAACCCTGACACGTGATGAAAATGTTTTCTGAGTGGATGCCAAGGTAAAGTCCATGGTAAAGACCACTTAACCTGAGCAGGAAAAATGTCTGAATCCTGTAGGGCTGTGAGTTTTTCCGGTTCAGGTCACATGGTGAGCAAAAACTTAGGACACAACTTATCGGCAATCCAGAGGATTTGAAATGACTCCTTAGCTGTCAAATCATACACTGATGTTTCTTTGTGTTTCTAAAGTATTTTCTCTCCTTCTGTGTTTGAATGACAATGCACATTTCACACAGTCTGTGGAAAACAGAAGCTTAAGTTTAAACAACTAAAATGCCATTTATATTTGTCCACAGATGGCTCACAGTGATCTCTGACATGGGTTTGAAGTATTTCCTCCACAAACTCTCTGATGTTTTCCAGACATTAGAATGCTTAGGAAATGCCTCGGCATCAAAGATCCCTAATCACTTCAAAGACTGACATGTCCATAGACTGTCACCAAGAAAGGAGAAGAGAGTCATCGGAAAGCTGATCAATGGAGAGAGAAAGAGAGAGGGAGAGAGAGAAGGAGAGAGAGAGGAAGAGAGAGGGAGAGAGAGATGGCCACTATGAAGACCCAGAGGAGTCTACATCAACACACATACAGTCTAAGTCGGAAGTTTACATACACCTTAGCCAATTACATTTAAACTCAGTTTTTTCACAATTCCTGACATTTAAGCCTAGTAAAAAGTCCCTGTTTTAGGTCAGTTAGGTTCACCACTTTATTTTAAGAATGTGAAATGTCAGAATAATAGTAGAGAGAATAATTTATTTCAGCTTTTATTTCTTTCATCACATTCCCAGTGGGTCAGAAGTTTAAATGCACTCAATTAGTATTTGGTAGCATTGCCTTTAAATTGTTTAACTTGGGTCAAATGTTTCAGGTAGCCTTCCAGAAGCTTCCACAATAAGTTGGGTGAATTTTGGCCCATTCTTCTGACAGAGCTGGTGTAACTGAGTCAGGTTTGTAAAGCCTACTTGCTCGCACATGCTTTTTTAGTTCTGCCCACAAATCTTCTATAGGATTGAGGTCAGGGCTTTGTGATGGTCACGCCAATACCTTGTCTTTGTTGTCCTTAAGCCATTTTACCACAACTGTGGAAGTATGCTTGGGGTCTTTGTCCATTTGGAAGACCCATTTGCGACCAAGCTTTAACTTCCTGACTGATGTCTTGAGATGTTGCTTCAATACATCCACATAATTTTCCTTCTTCATGATGCCATCTATTTTGTGAAGTGCACCAGTCCCTCCTGCAGCAAAGCACCCCCAAAACATGATGCTGCCAACCCGTGCTTCACGGTTGGGATGGTGTTCTTTGGCTTGCAAGCCTCCCCCTTTTTCCTCCAAACATAACAATGGTCATTATGGCCAAAGAGTTCCGTTTCATCAGACCAGAGGACATTTCTCCAAAAAGTACGATCTTTGTCCCCATGTGCAGTTGCAAACCGTAGTCTGGCTTTTTTATGGCGGTTTTGGAGCAGTGGCTTCATCCTTGCTGAGCAGCCTTTCAGGTTATGTCGATATAGGACTCGTTTTACTGTGGATATAGATACTTCTGTACCTGTTTCCTCCAGCATCTTCAAAAGGTCCTTTGCTGTTGTTCTGGGATTGATGTGCACTTTTCGCACCAAAGTACGTTCATCTCTATGAGACAGAACGTGTCTCCTTCCTGAGCGGTATGACGGCTGCGTGGTCCCATGGTGTTTATAATTGCGTACTATTGTTTGTACAGATGAACGTGGTACCTTCAGGCGTTTGGAAATTTCTCCCAAGGATGAACCAGACTTGTGGAGGTCTACAACTATTTTTATGAGGTCTTGGCTGATTAATTTTGATTTTCCCATGATGTCAAGCAAAGAGGCACTGAGTTTGAAGGTAGGCCTTGAAATACATCCACAGGTACACCACCAATTAACTCAAATTATGTCAATTAGCCTATCAGAAGCTTCTAAAGCCATTTTCTGGAATTTTCAAAGCTGTTTAAAGGCACAGTCAACTTAGTGTATGTAAACCTCTGACCCACTGGATTTGTAAATAATCTGTAAACAATTGTTGGAAAAATTACTTGTGTCATGCACAAAGTAGATGTCCTAACCGACTTGCCAAAACTATAGTTTGTTAACAAGAGATTTGTGGAGTGATTGAAAAGTGAGTTTTAATGACTCCAACCTAAGTGCATGTAAACTTCCGACTTCAACTGTACATCTACACACAAGTGCGTGGCCACAAAGGTATCCACACACTGAATACACATGCACATACACTGAGGCTTTTTTTAACACAAAGATTACTTATACAAACTTTCTCATTTGTTCTATTTTTGCTGTCATGGACAGCTAGAAACCCAAGCAAATAACAAAATAATACCCTTTGATTTTATTAAAGTGGAACTGACAGCGTTTTAACTACTTTACAGACAATCATAATATCAGTAAAAAATATAAC
The DNA here is from genome assembly GCA_030435695.1 of Brachymystax lenok tsinlingensis. Classification (NCBI taxonomy): domain Eukaryota; kingdom Metazoa; phylum Chordata; class Actinopteri; order Salmoniformes; family Salmonidae; genus Brachymystax; species Brachymystax lenok. The sequence goes on from CM059782.1 coordinate 19,048,907, forward strand.
ATTCCCAGTTTATGCTACAAAACCAACTTCATAAGATGTTTTAAAAATGTCAATACAATTAAACTAGCAAGGGCAATGATCAAACTAGCAAGGGAAAGTCAGTCATAACGTGGCTAATAAGCTAGCGTATTTATCTAAAACACAGAGCCTAACTTTAGCTAGATAGCTAGCTAGTTGATAGGAGGACGTCATGTCATTGGAGTAGTAAGTGAATGACCTTTTCCACTCGTATCGTTTTCTCGGTGGCTACACAGCTAGAGATAACAGTCGATCAGCATTTGGTTAGCTAGCAAGAAATGTGAATCGCTTTGCTAGCTAGCTAGCTATGCTGAACGACTGTTATCCAGTTAGCACATCTCTTGCGTTCACAAATTCCTTCTGGCTAGCTACCTACTCCGAATTCAGGGCACTCTTGTCTGAGCGTGCCAGAGTGCATAATAACTGATGAATTTACAAACGCGCAACACCCATCGAATATGACCGGTGTCAGTAAACATAGGTAAAAGAAAAGTAATAGTTAGTCACGAACACTCTAGATAACATCTAAACAGCCTAACCAGCTCTCTTAGGGTGAGTAAAATGATCAGAGCGAGGTGTTCTCTTATTTGTGTCTGGAAGCAGCTAGCTAGCAAGCTAGCCTACTTTAGCCAGTTCGCTTGGGTGCTTAGTTGGGACAACGGATGCATTGGCAGGCAAGCTGCAGAAAGACGAGCAGGCTATTCCCCATCGTTTATCAGTGCAATTTTGACTGGCAAAAAAAGTTTGAGAGACTTTATCTAATGTTCCTTCGTTAGATTTGAGCTAATCTTGCTCTTGCTAGCGTTAGTTGTTTGTCTTGTTGTTATTGATGTACATTTAGGGGAAAATAGCCTAAATTTTTATGGTTGTTCGATCAATAGGACTGTAAAGTTCCCAAATGTAAGAGGACTCCTGAGGTATTTAGCTACATATTTGCAGAAATCCATTCAAGTGTATTTCATGGCTTTTGCCGAATGCGTTCTAATGATCTAAAGTCACTCTGCTGCAACATCCTATACACACACAGTCCAGTTCAAATTGAATGATGGCAGGCCCTTGTGGCCTCTGATTGGCTATGGCGCACCAGTCTGCGTAGACTCCGGTCCTGGACGAGACAGATGTTTTTATGAGGTTTTATTTACTGCAGTGTCTATTAAATAGTCCAAACACACATCTGCTTTCCCACTCTACATTGCTATAGAATTTTCACAAATTCCTTAGTATACGTAATTCCCAAATATTCTAAGAATTTATGTAAACGTGAAAATGACCATATCAAATCAAATGTTATGTGTCACATGCGTCGAATACAACAGGTTGACCTTACTGTGAAATGCTTACTTACAAGCTCTTCACCAACAATGCAGTTTTAAGAAAATAGAGTTAAGAAAATATTTACCAAATAAACTAAAGTAAAAAAAACAAGAACACAAAAAGTAACACAATAAAATAACAATAATGGGGCTATATACAGGGGGTACCGAGTCAATGTGCGGGGGTACAGGTCTCGACCCGCTCCACTACAGCTTAAGTAGTCACTTGTCAGAAAGGGTTTAAAAAAGTGTCCTATTCTTCCAGGGGGTGTATATGAACAGATTTTAATAAGATTTCATGTTGCTGAAATGTTGTCAGTTCCACTTTACATTTTATTTGGAACAATGCCATGCCTGGAGCAATAACAACACCGACACAAAAATACACTTACCATCAGCAAGTCTGATGTCAATAATCTAAATGTAGATTATCCTTAAAAGACAGACAACGTGTCCTATACCACAACATTAAAACGGATCAGTCACAACCCATACAATTTAGAGAGGTCTTTATTGTTGCTGTCTGCTGGTGAGTTGATAACTTGGACAATGAAATGTGAGCCCTCGGTCAACCAATACCATGATACTCTTTCCCCAATCACACACAAACACACACACACACACACATACCTGGTAATGCTGTGATAAGGGACATAAAGCCGTCTGGCGAGGGATGGTGGCATTTTTAAGGCTTTAATTACATGGTTGGCTAACGTGAGCCTAGTGGCTCCCTGGCTGGCAGGAAATTACACTATCACTGTCATACACACACACACACGCGCACGCACATGCACATACACAGTCTATCAGTGTCTCCAGCTGCAGAGAGGAAGAGGATTCTGTCTTTTCTTTCTGTTAGATACAGGGTGGACACAGCACCAGGGCCTAAGGTGACAGTATTTAATTGAAAAGCAGACAGGAATGCTACCCGGACTGGCCACTGGTGCTACTGTATGTCTCCTTAAAGCTTAGAATAAAGTGTTATTCTAAGGACTTCAGAATGGTAGAACATGTTTCGACCGTTGCTTTGTCCAAGTTTGACCTTTCTGGGAGTAGACATATTAGGTACAGCAATCTAATATATTCTTAGCAGTACTTCAACCATGCCCCAGTAGTTACTTTCTTCAAATCCGCATGACAGCAAAGCAAGAAGCAACAGCTGTGTATAAACAATACCCAAGACATTTCAGCAGACGCTCTTATGCAGAACGACTTACAAGAGGAATTAGGACTTGCTCAAGACTTTTCACCTAGTCGGCTCGGGGATTCACACCAGTAACCTTGTTACAGGCCCAATGCTTTTAACCGCTAGTTCTACCTGCCACCCTATAAGTCGCTGTAAGTTGCCAGCTGAAAAACTCATTTCTCATTGCCAGTACTGTACACATCAATTAGAGAGCAGAAAAAGTTAACCAACTTCCCGGTTCAATGAAACCAAGATAATAATCTTCCAGAGACACCTCTAGGAGAAGTGAGAAGAGGTGTGAGTTAAGGACTAATAGATCTCTGGTGATGAGAACACTTAGGCTACACTGCCAAATCAACATGTGTGCAAAACCAGTTACCAGACAAAACTTAAGGAAACACTGCCACCACTGATCATTCTACAATTACCCCCCCCCAACACTCTGTTTTGTCACCAAAACTCCCAATACTACCCACTACTGCGACCTGTATGCTGTCGTTGGCTGGCCCTCGCTACATATTCGTAGCCAAACCCACTGGCTCCAGGTCATCTATAAGTCTTTGCTAGGTAAAGTCCAGCGTTATCTCAGCTTACTGGTCACCATAGCAACACCCACACGTAGCACACACTCCAGCAAGGATATTTCATTTCACTGGTCATCCCCAAAGCCAACACTTCCTTTGGCTGACTTTCCTTCTAGTTCTCTGCTGCCAATGACTGGAACGAATTGCAAATATCACTGAAGCTGGAGTCTTATATCTCCCTCTCTAACTTTAAGCATCAGCTGTCAGAGCAGCTTACCAATCACTGTACCTGTGCACAGCCAGTCTGCAAATAGCACACCCAACTACCTCATCCCCATATTGTTATTTATCTTCTTGCTCTTTTGCACCCCAGTATCTCTACTTGCACATCATCATCTGCACATCTATCACTCCAGTGTTAATGCTCAATTGTAATTATTTCACCTCTATGGCCTATTTATTTCCTTACCTACATTTGCACACACTGTACATAGATTTTTTTCTATTGTGTTATTGAGTATATGTTTGTTTATGTGTAACTCTGTGTTGTTGTTTTTGTCGCACGGCTTTGCTCTATCTTGGCCAGGTCGCAGTTGTAAGTGAGAACTTGTTCTCAACTGGCCTACCTTGTTAAATAAAGGTGAAATATATATATATATCTTTTTTAAGTACAAATCAGAGCGAGAGAGTGAGAGCACATGAGAATATGTTGCAACACACAAAATCGCCCACTTGTCTACACATACAGATAATACCAAGTTGACAAACCACAAATCCAACATAATTATATTCCCCAAAACATAACTCTCTCACTGTCTCCACACTAGTCCCACACGAAAGGGTGAGTGAGGCTTACTGTACATTTATTTTATCTGACCTTTATTTTACCAGACGGGTCAATTGAGACCAAATTCTTATTTACAAGGACAGCCTGGCAGTACGAGGAACATAAGGCATCTGAAAGCCTTGAGCAACCCTGACGTGTCACGATACTGAGACTATGTGGAGGGTCAAATCAAATCAAATAAGCACTTGGTACCAGTGGAACCAATTAATCACCCTGTGTGTGTATGTGTGCGCACGCACGGAGGATATCATTTGTCCTGTTAAAATACAGACTGGCACAATAGCACAGAGTGAGGGAGTGAGAAAGATAATGAGAAGGAGAGAGATGGAGGGAGAGTCACAGACGGGATGGGAGAGACGTCTGAACAGGACAGAGACTAAGCAGAGCGTTTGGGTGTTCTCCTCAGGACATGAGGAGACCGTGATAGAGAGGAATGGAGACAGAGCCTAGAGGCATCCGATCTGATCACGTCCAAACTAGACCGGGGAAACAGATGTAGAGGACTTTTTTTTTGTCTCCTGGTGTGTATGTGTCTGTGCGTGTGTGTGTGCCTGCGTGGGGTTGTCTGATGAGTGGGAGATCTGGAAGAGGAGGACAGCAGTTGGGTGAATTGATTTCCACAGACAAGGATTTGGTTAAATCAGGATTGAATCAAATCATAGCCTGGTGTCTGACTTCTGCCCTAGTCTCAACCCGTAGGCACTTCTTGTAACTTGATCTGAAAGGATTAAGCAAGCTGGAGAATAATTCCTCCCAGCCTACCATATCTAGTAATTACAATATTCCTCATCTCTTCCTCTCAGATCTGGAAGATATGCCTAGGGCCAAGGGGGTATAGGGACTGGCATTTGACTCCTAATTGGCCAACTAAGAAAAGAGGACCAGAGCCTTTGATCTGAGCGCCACCTCCCTCCCTCTTTTTCGTCTCCCTCCCTTCTTTCTGCTCCCTGCTAGGATGGATAAAAACAGTGCAGATAATGAGCATGATCTGAATCTCAACGTACCGCTAGTGAAAGTAAGAGCAGTGTCACATGTGCTCATTTGCAGAGTGCCAAACCTTGCAGGTTTCTTTGGGCGTAGGCTGCACATTTAGGCCTGATTTTTATCTTGAGTAAAGCTTGTGCAGCTAAAATCTGTAAAGTCAATTGTTTAAGTGAATGGCTGAAGTCTTCGAATTGAGCATGTGTATCCGAGGTTTGACCACTGTCCTAAGAGAGCCTGTACAGAGGGACAAAGGTTCAGTTCAATGTGATGTGCCATGAAATAAGGAGCCCAGAAACTTTAGACCAACAACACAGAAATCTTGACCAATATACTCTCTGTGATTTATCTGCTTCTTCCTCATGTCAGTCTTCTGACAGTATATTAGATGAAGTTCATTAAAGAGGAGGAAGAGGAGGAAGGGGGAAGGAGAATGAGGATGAGGAGTCTGACACATATGCACAGTAACTAACACATGATTTCCCTACTGGGTCCTCTGAGACATGTCTTAATAATGACACACTGATTACCTCTCTAGCTCTCCTGAGCCAGTAATTAAGTACAGTTAGAAATTCAAAATGGCCTCCTTACTAATAAGCTCATTTACATCCCTGAGAGGAGAGTAAATAAATCAGATCATTTGCCATTGCAGGGTCTTTGAAATTCAACACGTTTAGAAAAGCACATTTCTTAGAACACCAAGGCTTGGTTATTATGATACTATAGGGAGATGGTAATTGTGTTTCTTTTCCTCCTTTCTAAGAGCTGATGTATTCTTCCCCTGAGAGAAAGCAGAGTGCTTTTGACGTATCACAACAAACCAATTTCTCCTTCCACAGACCTATACCTATTCTGAATGGTAAACCATGAAACGGTGAAAAACAAGGACAACGTATCGCTGCTATTTTTGAATAGGTAAATCATGTAGAACCTGATGAAGTACTGTAGGCCTACAGCGAGGGGCGGTGATGGGTTGAAAACGAATAGATCAAATCATCTCAATAAAAGCGGTCCTCTCATCTTTAATAAGAGATTGCTAGAGCTACGCTTCAGCGAGATGGTTAGGGTCCACTCATGGGCAACAACCTCCTGACACCTGCCTGTAGATGTTAGATCATGTTGGTCTTTAAAGATCTCCAATGCCATTTCCTTCAGGGAGAACCTTCAAAGATGGACG